>WOFM01000188.1:122734-317568 GCA_011428145.1 Ericerus pela | reverse complement strand
TCAATTCTTTACCATCACCATGAGTTTTGACATTCAGTAGGTCAAAACTTTGTATACCTACAATTCGTATATGTGCATGGCCTGAATTTTGTGTTCACGGTTTTGAAAAGTACGAAACAGATAGTATATGAATAATATAATTTATAGAAAATAAATTTTTTGCTTTCTTGTAGAAAATTATTTTACTCGATGGGTGAAGGTTCAAATTTCCTTATTCCAGCTGTAACGATATTGTTAGGTATCTATATTGTGAGGTATCGATATTGTTAGATATTGTACAATTAACTTTCAGCACAGATTGTAAGTAATCTTTTTAATACACAAGGTGAAAATAAGTGTGTACATTGGAGCTTCATCCTTTTATATACTAACGTCTCGACCAGCAACCCATTTGGATAAAGTCTTTGATCTTATATGCTTTCGCTTTTCGTCGATGTGATAAACCCTCGATTTTACTTCGTGTGTCTTCTACTACATTGAACCAAAATTACGGTGTAGATGGTAACGTCTCGCTTATCTGTAACACTGGCTCCCCTTCTGAATGGTCAAGAAAATAATGGAGAAGTCGATCATATTGAAGTATTAAGGTGAACTGTTCTTCATACACCAACAGCTGCAGAAATTGGTCGTGCATAATCTTAAAAAATGTTTAAAAAATGCAGTACAAATAATATGTACAACTTGCAAATGACGTTTAACATATTAAGGTTTACGAAAGAGTGATTTATATCTACATGAATATAGTCTTATATTATGCCAGAGTTATGGGTGATTAGTGTGTTAAAGGGAAAGGAGGGAAATGGAATACCGACAATAAGAGTATGATGACTATACAATTAGAAATAATTTGTGAGAATATACAAAATGAGTGATTGTCCAAAAATATGTGTATTCAGGAAATTGCTGATTAACGATAAATAGATAATGTAGGAGTATTACTGAATTAGGAGACAGGAGTGTGTATTTTGGAATTTGAAGGAGGTGAGAATACTGTTTGAAAGTCTAGAAATAAGTGCTGAATTCGTAGAAAACGTGTGACTGTATTTCAGAGGATATTTGGCCACATTTTTATCTTTATGAGAATATGTTTATATTATAAAAATGCATTATGATTTGTATATTATTGTAACACCTGCCCCTCTCTTTTCCATCCCCAAAAAATCTTTCCTAAAAATAAAAAATAAAATAACAAAAAACTTTAATTGATTGAACTATTTCCCATTCAACATAAAATGATTTGCAAGTAGTTACTCTTCAAATATTCCATATTTTATTCAATGAAAATTGAAAATACGTACCTATGCGTGGCATTATTAATGAATGGCATTGGCAACTATGCATTAATCTAAACCACTTGTGTAGGCTAGTCGGATGATTATTTGATATTTAATGTTTGATTGGGATCATATTTTAATGAGCGAAGTATAGACTGTAGAGTATACTACTTAAAGTTATATAGACTTTTAGACAAGTTGACGCACTCCTATGAAGCCAATGTAATGAAATCACGATCATTTTTTAATTGGGACAAATTATCCCACTAAGTAAGTGCAAGTGTCATAAGTTCTTCAAAGTGTGGGGCAGGTGATGGGAAATGAATCGCAAATGACACTAGTGATTACTTAGTAAGATAAAATTTAAAAAATTACTTTTGTGACAATTTTTCATCAGAGTGTGTCAACTTGCCTAAATAGTCTATATAATTTTAGTACCACTATAGTCAAGGGGGTTTCCTAATTGTGGGCGGTGCTTGTGGTGCTTATATCACAAATGTCTCACGCCAACGTTGCCAAAATATCATTAGGTTTTTTGTTATGTTCATATATCGTCTGTGATTGGACAATCTTTTTTATATTTATATATAAATTATTGAATATTTATGTTTAACAACAAAGGTACATGGGAAGATACCAAAATTTAACAACAAAAAATTTCATAAAAAAATGCAGCAGTCGCGGGGGTTTGAACACAATACTTCCAGCCATTTAAAAAATTCAGAACCAACACCTATTTTCTGGTGTTACATAGGGACCTTAATCCCCCTCCCAACATTCGCAGTTAAGACCTGTACTTTAATTTGAAGTAAGCAAATTTCTCTTTCCTTCTTCTCCTCCCACTCTTCGCTTTTGCATTATTTTTTCATGTTTTCGATCTTATTCGTTGTTTATTAATTTTTTGCTAGCAGCTGTTGGAATTTTAATCCTTTCCCGCAGCGTTTCTTTCATTCAGTTAGGACCTGATTCAATCCCACCACTTTATTGTCTTATTTTTTGCCAAAAGTGAATGCAATATTTCACTTTCTTTGTGTTGTATACTCTCATTCTCTTGTCTCATTCTTCAGTCTCTAGGGTATTGTGTGTACCACTAACTGTATAATTTCTTTGTCACGTATGATTTTGTTAGCTTTATGTTGTTTCGTTTTTTCTGCCAAGTATTTTTTTTATCGAATTTGTATTATTTTTGTGTTCCATAGGTCTGCGAAAAGTGTACCCGTATTATTTCACGTTTACCACCTTCACCAAAGGTCGTTGGGTTGGTGAAAAAATATTGGACGTTTTCGCCCGCGAATTTCGCGCTCATCCTGTGGAAATTTATGTGAGTATAATAATTATATAGACCTATAGAAAACAAAACAAAACAATAAATTGATAAAAATTAATAACCTTAGCCATCGGAAACTGGATTCGCAAGAAAATTCCTATTTATTTTTTCAAAGGAAAATCGAATGTGATACAAAAATAGAGAAAAAAATAAAAAGAAAATACTGTGAACAGGGTATACGTTGAGTGAATTCTATGTCACTTGTTGCTGAAAAATTGTTTTCCAACCAACAACTAAAGTTTCCCTCATGAATTTCCTTTTTTTTTTTCGCTCCATTTTCACCCCCCGAATAATCCTCTCATCACATTTTTGTCCCCTTCGCCTATCTGTTCTCAAAATTTGTTAGCTTTTGTTTGCCGCGTGTTTATTTTTTCTTCTTTTTTTGATTCTTTCGCGCTCCCCTCTTCTTCGCCACTCGCTGCTTCTCCAGTCTCTGCGAATTGTTCCATTATTTTGTCTCATCGATCGGTAAATTTTTAAAATGTCAATAAATCAGTATTTGTTTTTAATTCGAAAAGGATACAGATAGTTTAATGTTTACTCGCAAGTTTTTCCTCTGTAGACTTTTAATGTGTTTTTTGGAACGAAGTGCGAGAAAGTGGAGCGACACGAACGAAAAAAAAAAGGAACAACTTTGCTTTATGGAAAAGTTCCCTTCTTTTTTGGGGAAGAATTTTTGTTGTGAAAACAACTTTTATTGCAAATTCGTTTTTGGAGTTACGCTCGTAGTGGGGTATGCCGGGTGGAAGGAAGAAGATTTAAAATGAAATGAGGAGGGAAGTGGGGGAAATTTTTTGAAGAAGCAAAATGAATCCAGTCAATCAGAAGTGGAATAGTTTCGTGTATTGTGGCTCGTTAATGTATTTACGTTTTCGAAAATTCCCGTCTCAAAAAAGAAAATTCGTAGGAAGTATCTTATGAAGCAGAGGTTAAAAAGTAGGAACACTAGAGCCCATAAGGCCCTAGTCGAAAAAAAATTTTTATTTTAGTTTTGGATAATTTCAGGGCCTCGTTTGTGGATTCTACTGATATCGGAGCGCACGACTCAAGTTACAGATAGAACTTGTCAGTGAAGTTTCTAACGGATTCTTGCATAATACCAAAAATTAAATTTTTTCTCCAGTCATGAAAAGCTTTTTCCCTTATCACCTTTAGAATTAGTAACCTATAAAATCTAGAAAAACTTTAGACAGAATGCATTGAAGTGTGACCGTCATTTCATCTTAGTGACGAGCAAAGTTGGTTTTGGTTTTGTGATTTCGGTTTTGGTTACGGAGAAAATTCAAGACTAATAGCAGTATTTGTGCAAAACCTATACCCACCGTAGAATTTTAGAAGAACAATGAACGAATTCAATATTCGCTATTTCGTTTCTAGAATAATTCGAAATATTTTGAGTTCAACTTACCCCTTCCTCTCTGTTTAATCGTTTATTGATGTTTGTGGTAAGTTAAATTTGTTATAAAACATCTTGTAAGCATAACCAAGATTTTGAGCATTACTTGATTATGCCAGACCAAGGCCTGTTCCAGAGCAAAACCAAATCTAAGGTTGATGTTTGTAGTTGTCTCCAACCTTGAACTAAGGGTTCACTAACCTAAAGGTCTGTCACGGACTACAACGAAACTACAAAAAAAAAAGTAAGTAGCTCAGCTGTAGTTTATGATGGACCCTTAGATTTGTGAACTCTTAATTCACGATTAGCGGAAACTGTGGATATCGTCCTTAGAGTCCTGTCGTGGGACAAAGGCTTGGACTTGACATTACGAGACATAGACCAAGACTAGAAGCATTGATTTGCGACCAAGGCTTAAAATTGAGTCTGCAAGACACCGACCAGGAGTATTTAATCGAGACCATAATGGAATGCAGAAGACCTCCTGTGGTAGTCGGGTTGGTTTCGCTTCTCCTTGCTACTGCTCACCAACTCAAACAGTTCGAAATATTTTCAAAATAATTGGCTTTACTTTAATATCTGAGAAACTTCAACCAAAGTCAGGATTTAATGAAAGTATTAGTAGGAAAAAACTATAAAACAAAAAATAAGAATGTGAAAAAAGAGGAGTTAGTATCGAATGAAGTATACCGAAGTTGGTACGTGATTTATTTTTCCAATTTTGAAAGCCTGGTCTCATTCTGTTCAGTGCCCGAATATCATTCGTCGTATTCCATTTCACTTTCGTGTAAACTTCTTGGAAGTTGGAACCCCCTCCTAATACGTGGGCCTACGCTCGACGCACATTATTTTTAACTTTGGGGTTTCGAAAAAAATTCTGGTCGTAATCTAGTCTTTACAGACCTTTACGAAGCCGTAGGCCTTGTTTGGCGTTTTGACTATATTTCGAGGCTTCGTGTAAACTTGGTCGTTTTTAATTTACGCGTCGACATTCGTAGATATACGCAATTTCACTGCCTCAAACCGTAAACTAAAGATTTTTTTCCTATTTTTTTCTTGTCGTCGATTTCGCGAAGGGTAAAAGTTTTTAGGTGAATAGAGGGTGAGTCGGTGGGGAAGTGTGGTGGTTGGAAAAAAGTTTCTACGTGATTATATACCGGTAATATGGTGCGGATGTGTTTCGAAGCGTTACTAAAATACTAGCATCGTTATTACCTACGTATTACGTTTTATATTTTGCTTTTTTTCACTTTTTTTTTCTTTTTTTTAATGACTATGTGATATTCGTGCACATTTAAGCTGCAGCACACGCCACGAACATAGGTAGCGTATATACAGTATATACAGTATATACAGTAGGTATATAGTCTGTATATTAAAAAATTAAATAAATAAAAAAAGTAAAAAAAAGAAAAAACGAATGCGACCAAAGTATCGCGTTTATTATGGGCTTTAAAACAGTGTTTGAGGGTCCGCAAAAAGTTAATAAAAATCTAGAACGAAGGGGTCGAAGAGGTGCTGTGGGATGGGAATTATTGCGAAGTGAATGTTCACGGAGTAAAAAAATACTGTATTTCGTCGACAGCGTGTAAAAGCGCGCCGAATCGCCTATTCGGATTATGAATCTCAAATGCAACTACGCACCAATCCGGGTTTACAGTAGGCTTTTTTTACGAGCTACAAGCTGGTTTTTTCACTAGAGGCTTGCAAACAATCACAGTATAAACTACTAAAAGTTGTTAGTTTACAAGCATGACTTTACCAGCTAAAAGTTGAAACAAATTCGACTTTTTAATCAACCATCTCATTTTATTTACAGTCTGGTGACTAAAATAGTTGTGTGTAAACGATTTGGCGTGTCTCAAAACTGTGATAAAAGAACAAGTTTGTCACCTTATTAGACCTTGTTTGCCAATTTTTTCAACGCCTTAACTAGCCTTAGGTTAAACCTAAGAATATAAAGAAAAGTTGAGAGCTAGGCTTTTTTAAAAGTCAGTTCATAGCTTGTAAAAAAAAAAAAGACGTGAGTTTCGCTGGAATATACTCATGGAGAGTTGATGTGTAAACATAATAATAGTGTGGTTGTGTGCGTGCGCAACATATTGCAGTCGCACATGACCACACACCTACATGTCATTTAACCCACACAGACGAGATAAGAGTTACAGTTACGCAAATCTGACGATCCTAATTCTTGTTTAGTCCCCTACCATAAACCGAGCCCTATGATGTTTACACATCAAAAAGTCAAGTATAAACCCCGCGTGGAAATGAATTTGGTTTGTTACAATTACGCAAATTTGCACTCAAGTTACAAGTAGGTAGTTTAATTCTGCATCAGATTCAAAAATAGCTGTATTAATTGTATGTTACACACCAAGGTTCAAAAGTGAGGATTTACGTGTGAGGGAAAGTTTGTGATTCAAGCAGAATGAGTGATCATTTCTGGAGTTATGTAAACTCATTTTTGAATCTTGTTCTGAAAATATTTTTTATAATTAATGATTAGAAAGCCCAATGCTTTTTGCTGTCATCCTGTTATTTTTAATATTACAAAAGAGTAGTGTGTGTAAGTTAGTGACCCAATCATGCCAAATCTACCGAACAGATTCGAATGAAACATGGTATGTTTGTAGAGTATTTCGTGGCATATGATATAGGCCAATTTGTATCTCAAAAACTTGAGTGGTTTTTGAGCGCAAGGCCAAAAACAAAAATCTGGATGATATTAAAATTTTTATACATATATGTAAAAATAGTTGCATAACCTTCCAAGTATGAGGCATCTTGAAAAAACTATCTATATGTGTGTAATTATAGTGAAAATTGCGGTGGAAGCCACAATGGGTAATGGCTAGTAACTTATAATTGTTTAGAAGGAATGATGAATCAACTGCAAGTGTAACCACAATGTAAAGTGAATGTGCCTTTATGTAAAAAAATGTTTCACTATTTTATATGGAGGCATATATTAGTACATCCAGAAACTTCAGCTGTTTAGCATATTTCGTATATTATGGGCTGAGCATATGGATATGGAATTGATCCCAAGCTGATTGAAACAGCCATCGGAAAAACATAATATAGTTTACTCATTTATACAACTGAAAATCAATTATTTGTGTGTGAATTTTTGAAATACTATTATTGTAATTCATGTATAATTATAATTCCACTTATGAAAATGAGTTAAAAAAATTATTTACTATCATATGACTTATTCTGTACTCTTGTCATCTCTCCAACGATACTTTTTTCACAAAATATTTCAAGAGGGTACGCCCACATCTAGTCACATTAAACCAACGTATTTATTGTCAGTATGCTTGGTTCATATGCGAAGTATGTTATACATATAGACATAGTCCAGAAAATTGCTCAATCAAATACATGCCTCTAAGTAAAACCGTTGTACATATTTTTACAGGAGGCAGGTTCACTTTGCAGCTAATTCATTCAGGATAAGCACTACTCTTTGCTTGCAAAATACCAGTGTAAATATTACCTTTCTAATCATTCATTATAAAAAAGAAACATTGCATATCCTATTTTGTAAAAAACAAAAAAAAAAATCAATTTGTCCCAAAGATACAGCATGTAATTCTAAGGAAATGCCAAATGTGTTTTTCGTTGTTTTTTTCTGTTTGACTGTGGAATTATTTTGTCTGGGCTATCTTCCCCTTTGACCAACTTTTATTTTACCTATTAGAATGTTAGAAATGTTTTTCTGAATTAGACCAAAAATTTTTTGATTTCTTACTCTGCCTTATTCCTTTTAGGAAAAATGTATCAAATGTGGATCTCTGACTGTAAATTACGAAAAAGTTGATGTCGATTATAGACTGAAGCACAATGATCTCCTAGCAAATACTGTGCACAGGTAAGATTTTCCATTTATTTTAATATATTTATAGTGTTTAGCATATTATACATTGTGGCAATGGGTGATTGAGACAAACAGGTGTACTATACTCTCGTTGATCATCTAGTGGGCCAGTGGATGTATAGTCCACAAACGTACTTTTTGCACTCACGGATTTACATTTTATCTGTAATGCCAAATTTCATACTGAGCTAGGCTTATCGTGGATTGGCCACGAGTTGGTGCGCACCTACAGGGCGCATCGATTTGGCAACACAGCAAGAGAGTTGTGTTGCCTGTGCTAGTGTTGTGGTGGTTGCCAAACAGTTACACTTCGGTGAGGAGGAGTGTGACGACGTATTATTGTTTGTCTCATGGACGTTAAACCAAACTAGTGGGTATGCCACTATATGGTAGCAGAGGCAATGTTACGGTCTTTAGGACCTTTAAGACTTTATTAATTTAAAGCCTTAATGCAAATAAATTAGAGTTTGAATTTTCCTCACGAAAATTCAAATCCTAAGGTGAAAGAATAACTGACGTATTTCTTCTAACAAAGAAAGACTTTATTTTTTCAGACACACTTCCATTATTTAAAGAGAAACATCAAAAGATAATTCCCTTTAAGATTTTTTTCAATGTATGAATAATACACTGAAAGACAAAAGACTTTAGTCCCTTTATTCTCACGAATAATATTTTGTTCAAATCTATTATGAAGAATTGAACAAAAGACTTGAATAATATTATTCAACAAAAACAGTGCTTAGTACTAGTTGACACCAGTACTAAATGAAAATATTTATCGAATTCTTTATTCCTACCTATTGTTAGAAATAAAATCAAATAAAATGAAGACGGCAAAAAATGATTTTTTGTATAAAAAAAATTTTTTTTGCCACCCTCAGTATCTTATACTCACGTATAAATGAGGATAAAGACAGAACAAATTATATTAAATAATTTTTTCCGCCGCCCTCGGCACATAGTGTCATATATATAGACAAAAATTACGGCCAATATGGTAAAACATGGCGACCGTAAATTCGTTAATTTACAAAGTCAGTCGTCAACAATTACGACTAAAATAAATTCCCCGCCAGCTGAGTTTTTTGGAGAAATAATAAAGGATTTCCAACAAGTCCTTTAATACTGACGAACACCCTTTCGTCATTATTACAAATGGAGAGAGAAAAAGAATATAATCTATCTCTCTTCCTCCAGTACAAAAAATTAACAACTCTTAAAAAAGACGAAAATACCACATTTTTTAAGAGAATAATGTAGATCTTGTCGATAAGACAAAGACTAACAGTTGCCAAGGTCAAAAAATCACAGTGACAAGGCGATATACACTTGCAGTTCCCTGCAAATGTACAAATATTATTGTATGTATGTGTGAATATTCACACATATATACATGACATCACCACTACTAACGCTTCTCAAGGCGATAGTACAACCCTATTTTATGCATTTGTGTGCAATAAAAAAAAAAAAAAAAAAAAAAAAAAAAGAGGCAAAGCAAACATCAGGTTAGGAGTATACGCACACACACATACCCTTAAATCAACCACCAACAAAATGAACAAGTACGTCCTGGTCATTCTCGCCTTGTGAGTTGAATTTGATGTTTGTGCTTCTGTTCTTTTTTCGTTTTTTACCTGTTTTATTGTGTGCTTTTAATGAATTTTATTGTTTTAATTAATATATCATTAATTAAACTATTTGTGACGATCTTTTGTGTTTTCAAATTTCGAAATTTGTCGAATTTTTCGCGAAAAAACTTCTCGTTTTTTGAAACCTTTGTCATTACACATGTGGTGTTTTGTAATTTCGCTTTAACAAATTTGTTTTTTGTTAAAATTTCGTGTGAAATTTTAATTTCACGGTACTTGGCATTCCTTTCTCAAAAGGAATTG
This sequence comes from Ericerus pela, assembly GCA_011428145.1. Classification (NCBI taxonomy): domain Eukaryota; kingdom Metazoa; phylum Arthropoda; class Insecta; order Hemiptera; family Coccidae; genus Ericerus; species Ericerus pela. Next base: position 307,787 of record WOFM01000188.1, on the reverse strand, counting down.
ATATTATTACGGCTGAATTTGAAAAAATCCATTCGTAAGTATTTTAAATATTCATTTATTTAAATAATATATGCTTAGGGAAATGTAATTTGCATAATAATTTTCAGCATTTTTCGATCGTGTGGATAAAATTACATTATAGTTCACAGGAATATATGGTAGTTCATATTTATTTATCCAGTGATGACTTTGAATAATTTTGGAAAAAATTACTCAAATAATAATCTCCTAATTCTTAGAATTTCAGAGATTACGTGAACTTGCTAAAAATCTACAGGTCCAGTGAAATCCACACGATCTGTATTATTATAATAATTTTTAGAATTTATTTACAAGTGAATTTCTAAATAACGCAGTGTCGCGATTAATTACCCACATTGCGCTTACGGGTCATGCCCAAAATTTGATTTGAACATGACTCGTAACAAAATTTATGATAGGTCTTTCATTAGGAAAATAAATTTAATGAAACCCCGTCATAAGTTAAAAACGTCACGTCTTTAAAAATTATTTAGATATTATTTGTCTAAAATATACGAAATTTCATGTTCAAAACTTCATTATGTTCAAACGCCATGTTGGAATTTTATTTCAATATGACGTAAATTTGTAACATTTTGAAAGAATATTATTTCATAAAAATTTGATCATGAAAATTACGATGTATACAGAATTTTTTTTTCTCTAAAATCGTAATTAGTATCTCCTTATTCCATCTTTAGACCCCCTATCAAGGTGCCTAAATTTTACATTACCTGTAAATTAATTTTTTGCCATCATTGCGCCCATGGGTTATGCCCGAATTTTTATCAGACATGACCCATGATAATTTACTTGGTCAAAAAAAAAAAATTTTTTTTTTAACTTGACCAATAACTTGTACAAAATTTTTTTGCCATCATTGCGCTTACGGGTCATGTCCAATTTTTTATTGGACATAATTCGTAACAATACTTTAAATGAATATTGACAAAAGTATTGATACAGAAAATCAATACTTGTCAAGACCTTAAGGAAAATTTCCCTTAATAAAATCAACTCTTTATGGAACATATTGATGCTTTTTAAAATACAAAAATTTTATATGTCCTTTATTTAGTGTCAATATGTCCCATACGTCTGAACCATCGCAAGGATCATCCAGAGGACGTAGTTCCTCATCTCGCACACCACCACCTCCACCACCCCTCCCAGTCCCTGAGGAAGTAGGCCTATGGGATCCGAAGGAAGAAAACTTGTTAGCTTACGACGACGAGCAGCAACGCATGGTTGATCAACTCGACGAAGCAGCTAACCTGTTACGACAAGAGGAGGCAGTTTGTCAAGTCACACGGGATATCATCCAAGGTGTAGCAGCCTCCTCTCAACGACCAACTGGACCACCACCAGGGTTTGAGGGTGCCTCCAGACAGAGATCATACTCATCTCAACTGCAAAATGACAGACAGTCGGTTGTTTCTTCTTGGAGTAACCAAGAAGAGATAGATTACTTTGAGAGTCTGTTGGCCCAAGTTATCGTCTCGATAGATGAAACAAAGGAATTACTGAATTCCAATTTAGTAGTTCCTTTGCAAGCACGCCGCAGGCTTCCAAACCTGGAGTATCTAATCGAAGAATTAAAAAGAATTCCGAAAGGCACACCAACAGACCTGGTAATCCAATCCCAAAAACAAATTGGCGACATTTTGGGATTAATTGTGGAAATTCAAGAAAGATTCCCAAAACCTCCGCAATCAATTCCAACACATCAGGAACCAGTCGAGATGGAGATTGACCAGGTTTGAGTCCCTCCTTCTCCAGCTCAACTCCTAATCCAGTTTTCCCAACTTCCTGGGAAACAGAACAGGAAATAGAAGAGAGAGCGAGGGAGAGGTTCGAAGAAATGAAGAGGCAGGAAAAACAGGAAAAGCAACGTAGTGCACTGCTTTGAAAATTAGGTGAAGACCTAAGTAAACTGTTGAAGCAGGACAACAATCTGCAACAACAACTTGAACAATTGCATTTGGAGATCGACTCTATCAAGTAACGTGTAGCTGGAGAACTACATACTCCAATCGAGACGTTCATTGAAAGTTACGTTAAACCTGCAGAACGTATAGGTGAGATTGTTAATTCTCAAACTGATGAGATATCTTCTCGAAAGAGAAATACCCCATCAAATGATGAAACTAATGATGGACTAGCAAGTAAGAGATTACACCCTAGTCCATCAGTTGATAATAACTTATCAACATTAGCTACATCAGATAATATTTTAGTAAATTGTCCATCACCAATTACTAATTCCATAACAGCTTTGGTTACTGAGAAAATTGGAAACCAAAAAACAACAGCATCATCTTGTCCCAAAAGCAACATTATTTCAAAATGTTGGGAAATAAATCCTTTGGAACAAAATGAGGCACCACCAATGAATCTTAAAACTCCGAAATTCTATTTAGATAAATGGGATGGAAAAATATTAACCTATCCTGGTTTTATTCGAGGTTTTAATTTATATGTTCACTTGCGAAATGATTTTGCCATTCCGCAAAAAATTAATTATCTTCAAAATGCTATTCCAAAAGAATTAAAAGATAAATTTACTCATCTCGCACCCGATGAAAAAGGTTACCATCAGAGATTAGTATTTTTGCATGATCGTTTTGGCAATCAGGCAAAAGTGAAAGCTGAAATTTGGATGCAAATTACAGCTTTTCCTACTGCAGTAGACACCATTTCATCTATCCAAGATGGAATGGATGGAATTGCAGCCCTCATAGACAGGTATAGAGATATATCTGCAATTATAGATGAGGAACAAGTATTTAATGTTACCGTTGAAAAATTTCCCCCCAGGTCGTATTTAAATAATCTTAAAAGCTCTGAGAGACATGTCTCTCATTTATTTGTGGCCATTAGAGAGTTCATCAAAATCCATGAACTTTTTGAGGAGAAAGATGGGCCTTCTAAACAAAATTTAAATAAAACTCAAGGTATAATAAAAAAGGTAAGCCTAAAGGAAAACCCGCTTTTGCTGGAGCATCTTTCAGCAAAGATGATAATAAAGATAAAGGAAAGGATAAATCCAATCCCAAAAATAACAGTAAGAAGAAACAACAAAAATCTAAATCTAAAAATTCAGATGATTCTCCTTCTGTTTCAGAAAATGCAAGATTAGCCAACATCCAGTTGGCTAAGGACACTCCACGCTCAGTCCTGATAACACCTCAGACCAATGCGTGCCTGTTTTGTGGTGCTCGTCACCACAGTTTTTTGTGTTTCTCTTCAAAGGGGAACACAAAACAGATTTGGGAAGAATTTTTCCAACAACGTAATTTGTGTTTTCATTGTAACGAAAAACATGAAGAAGATGCCGATCGCTGTGTTGGGACTCCACCCAAGCACTGCAAATGGTTCAATTGTCTGAGTGATCAGCACAATTCGATCTTCTGCCCGAAGGCATCTTATCCAATATGTACAGGCATTTGTGATGCCTGGTACGCGACGTTAAGGGAGCGTAAAGCCACCTTAAGTAAGTCATTTATTGATTCTTTACAAGAAGAACCAATAACAGAAATAACTAAAAATCCAATTATTCCACAGGAAGCATCGGCAAATGGCAGTGACCAGTTTGAGGTGAAAGCTTCAAAGAAAAGTTGCGATGTTTTGTCGAATAACCAGTTGGCCACCTTACCTGTACATAGTAAGTGTTTTACCAATTATTCAAAAATTAAAAATAGTTCTACCTTTTTAGTTTTTGAAACGTATGCACAATCCTTGAATATAAAAAACCCTATTAAAATACAGGGATTCATGGACTGTGGCAGTGTTGATACTTTTATAGTCAATAAATTTGCTTTCGAATCTTTAAAATTAAAAGGTTATGAAGCAGTAAATTTACAACTTTCTAGTCTTCAACATCAAACTTCAAAACCAACAAAGTCCTTTTCAGTAGACTTTGATTTGTTTACTCCTGATGGAGTAAAAATTCCTATTAAAGCAAAAACTTTGGATGTTATAGCCTATGATCTAATACAACCAAACTTAACAAAATTTTATGAAGAGTTTCCAGAATATAAAAATTTAAAATTCATGTCAATCAATAAGGAGTATACGATTCAATTACTATTAGGCAATGACTACATGTGGTCATTTGTTCGTAATATTAAGCACCTTTCACCCTCTCTGACACTTATCGAAACAGCTTTCGGAAATATGTTAGGAGGTTTGATTGAACGAAACCCTTCAATAGATGATATCTTTACTCCAGTCTACTTTTCTAATCCACAGAAAGTAGAAAATTTATGGAAACTTGATGCCATTGGTATTGAGTCCCATAATTCTGACGAGGCTCAAGCTGATGCAGAAGCGCTAAGCTTGTTTTATAAAGACGTTCAATTGGTTAACAATCGTTATCAAATAAAATGGCTTTATAAAAATTATCCTCCTCCATTAGGAGATCATTATAATTTGTGTTATAAACGTCTACAAAGTCAATTACCAAAATTTGTTAAAAATCCTGAATTTTTCAAACGTTACACAGAATATTTTGATCTCTTAATTGATCTTGAAATGATTGAATTAGTGGATGAAACTGCAAAACCAGGATTAATTCACTACATGCCTCATAAGGGCATTTTAGACTTAACAAAAAGTACCCCGCTTAGAGTAGTCTTTGATGGGTCTGCTAAGACTAAAGCCTCTAAACATTCAATAAACGATTGTATGTTTAAAGGTGCAAATTTATTACCCGATCTACTTGAAATCCTTTTATCATTTTGCAAAGAAAAGTATGCAGTTATTGCGGATATTAAAAAAGCATTTCATCAGATCGGCTTACATCCTGATGACAGGGATGTAACACGTTTTTTGTGGATTAAAGATCCATCAAAACCACTAATTAAAAGTAATATAATTATTTTTAGATTTCAAAGGGTTCCCTTTGGAATTGTAACTGCTCCCTTTTTACTGGCAGCAATCTTAATGCATCATTTTCAGCAAGTTGATCCTGAATATTATCAAAAGTATGCCAAAAATTTGTACGTTGATAATCTAGTCGTTTCTTTACCAACATATAAAGAATTGAAAGATTTACATGATCGTTCAAATAAATTGGTTACTGATATTTCCATGGAGTTGTCTCAGTGGGGTACTAACTGTATCAAACTGAGACAAGACTTTAATGCTGAAAACGCATTAACAAAACCTCAAATAAAAGTATTAGGAATAACTTGGGACATGGATAAAGATTTAATTTTTATTAGCCAACCCAAAACAAAAGATAGAGATATAAATTGGACAAAAAGAAATTTTTTGAAAATTGTATCTCAATTTTTTGACCCTAATGGTTGGTTTGCTCCAGCCTATGTTCCTTCCAGTGTATTCATAAAACAACTCTGGAATGAAGGATACAAATGGGATGAAACTTTACCAACAACACTACATCCTATAGCAACACAATTGGTACAAGATTTATCCCTTTGTACATCTTATTGCCTACCACGCCCACTTTATCCGGGTACTTATGATCCGAATAAATGCCAATTACATATTTTTGTCGATGCATCAAAAATAGCATATTCTATGGTTGCATTTCTTCGTTTTTATAAACAAGAAACCAACTCTTTTAATGTACAATTTGTAATAGGCAAAAGTCAAGTAGCTCCAATGAAACCAATGACAATTCCTCGATTGGAGTTGTTAGGGGCAGTAATTGGAGCTAGGGCAATAAAAAATATTAGACAATCCCTAGACTTATCTAACAGCCCAACTTATTTATGGTCTGATAGTAAGTGTGTTCTAACTTGGTTGTTGGAACGTAGGGTGTTAACTCAATTTATTCTCAATCGAGTGACTGAGATTAAAAAGATCCCAAATGTGTAATACAGATATGTACCTACAGCTGATAATCCAGCAGATGTCGGTTCTAGGGGAGCAACTATAGAAGATTTATTAAAAACAACTTGGTGGACAGGACCTGAATGGTTATATAACAATTCAGACACCTGGCCACCAACAGACCTTCACATAATCCGATCTTTACCAGAGATAGAGGATGATAACACATCATCACCTATCTTTTGTACCTTAAGAGAATCTTTCTTAATATCAGAAACTTTAACAAATTTGATTCCTCAAAATTCTGAAGATATCTTTGAGTCATAAACCTGCCAAATTTAAAAGAAAATTGAAATCAAAAAAGTTAAATGTACCTAAATTTTTTATGAACAACAAAACTTTTATTTGTGAAACCAAAACCTTTGCAACACAAACTGTTGAATCACAAAGTACTGACTCTCAAGTAGACTTAGTTTTGGATTTATCAAATAAACCACCTTCAAAAGTCAGAGATAACCCTTTTGCTAGTTTTGTTCATAAACCTGAAAACACTCCTTTTAGAATTGAAATTGAAAAATTTAATTGTTTGGTAAAACTAGAACGTGTTTTCTACAGCTGTTTAAATGCACTTAGAAAATTTTCTGCCAAGAGACTTAGACGTTCTAGATGCACAAAACCTTATGCAATTTTACCAAACAATTTTCAATTTGCACTCTCATGTTTTATTTATGCAGATCAGATGAAATATTTCCCTGACCTGTTTAAAATTCTTTTATCACATAATCCTCCAGAACATGTATTATATGATAAATTTCAAATAGTTTTGGATGAATCAGGCATACTCAGGTTAAAGAATTATTTACCTGAAACTCCTTTTACAGCAGATGTATTGTCTCCTGTATTACTTCACCCAAAATCTCATTTAACAAAATTAATTTTGTTAAACGTACATACAACAAATAGTCATGCGGGAATAAAATTTACTATGTCTGCTTTTTGCAGAAGTTATTTTGTACCCAGATCTATGCAAGTTTTACCAAAAATATTAAGGAATACTTGTGTTGTATGTAAAAAACATGACAAACGCCCGTTTGCACAACCAACGCATTCGGCCATGCCAGATTTTAGATTGATGCCCTTTTCTCATCCATTCATCTACACAGGTGTGGATGTTTTTGGACCATTTAGAGTTTTTGATCAATTCCTGCCAAAAAAGAAAAGGGATTAGTCAACTCCAACCTCTCCGATATATAAAAAATGCATCTTGATATTCACTTGTCTCTCAACAAGAGCAGTGTATTTCATATCACTCTCATGTCTAACAACATGTGAAATTTGGACTGCTTTCCAAACATTTTTTGCGGACTGTGGAACTCCAAAAGTAATTTTGTCTGACAATGCCGCACAATTTTTAGTTATCGCTATCCATTTACCAAAATTTTGGGACACTATTGTTGCTGACAATACAATTAGCGATCAACTAAAACAAAAAGGAATTACTTGGCACTTTACTCCGCCAAAAGCTCCATGGTATGGTGCCCCACATGAACGGCTTATAGGAGTCTTTAAACAAGCCTTCTATAGAGTATTAGGATATCATTCTCATCATAAAAACAACTTTCAAGCTGTATTAAAAAATATTCAAATTATGATGAATGAACGTCCATCATGCCCTGCCGTTGATGATGCTGATCAAATAACTTTGACACCAGCTCACTTCATGCATGCCAACTTTAGAAATTTTACGTTAGATCTTGACAAACCATTGGATAATACTCCGACAAAAACACTACAGAATCTGTGGAAAATTGATCAAGAAAATTTAACAAAATTATGGCTTGCATGGAAAAATCTTTATCTCCCATTCTTGAGAGATAAAATACAAAAAGGTGTCGATAATGTTTACCAAACAGTAAATTTCGAACCAAAAGTTGGTGATATAGTTCACATGTTGGACTATATGACCAAGCCAGGAATATACAAAATTGCCAAAATTATATCCCTGACCCCTTCCCATGATGGAAAAGTCCGTCACGCAGAAATTTTACTACCAAGTTCAAAAACAGTCACTAAACCCTTAAAGTTTTTGGCCCCGTTAGAACTTGATAGTAGTGATAGAGTCCCAATAACCTCAAATTGAAGACTTTATCAACATGACTTGTTCTGAATGACATACGAGACTAAGTGTGTAGAAAATTAACTGATGGAAATTGGCACCATCTTACAATTTTCTAATTGACTGACTTAAGAGCTATTTTCTAATAACTCATTATCGTTGTTTAGCCCCCTATCTGGGTGAAAGCGAACGATAAGTGTCAGTGGATCGATCCACCCTTTATTATAACCAATAAATTTGGTGTAATAAGCAGACTGACTAATTTCCCATTCTTCCTTACAGAATCCATCCATTATGGCCAAACCTATCTTTTATCATATCTTCGCGTGTCCGGCAGTCTGCGGAAGTTATAAATTTAATATATTCTGTTTTTGTTTTTTTTATGACTTCGTTTTAAAAGTCTTAGTCGTTTTTATATTGTTTTATATTTTTATAAATAAACGCATTATAAATATGTATGTCTTTACCCATAAAACGGTAAATTTCTCTTTTCAGGACAAGCCTCAAACTGATAAACTAACCCCAGAGGGTTAGCTTGGTGTACACCGCCCCCAGTATCGTGGACTGGCCACGAGTTGGTGTGCACCTACAAGGCGCATCAATTTGGCAACACAGCAAGAGAGTTGTGTTGCCTGTGCTGGTGTTGTGGCGGTCGCCAAACAGTTACACTTTGGTGAGGAGGAGTGTGACGTATTATTGTTCGTCTCATGGACGTTAAACCAAACTAGTGGGTATGCCACTATAAGGCTCACACAAACACAAGTCAACAAAGAACACGCTTCGTCTTCCATTGTTGTATGGTGTGCTGTATTTATACGCGCGCACACCCTCATATATAATATTACATTATGTCCAAGAATAGAAGGTTGTTTTACTTATGAGATTGCCTGGTTTTAATCTGCAATTTTCTTAAAACTGCTAACTTATCGAGAAATGAATAAATTTTTGAAATTTTCCTGTTAGTGATTGTGAAAAATGTGTTCTTTAAATACTGTATTGTATTGCACTTTAGTGAGCCTTGTCAATTAGTCCGTTCAACTACCGATTGGGTTATTTCGACAAACAGGTCTGTGTTTATCAATTCGGGCATATGGGGTAATTTACTACTGACCATCACGTAATGAATGACTTCCAAAGATTAAGACACCACAAGTGATATACGTGAATCAACACATAATTTAAAATATTCGATCTGCTAGTGTAGGTCAGATACTCCAACTTTAAGAGTCAAAACCGAGCTTTTTTTTTTTTTTGGAATGGAATTAAAACAAACGAGTTTTTTGAGTGTAGTTTGTGTGAGAAGATGATCCGTTTCAAATTAATGTCCTCACAAGTCCGCTCTTGCTTGAAATTAATTTAATCCACTCGAGTAAACTAAAAATTGTAACAATGAAACGAAAATCCAATGATTTTGAAAGTATCTACTAAATGTCCGGTGCTATTTGTCTACGAGTGTATGTAGTTATGTATTGGTATTTTATGACTGAAATATTTTATTGAAGTTGGTTTGTTGTGGTCGTATAGCAACACCCTCAGAATCGTTGACGAAGTCGAGAAAAAAAAATTTTCGTGATTGTTACCGTGAGGTTATCTACTAAGTATGTGAAATTAACATTATTTCGAATTACTGATCCTTGAATCTCCGAAATGGGTGTAAAAGTTGAAAACAATTTTTTCGTGAATTTCAGCAAATTTTATTATCTTTTATTATTATTATTATTATTGTTATTGTTATTATTATTATTATTATTATTATTATTATTATTATTATTATTATTATTATTATTATTAATTATCTGCCCGTCATATTTTAATTAAAAATATTTGAAATCGACAGTTATAAATTTGTTCAGTTTGAAATCATGTTCTTGATATTTTTGGTTTTGGAGAAATAATAAAATAAAGTGTGTAGATCATTATTCATTAAAGATGAGTATTGATTTTTGCTCACCGCTCATCACTCATTTTACTATCCCTAAACTTTCAAAATAACCTCAGCTAGCGTAAATCTCATATTTGTATCCTTTATTTTTGGTAGGCATCTGCTGCTCAATTTGATATTCGCTTTTTCGAAATAATTGACATAATTCGGAGCTCTTGCAGCAGCCGAATTCTTTTCTCGTTATTTTGGTTCCTTCGCGTAATAATTTTGAATACCTGTTAGGTATTTCTTATCGAGCGTAACAACCCGAGGAAAGGAAATTTTGTTCTTCATTTTCTAATGTTGATTTTTGCGATGGATAACTTAATTTTTTCCCCTCGTTTCGCGCCACATTTCTGCCTCTCTGGCCACACAGGTCTTAATTTAATTTCGAATTCGGGTTCAGCTATGCGACGTCGTACGCCTTTATATTCGATTGATTCGTTTATTTGCAGAAGTGAGTGGTAGGTATTGGTGGGGTTGCGAAGTTCCAATATCAAATTATTCGATTAATTACCCATTTTTCTCGTTGTTTTTCGCTTAATCGTCTCGTATATATGCCCTTCGGAGATCTCTTTACGGGTATTCTATTGACATTTTGACTTTGTAAATTTTCGCATTCGCTCTTTACGTATGAATCGAATTTAGCAGATCCAGCATCCTACCTAGTAGAAAAAAAATTTCGTTTCGCTTTAATTAATCGATCAGAATGTTCTCTGAAGACGCAGAATAAAGTTTTTTTCATTCGGTAACATGCAAGAACTCGTCTCTTTTCGGAACCGCGCACTAATCGCCTGTAGGTATCACTGACTATTAAGGATGTCTAATTTTCAAAAAGGCGCGGCTTAAAGTAATTTCGTTCCTCGAAAACGCTATCTATGTCTGAAAGTAACAATGTATAGAAATGTACAAATCAGTCCTCCATAAGGTATATACTCAAAAGGTTTAAAGTGCATCATGTCAGGTGCCGGCATGTCTTAACAAAAATCATAATTCTTTACAGGTGCGTCAGTGGTATATAGTCAAAGAGTCGTGTATATAAAAGACGCTTTTATTACGGTGACACATGACCAGTTTTGCAGATATATTTGGCTATGCCCTATGCATATATTTGAGTCGAAGTCAAAATCATTTTTTTCTTCATAATATCATAATTCATATCAATGAACGTGGCTAATTGATAATTTGGATCTAAGGTGAAAGTAATAGCCCTTTGGTGGCCTATTAGAGAAACATGTCAAGTTCGGGATTATGAGCCATTTCTTAGCATCGAGAACCTATAAAATCAAAGTAATTGAAAGCAATTACACAAAAACTGTAAGTGGTATGTGACATCCAAAAGTAACGGTCATATAACTGTTTCAGAAAAAGTTGATCAAAAAATGTTTATGGTTGAAAATGAAAACCAGACAAAGAGCTCGAGATCGCAGATTGCAATAAAAAACCAATGTTCTAGGTCAAAAAGGGAGATAACGTGAAATGAGCTAGCCTACATACTACATAGAGCCATGAGGTCTTGCCTCATGGTATCTCACACAATTCCCCTGTGTTTTGAAAAAGCCCTACAACTCAGTCAAACGATCCTCTTTACAGATAAATAACTAGACTTATGCGTAATTACCAGCGTTGTGACTTGTGACTAGAGATTGAAGTTGACCAACTTGATGTTAGAGCTGTTGAACGAATCGACCATGGTACTTATCTTGGCATGGTGTTGAAGTCGTTGTTTAGCTTGATCTTCTTTTTAATTTGATATCCCAAACTGGTGAAATATTTGAATTAAAAGGAAAAAAGAAAAAGCAAAATCTTGAGAATGAAGAAATCTTTTAATGGGTAAACTATTTGATTCAAAAATATAAATGAAAAAGTATTGCTTTCCAGTTGGGTGAGAGCGGTCCTACCATTGTGTGTGTGTGTGTGAGTTTTTCTTCACCACTAATTGCTTACCTTTATGATCTTTAATTAGTTGTGCCACATTGATTTTTACTTATTTCTCATCGTTGAATTCCATTTATAATTGTAACTTCTTATAATCTGTATTATCAACTGTATGAGGGAAACGGGGATTTTAATTTAGGAGTTGAATCTATTTTGCTTAATGGAACTTAACTAAACGATATTTTTTTTTAATATAATTATTATCGACAGTATACGTCACAGGTAGAAATCTAAAATTTGTAGGAGACATCCTCATAAATTGGCTGAAGATTCCCTGAAAATTTGGCTGAAATTGTGCGTTTATTTCTCGAAATATTTCTGAAATTCTGTGATTTAAATGATAAGAATTCAATGAAGTTGGAGAATATGAAAAGAATTTCGCGGATATCTTTAGAAATAAATATGCGACTTCAGCCAAATTTTCAAGGAATCTTCAGCCAACTTATGCATATGCCTCCTAAAAATTTCAATTTTGTATCACTTCTTTTGTGCGATTGCTTTTTATAACTTCAATTTGATATGTTCTCAATGCTAAAGACAGCTCATAATACCGAAATCAACAGCGCTAGTAACGCAGTCTAGCGGAGGCTTTACATTCCGATTCTGACACATTTATGTAGGTTTTTCCAAATTATTGCTGCGTAACAGCATTGGGTACTCTATAGTATCAATATATATCGAAATTTTCAAATTCTGAATACTTCATTGATATAAACTGAGGGAAAAAAATGAAGTTTCGAAAAATTCTTGGCTGATTACTCCGATGAAGAACTTTGAATATGCCTAAAATAACGTATCAAACATCAAAGTATCTATATATTGAAATACGACTTCATCTTTCGAATTTGTGGCTCTAGCGGTCTAAATTAACTGGCGTTATAGCTCCTGCGCCGTAAATATGTAGAATAATACTGCCCGCATTACACGTTGAAGAGAAGTTGTAGGAGTTTTTTATTACGCTCAGCGTCCTGCAACGGCTCCGTATATTAGAAGTGTTGGGTATTTTTTTATTTTCTATACCTATTTCTGTACAGAAATGAAAAAACCTACTGAAAAATGTTTGCTGATTATCTCAATCATTTTCAGTGATCATGATCTTCGCATTTGGTGCGAAATTTGTTTATGTTTTCCTTGGAAATTTGAAGCGGAAAAGTGACTTAGATCAACGTTTTTCGCCTGTCTTTCTTATTGAAGAGTGCATTGCAGTTCTTCCAGGCCCATATATCGTTAAAGTTGGGGGAAAATATTAATTTGATAAAGGAATTGCTTTAAATTTCGAGTATTCTACGCAAGTACGCATGCTATAAAAACAACTATATTTTAGATGTTTATTGTTGCGTATTATATTACAGATGTAGGACGAATACTAGCTTCTGAATAAAAAAATTTGTAGTTTAGAATTCTCAAGTTTTTTCTAAATTTCGCATTTTGAAGTAGCTTGATTTTAAACCTGTCACGATCGTCATATTCAAGGATTGCGATTGATACCGAACTGGTTTCTGAGAAATTTTACATACCACAGAAATTTTAGCTACGCTACTCGTAGCCTGATCGAATAATAAGATATCCTTTGCAAAACCACTGAAAAAAATCGAGAAAGAATGAATGAGATCTCGAATTGAAGAATAATTAGTTTGCTCAGTGTTACGCAACTCCCCCTTGCTCTCGTATTTATTCATTAATCTCATAGTTAAGGAAAACTTTAATGTCAGTTTGCGTCAAAAATCAATCCAAGTTAATTGATCTAATCAAACATTGCTTCCTTGACTTCTTCATCGCTGCCAAAACATTGTCTCTTGATAAAAGATTTCTTGGGAAAACAGAAAGCTGCTAAATTTCAGGGACTGAGATCAAGGGTTATAGGATGCTCTCCTCAGGAAGATGGATCATGGCATTTGGTACTGCTGTGGTAGGCTACCCGCGAGGACAAATACTATCATATCGGTTACACAGGTTTTGCACTCAGTTTTCCTGGTTGCTGGTTTTTGACATGGGTGCGAAAGTACTCGGACAAGTTGCAATACCTGCAAGTATGAATATTTTCTCCGTTGTTTCAATAACTGCTCGGCTATTTTTTTCGCAGTGTTGCCATTTCTTGAGAATATCAGCTTCAGTTTGTTTTGGATTGCGTAAAGCAAAAATAATTATACAACTGTTAAATACGTTTCTCTTTCCAGCAGATATGCAGGAAGTAGGTAGCCTACTTACCACCACTCAGTCGGCCACTGTTGTAAAATTAGTCGCTCTGCACGTCTGTATGCTCGGTTCTACAGTGGAACATTAGTCTCGGCGATCATTTTAGGAGGAGCCCATAGTATTTTTATTCATTTTCACCCCTTGTGTTTCACTAATCGAGAATTCCAATTCATCGAGTGAACCTCAGTCATCGCGAATACATTGATTTCTTCCGATACGATGATTCAAAGGAAAGGCACCCTTTTTCTATTTTCTACGTCGATACGAAGGCCATTCATTCCCTCCGCTGTCGTAAAACTCGTGCGAACTGATCGTCGCCATTGTTTTTTTTTTTTTTTTTTTATTAATAAAATTGTAAAATTAGACGGAACATTACTGCGAGCTCAAACCAATCGTGTCGTAAATTTTATGTCCGATGCCGTATAAATTTTACTCGAAATTTTCGTCGTCTTTCCCGGCCTCGTATTTTCAGTTGTGTTTTTTGTTGTTTTTTTTCCTACCGACTTTTTCATTACGAGTATTCTTGGCAGTTTTAACGATCGTTTTACAGCGGTCTGTGAATTCCACTGATCTGAAAATCGAATCGAATTCACGAATCAGTTAGGTACCTAATATATTTCTCGTGTTTTGTAGTTTGTATTTTTTTTCTTGCTTTTTCATTTCTTCGAATTAATTTACCACGTAAAAGCGAAATTCTGCTAAAAATGTCGAAACGACCCTCTAAAAATGGTAATTAGCTTCCTTTTCCGTTTGTCGGTAATAGCTAAAATGAGTCGCTTAAATTTTCCAAAAAATAATAATCATTATAACCGAATGTTGTGGCGGATCCGAAATTTCCTCAAGTACAGGATGAGGGGGTGTATTATTTTTGAAACAGATCTTACCCTAGGATCCCGGTATTCGTTCGTACCCTCCGCACTACTTTCAGCTTTTAACCCAACCCCTCCGTTATCGTGAACACCATTCGTGTTTCTTTTTTTGAAAAATCAAATCGAATAAAAATCGAACAAATTCGTGTGGATTCGAAACTAATTCTCTGTAAATTATTATTTCCGTTCGTTTTGTGGAATCTCTGGTTGTGTCTTCGTATCACGCGGGCACCAACTTTCTACACGCATTTTAACCATTTCATTGAGATCGAGTCGTTAAAGTTGGTATATTTGTTAATTTAAATTTGTTTTGTGTTTTTATCACGAATCTATTAAGAATGCACTCTGGTGTGGATTTGAAAATTCAGTGAATCCGTTTCCTGAATCTGCCTTTAATTTAACATCACCGTGCAAAGTGACTCTTGACAGGCCTCGCGAGATGGTGGACGAAGGGAGGTTTCCCCATGGCCCGGGATTTTCAGGGGGCGACATTCTCGAAACAAATAGACGAATAGGTAACTGAAAAATACTTAAAATTCGTGGAATAGGTTTCCCAAGTATTATAAGAAACTCCCTTCCAAAAATAAATCATTGATACTGCACCTGAAAATAGATGCAGTTTTCAATTTTTTGGGGGCCCATAAATTTTTTTTCCTTAGGCCCGAATTCTCTTTCCAAAGTCCTGACCCTTGACCATCGACAAACTAAACTAAGCGCATCCAAAATCCAGAATCAAATTCGTGATGGTAGCCCAGTAGAATTCGACCTGACCAAATATCGATAACATATTTGTATTTGATTCGTTTCAAGCTGTACAGGTATATTAATGTAAAAACAATTGCCTGTATGTGAAAAATATATACCAGCTCTTTTGTTAATAGCTGTTCAAGCCTTTGACTATATAGCTTATGGACTGCTAGAACTGATAAAATCTTGAAGCTGAACACTGCAGGCGTTACTTTTCGAAAAAGGTACTTTGTGTGAAAACTGAATTTGTATGAGGTAGAATATCGTGAATTTTGTATTATTTTAGACCTAATTATTTCGTTCGCAAATGGGATTAAATGTTATTACTGTCGATAGAAAACTAATCAAAGAATTACGTACTTATATACAGGTAGAATAAGGAAAATATTAATAATTTCCTTATTCTTATCTTAATTCTTTACTATACAGTTAACTATATAATAGTTTATGAGGATGCACCAATTACACCTACAAAATCCAATTTATTACAAGCTTCTTCAAAATCATTAAGAGATTGCAACAAATCTGTCGGTAAGCTATTGCCATTAGATGCTTCTAGACCATTAGATAGTGATGTATACTCATCTCTTCTGTTAAGTCAAGTTTTGATGCACTTAAAGTATCAGTGCTGTTTATAGAATTAGATTTTTCTAGATTTAGTTCCTTTGCATCTGGAAGTTTTGGCATTGGTGTTAAAGGAGTGTAGCTTTTTTGACATCTAATTTTGTGTAATTCTTTCATTACAACACCATTTAATTTGCTTTGGTGTGTTTCACCAGCTGTACAATTAAGTTCTGCTATTTGTGAGTATATATTTTCTTACTTTGTTGCTACCTCTTCATTTTTTTGTTTGGTTGATTCCAATAGTTGAAGCTTATTTTGTATGTTCTTGCCTAAAGGCATCTTTAATGTCTTAAAATGCTTAGATGGTATGTTTTAAGCTATATACGATGGGTTGTTACATAAATCATCACGATTGTTAGTAGCAGGAATTTTCTGGCTATCTAATTCTTGTGTTGTGTTGAAGCTCATTGATCTGCCTATGTTTATCTTTTTAGTTAGTGCTGATGGATGATCATGTGCAATGTTTTCCCTAGCGGTATCTAATAGTTGATAGAGTGGTGCGTTTTTTGGGTATTTTGTTTTTATGGTAGATCGATTAGCTTTATAAGCTTCTCTTAGGTTAACGTTATTACGTAGCATGAATATAATAAGTTTTAGTTGCTTTATCATGATTGATTGGAGTTGTGACAAGCAGAGGATAGCTATAAACCATTTTATGGTGGTTTACAAATATATCAATGTCATTGCAGAATAATACCCTATGTATGGGTTAATACTCCTTCACTTAAGTCAACATAATATTTATAAATCCTTAGCTTTGAATGTTCTACTATTTTAGAGAATAGAATTTAATTTTGATGTAGAAATGGTATTATTACTATAATTCTTAACTGAAATATGTATGTAAATATAATATGATTCCATGCATAATAATGTTACTCTATTTCTTACACATCATTTATATTGACGTTTAATCTTCTATAATAGAACTTAGCACAATACGTTGAAATGATTTGTATTTTTTAACTTGATGGTACTATCGAGTTGATTTTTTATTATAGCGATATATATAAGCAAGTGGTGAATTAAGTTAGATTAATATTTATTATCGTATAAATAAATTATAATATAGTAAAAACTGTAGGAGTTAATTGTATGCATTATGAGAATGCTTCAAATGATCAAAGATATATAGCCAAATACGTCCCTTTATGGTTGATGGTGGCTGTATCATTAGTATTGACAATGATTTTATTAGGTGGGATTACTAGACTGACGGGCTCTGGTTTATCTATAGTTCAATGCAGTCCAGTGTCAGGTATAATTCCTCTGCTATCTGCTGCAGACTGGCTAATAGAATTTTATGCATATCAACAATCTCCTGAGTTTAAGTTAATTAATAGTAACATTGGCATTGCAGAATTTAAGAAGATTTTTCTTATAGAATATTTTCACCACTTCTAGGAAGAATTATTGGTATAATTACTATTGTACCTTTCATACTATTTTATTACTACCAGCTCCTTAATAAATCACAAACTCGTAGCTTACTGGTAGTAAATTTATTAATGGTTTTACAAGGTTTGGCTGGTTGGTATATGGTTAAGAGTGGGTTAAATGACGTACCACACGTTAGCCATTATCGTTTAGCAATCCACTTATTTTTAGGCATGATGATCTACCAGATTCTGGTAAAGGAGCTATTTTCGATCAAGGTGATGCGGATTATCCATACGTCAAATATAGATATTATAAAGCTAGTGGCTAAAGAACTTGATGTCGGTATTAAAATACAAAACTTTGACTTTCCTGGATTACTAGCATCACTTGCTATGAACAAAATTGATTTAGTTATAGCTGGCTTATCTAAGTCACCTCAAAGAGCACAACATGTAGAATTTATTGATGTATACTTAACTGCAAAAGTTGCAGCATTATTTCGTAAAGAAGAACATTTTACTAATTTTAGCGATCTTAAGGGACGAGTCGGTGCTCAACTTGAGAGCACATGGCAAGAAATAGCTAAAAATATTAATCATGGTTATGAAAATAAATTGCATTTTATAAATAATAATTTGGTACTCGTAGAAGAATTAAAGGCCAAAAATATTGATGTGGTTATTATTGAGGATGCACAAGCAAATAAATTTATGGAAACTAATCCAGAGTTGAATAAATTTTCTATTGATGAATATAGTTCTGATTTTGCTATAGCATTACCAAAAAATACCAAATTATTATACCTTTTCTGGTACAACATGATTTATTACACTTCAAACAGTTCTGCATAATTGAAAATCAGAGGGTACAAAATTATGAGTAGAATGAAGTTCTAGTAAAGTATTACATATTTATGTCATTAATTATTCTATAAACTTACAAATAATGCCATTTTATCATTTTTCAATGGCAAAGTAGAATAATAATAAAATTAATTATCTTCAAATATAATTTTAATTACTAAATTAACAAAATATAAAAATTAATTTTTTTCTAGCCAGAATTGGAAATTCGGAATCACTATCACTTATCACCAAAGGTCGTTTTTTGTAAAAAGAACGCCTGTTAACAGTGGCTTCAGCGGTCTTCCATTTAACCCTATGTATTTCTTATCAGTTCTAGCAGTCCATAAGCTATATAGTCAAAGGTTCAAGCTACAACTTTTGTAATATTTTTCAAAATATTGTTATCTGACCAATGAGAAACGTGATATTCGCGAAAATCTAGTCTTTGTGACTTTTGACTTTGAACAACTTGTGAAGACAACGCGGTACGGACGGCGATTTTTAGAACGTCATCGTATAATCCTTAAATAAACGTGTGTGCAAAAATCTAGCCAATTTGCAAACTTTCAAGACTTTTTTTTTTTTTTTTTGTTTCAATTGAAAATACTGAACTACGTTTGTAAAATTCGAAAAATATGATTCCAACTCTTTGTCGCATTTGACAGTTCAAATGCTACCGGTGTCGTGCACATAATATGCAGCCAAGAAAATACATTACGCATGGATATTGGAACGAAAGAGAAAATATTTATTCGTTTTGTGTTCTGATGGAAATTAATTCCATTCGCGTATCACGCATTTAACTAGACTGTTATTTTATTTTATTTTGTGAAGAGGAAGGAAAGGAGGAGAAGGGGAAGACAAGAGAGAGAGAGGAGATATAACATGCGAAACTCATAAGACGTCGTTACGTTCTCCCATCGTTTCGTCATTAAATGAATGGTCCAACGAAGCACTTCTCTCCAGGATTACCTTTGCCTTTCAACACTGGGGTACGAATAAATATTTGCCTTTCTTTTCTATCGGTTTTCCCCTCTTTTCTTTTTTCTTGTAAATTCTCCGCTGAAAAATTTGTCTAATGGCCCAAGATAAATGTACCATCACCGGTCGTGTTGTTATCAAAACAAAAAACATTTTCGTCAAAAAAAAAAAGAAAAAAGGGTCTACATTTTGAATCCAATGAGCGAAAATTCTCATCTTCTTCCCGTTTCTTTCTTCTTTTTCTTTTACTGTGGCGTCTTTTAATATTAATAAACGGCCACTTTTGTTGAAAAATATTCTTTTTTACTTTCTGTTTACGATAATATCGTTCGCCCCCAAAAATTTGGATAACTTTTCTAACTCCTCTAAATCTTAATTTTTATTTTTTTATTTATTTTGCTTTTCCTTCCTTCTTTATTTTCGATGAAAATGAAATAAGATGGAGGAAGTAAGCGCGTTAATCAACGGTTGATAAAATTTTTATTTTAATTATCAAAATTTCATAATATGTTGATTCTTTTGCCGAGGTTCGAATCAAAAGTTGTTGTCAATTACTCTGAGAGAGCACTCAGAAAAAGGTCGGATTGTCAAGTCGTGTTTTTCATGGTCTATCATTGAAGAACTTCGACCTTATGTGCGTCGAAGAAATGAAAATCAGACGATGTTAACTTTTCGGAAAAACGAACCGATGATTTGGCCTTTGTAGGGAAAAAAAATGAAGAAAAATATGAAGCTTTCACCATACTCGATGCTGAATATTTTAAAAGCTCCTCGGTTAACGGTACCTGGTACCACGCTACCAATGTTTCGACGTGAGTGCGATTCGAATTTTAAATTAAAAAATTCATCCGAAACTTTTAACGACGAAATCTCTCGCAATAAGTGGGTGTGTACGATGATGTGCAAAAAGTGTTTTGTAAAGTGTGACGGATGGTTTGTACAGAATAATAAGATACATAAAAAAGGTTTCCGTATTATAACGACCGGATTACGAATGATTAAAGAATAATAATCGAATTATTAATGATCGAATGATGAAATACGTAAGATTCGGTGAGATTATATACTACTTCTAAGGGACAGAGTTTCAGCGAATTTACGAAGCGCCTTAAGGTGGAAGTAATACGATTGGATATTAATTTTTCATGGAAGTATAGGAAAGCCTGTAATATTAGAAAGAAATGACACGAGTGGGTGTAGTTAATGAAATAAGTAGAATTTGAAGATTGGCAATATAGGCAGAAAGGTTTCATAGAAAATGTGACATCATGTTACAAGTTGATTTAGAAAAAAGGCTTTGACTATACAATCAAAGGAAAAAGATGATGTCATGAGACAGGTCTTGGCTTGTCTAGATAACGCGATACAGGATGTAAGAATATACCGCCGAATATAATGAAAGAGTTTGACGTAAGACTTTGAAAATATACTAATAAAATTATTTACGATATGAATGTATAATCATTGCAGAAAGATCGAATACACGTTCGAATTAATCGAGGAGGGGAAATACTAAGGGGTCTAAATGAAAATCGAAAAACAATTGTCGATTTTGTAATTTCTTGGATGTTGAAAACTATTTTTTGAAGGAATTGTTAAACCTTTATTGCAGTAATTATCACAATCAGTCACGAGGTTGGCGAGAATGGTCAAGTTGAAAATGAGTCAAAGTGCTTAACTAACTTGCCGCCGGAGCTACGTTTTCGAACCACTCTCAAAGCTGTTGCGTAGTGATGGGAAGTTTAATTCATCGATGCTGGGCTACTCTTCGAAAGTCATTCATGAATGGGAGTGAGTTCAGTTAGCCAGCTCAGCTCACCCTTTGGCTCACGTATCTATGCGAATCCTCATTATACTCATTTACCTCGTCGCACTAAATCCCTTCTAATGAACCAGAAAATTTGGTCAATGTGGTACTAAAAACGGTGTGCCTATGTTTAGTTCGACGTACGAGTTGAAGTTGAGTTCGGTACTTTCTGCAATTATTGCAGTATGTTATGGTTCATAGTGTTAAACATTGGTTTAGTCAGAAATAATGATTGCAGCGTTCAAGTCGATAAACTGCTTGCTTGCTGCTTCCCATTCATCGGATGAAAGAACTTCAAAAGAACAGAAAACTTCAGAAAGAGTTGAACACAAAAAAGTCGAAAGATCTAAATGAAGAGAACGAATAAAGCATATTTCAACTCGGTGATTTGCTTATCAGTTCAGTCATGAAATACATTCTCTCGACTAAAAATTCGCACCGCGTAAGATAGTAAAATTGTTTTTGACGATTTGAAGTTTCTTGTTTTCTGTAAAAACTGATCTTCCCTTCTTTCTCCTTCCTCAAAATTTTAGCCCTTTCTCAAAAGTTTGGCCCTAACACGACTAGAACTTAGTGCGCCCGCTGCTTAATATTATTTTTGAAAGCCACCCTTCCATAAAAAAATTTGAAAATGTCCGCTTCATAATTGATATTACCTTTTCTTCCCCCTGGTTACCATCCCATTTTTAACCGTTGTTAAAATTAGCTCTTTTTGATAAATATACAGGGTTTCCCAATTTTTCTTTCTATCCCGCAAGGGTATGTATAATTAATAGAACTTGTTCAAACAAAAAGGTTCTCTTCGCATCAGGCCTACCCTCAAAATATAAAAAATGTTGTATACGTATATGCTTTTGAACAGTGATAAAAGGATAAATTTCTTAAAAACTGGTAAAAAAAATGTAGAAGAAGAAAAAACTTAGTGTCCCTTCGACGCCTTGTTGGAGTTAAAATTGTACTCAGTCGTTTGATACAGAAAAAAATGAAAACGTATTTGTGTAAAACAAGTTGCATAACGGACATTGAAAGGCAGTTTCCCAAATTGAATATAAGCCTAAAGTGAAGAGAACTTTTTTGTTTGTCCGAACTGCAAACAAGTTCTACCATACCCTTGTGAGTAAGGCAGAGCAACAGGGACACCTTGTTAATTAACTGCTGCAGTATTAAGAATGATTTTAATGTCGCTGATCTTTGAAAATAGTCAAAATGACTGTTATGGAAAATAAAATTATCGTACGAATATTTGATGAAATGAAAAATAATGTTAAACAATAATATTAGATACTGGAAACAGTAAATAATTGAACCTAGATTTTTGCTACGTAGGATTTGCAGGTTGGTTGCAAGCCAACACCAGAACCATAACTGAAGCGAAATTGGTTACCCAGAATGACTCCCATCCATAACAAAACAAAAAAAATGGTACCTTGGTCACATCACACAT
Source organism: Ericerus pela (assembly GCA_011428145.1). Taxonomy (NCBI): domain Eukaryota; kingdom Metazoa; phylum Arthropoda; class Insecta; order Hemiptera; family Coccidae; genus Ericerus; species Ericerus pela. The sequence continues at coordinate 285,099 of WOFM01000188.1, read as the reverse complement.
ACTGTGTTAAAAGTGAATATTCACAATTTTAATAAACATATCTAAAAATGTATCGCACTATGAAATGGTTAAAAATTTCCCGAATCAACCTTTTTTAGGCCACATGAGGGGCCCATTGAGTGGTTCAGTTCAAAAATGAACTGAAAATTTAAACTCATTGTCTCAAAAAACGCAATCGACGAAGTTCTTACCACTCAATATTTAAGAAAACACCATCCTAACCCCTCGCCTATCCAAGTTCGGAATCTTACCTGAAAAAATTAAAATTTCCGAATAATAAACATTGGGGCGACGACGATTCAAATCCCGGCGGTGTAACTGAACTTCTTTTTTTTTTTTTTTAACAGATCGAATTTAAAAAATCGGTCTTCGTCACCACATTGGGCTTAAGTTGAAATAGTTGCTTAACAATTTTGGTAATTTTTGGTTCAGCCATCTAAAAACAGTTGCGTCAGCACAAACGTTGTTCTGTCAGTGAGTACACGAGGAAGCTTCAATTAATACGCTAAAAACTGAAAACTGTGTAAAATTTCATTTGATGCGAATGCAGTTAAAACAATAGTCATGCTGTTACATCTTTTTCTTCTTTTTTTTCTTTTTTTTCTTTGTCCAGTACCTCTCGAGTTTTTTACAAGTTGACTACGAATTATTGCCGTTAGAGAGTTCAGCAGAAAAATCCCCGGAGTCCGTCCAAAATCAATTTCGGGAAAAATAAATTTCAGAGTTGACAGACTCCCGGTATTAAAAAATTAATTAATAAATTTTCAACGAAAAGCTTCGAAAATATTTATGTTACAGAGTAGTATTTAACAAAAGTACTTTTCAGACACCGTTAGAAGGCTTCCTCGAGTGTATTTCAAAAAAATTTTGAATTTGAATTATTCTTCCTGGTTCCCCTAGGGCTTTCATTTGTCCGATTATTTTCATGCCAAATTTTGAGCAACCAAACAGTTACCGTAATTTTTCGTTCATCGCACGGTTCGTCTTCATCGTTAAAATTTTTTCATTTAATTTTTGGCTTTGGATCAAGATGGTAAATAACTTTAAAATATATATATATATATAGGTACTACTTTTTTTTTAGGGGTAAATCAGTCTTCATTTTCTTAATTATTTTTCCACCTTTTGCTCTCTTTTTTTTTCTTTTGATCTTTTCATTTCTCTTTTACTTTTGCGCCTTTTCGAGCTATTTTTTCAACAAATTATGGTTGGGACGCATCAGTGAGGACAGACTGTACGTTTTTCATTATATAAAAAGTTTTACGCGCGTTTCACGTTTCGCAGTATGAAAATCGCAATGCTACGCCTGTACTGCAACCCGCGTATTGTGCGTGCGCTTATTCTCATTTTGCTGTAGCAAAATCGCAGCAGTTTATATTTTGTCATTGCGGATTGGGGCATATATTTGATTCTTCCATATTCTTTTTCAACGAAATTTGTTGAGCCAGTGGACACACATCGATACGCAATTTCTTCAGATCGTTCACGACGTTCGACTGGCGGAAGGGTGGTGGTGGGGGGGCAGTCGAATTTCATTATAACATTCTTCGCTCGCGTCATTCGAATCCGGCTTCAGTTTATGATGTTGAACGAGTTGCTGCGAAAGGCTGTCGCCATCTTTTTAAGCCCCGATGTAGAAACATCGGAGAACAAATCAGAGTGTGTTTAAGTTCGGCCCTCTTACCGTATTACGCGATATGTTCTTTAACGTTAGTCGTACCATAAAGTACGTACTTAAGTCGATGAAATTCCTCCGCTAGCCGCCTATGTAGAATTTTAATCCGCCTCGCCCCTTCCCGCGTTCTCGTATTTCTCATTAAAAGGCGAAAGCTGCAAATTTCCCTCGCGGTTTAACCTTTAAATTTAATTTGACGCGCCAGGGTATAAAACTCGATACTGACTGGTAACGTGCGCTTTATGTGCGCGATGTTATTTTTTCTCTGCTTTTTTTTTTTTTTTTTTTTTTAACCACCCTCGTTTATTTTCTACCCTTTGAGTCGAGGATACCATCGCCACCGCCACCACCATCATCGTCATCATCATCATCATCATCATCGCCTCCAACATTGCCGTCGCAACCACCGTATATTAACGTTTTTTCCTCTTGTAATTACAGACACGAAGTGCCGATCTCGGCCGACCCGATCACAATAATTCACATGGACGAAGATATCGTCGTGGTTAACAAACCGGCATCCATTCCTGTAAGTGGCATCGAGGACTGCCAAAATGCTTGTAATAATAACTAACGCGTCGATTTTTCGATTAATTTTCTGCTTTCGAAGATAGCCGCTAGCCTACCTCCTTTATCGACGCCAACAAAGTTCGATACCTATCCGATATCCCAGTTTGTGTGCATACTGTTTTATTTTTATTTTCATTTTTGTTTTTTTAAATAATTTCTTTTGCAACCGTTTAGCGTAGCGCTAACCCCGTTCTTGTCGCATAACTTCTCTGTGGCCAGTAGGTACTCGTGAGTATGCGAGACCAAAAACGAACGCAAAATTTTGAAAATACACGCGTGCCTACTGCGGAGTATTTGCTGTTTTGCTTCTTAAATACCAACTTGCCGTATTTATTGCGTGTTTCTTCGCGTCTCTTCCCGTCTCTTCCCTCCATTACTTCCCAGTGCTCGTGGAAAGTTGATACTTTGGTGTACTTCGGCAGAACGTGTATAGCGAGTTTAATTTATCCCCGTAAAATTTTGTAAAAATCTTTTAAGCAAGACCGAGGACTAAGATCGAGACCAGTGTCAACACTTGATTGTCCGAGGCCAATACCTGTGTCGACTGTCCATCACCAAAACCAGTATCAAGATTTGACTTTGTATGACCAAAACCGAGACTGATACCAATGCTAAGGCTAATAAACCAATGCCAAAGATCTGTTCCATGGCTACGGTGGACTCATTGCTCGTTAATACCGATGACTGCATTCACTTACGTGAGTTACCCTGTGGATAGTCTGCTGATATTGCAGAACCGCAATGAACTGCTGCAACGATTTTATTGATCCGCTCGTCTCTGCAAATCGTGCCTTGAGTTATGAAGACGTGAAAATTGACACGTTGACGAGTGAACGTAATTCTTCTTCGTTCTTTTTTTACCGAACTATTGTTCGCATTAAAATTAATATACGTGGAAATAGAACTGGTTTGGTGCGTGAAATTTACAGTTTGTTGTTTGACAGATTTATCCCCATCCACGTGTGAAGAATAAACAATCGAGTATTAGTTTTGTCAATTAGTCGTCGTATTTGTGCGACGGGATGTTTAGAATAGAGCAAAAATATTTTCTGGTTCAGAAGTCTATCGTTGATTACAGCGGATGAGAAAATTGTGGTATTTTTGTCACAAATTTAGCGCTTTGTTCGATGAATTTCGAGAAATTTTGTTTTGCAATTATAGAAAATACCTATAATTGGCACGTTGCCGAATAAGGGTGTGACACCTAGATAGTCACAGTTCTTTGCACGCTTTACACCTTGTTACTAATGACCAAAATGACTGAGTCAGCTGTGGCGAGTATTGCTAGTCAGATCGTCAACCATATTCTGTGGGATACTGTTCTACCGTCAGCTTCATTGCCACAAACAATTAAAAAAGCTTTGCCGTAGAGTATAATTGCATTTATTTCGCAAAATATGTATATATTGCCCTACACAATCAATATTAAAACTGATAATAGCAGAATCGATTGGCATCGAACGAATACAGGATACCGAGCAGGCTGAGTTGTATAGAAAATATAAAATACCTCCAGGACAAATTTAACAGAATGGGAATCTCGAAAGATAACATGAGAAAGTGCAATTCGTAATTGTACGAGAAATGCATAGCGTATATTATCTCCTGGACCATTAAGAAATTGAGAAAAGTACTATTCATAAAAAAAAATAGTTGGCCTACGTGTTTATCTCCTGGGAAATTAAACTTTGACCGACAATGTTGTCGCCACATGTTGCGCTACTAAATACACGAAAAAATATTGTACCTTACTGAATCCTACAAAATTCGCCTAGGTAAGCATTCCTTTCTCTTTTTTGCTTACGACTTTGACGAGTTTCTTCATTCGGCATAATGCCTTTAGTGGGCTTGAAATAATGTTTTGGGGAGATAGAAAGAAATTCGTTGGCTGCATCTATTTATCCATTTCATAAATTTTAAATACTCAAATTGGAGATACGTAAATGTTGTCTAATCCATGTTTATCCGTCCGTACCTACCTGTCACTTTTCGAGTGCCAAAACATTCATTTTCGTATTATTATATACGTCTTCCTTTTAACTACGAGTATGGCCATGTTGAGATGAAAAAGATTTTGTTGGTAGTTTAGAAAATGATTCTGAGAATGGATTGGCTGTGTTCTTCGCGATTTAAGTAACTGACTGGAGAGAATTGTTGAAAGCATTCTCGAGGCCATCTCTTTATTTAATTCGTTAGTACCTATAATATTTGAAGTAAATTCAACCAAAACAACACGATGGCTTATATTCTCGATGAATATATTACACTCGGCGATGAATTTGCATTTACATTTGCAGCCTTCGCTGTCGTTTCATTTTTCGAATTTTTTTTGTTCCAAACATTCCTATCCTTATTTTCCTCCTAATTCTGTTCTCGTTCTTTTAGCCTCTTCTCCTATACCACTGTCTACGTTTTTTTTGTTTTTTTTTCTTGCAAACTATACGATTTATTTATGATTTCATTTTATTTCTACATATTTATTTTGTTTTTCCTTTTTTTCGTTGTTTTCTCTTTGTATTTGTATCATTTTACGAAAACTTTAAAATGATCAATATTGTTTTTCTCCTTTGTTTTTTTTTTTTTTTTTTTTTTTTTTTCATCATCATCATTATTATTATTGTTCCAAGTCACTTCCTATGATTGGCATGTGCTGTCGATATTTAGACTCGTATGTAGACGAGGGGTAAATTGATTCGGTGCACTGCAGCCGAAGATATTCGCAGCGAAACAACCTCTGCCATCAATCTCATCTTTTTCGACTCCATTTTTAAACCACATTTTCCTTGCTTGTCAAATTTGATACGTAGAAACGCGAAAACGAAGAACGATGGATGTGGCCATCAATAACCGATCCAAAAAAATAAAAATAAAAAATAAAAAAAAGTCATTTTACACCGTTTGCAAACTTTTTTCAGCCTTCCTTTTTTTTTTTTTTTTTGCCGCATACCTGTATCGGATTTAATAGAATAATGTATTATTTATTGTTGTGTTTTTTTTCTGATTTTTTTTTTTTATTTTTTCATGGAGGTTCATCCGTGCGGGCGTTATCGACACAACACGGTAGTGTTCATCCTAGCAAAAGAATACAATCTAAAAAATTTACGAACCATTCACCGTTTGGATCGACTTACCAGCGGTATTCTGTTGTTCGGCCGAACGACCAAGAAAGCTAGACTAATGGAGCTTCACATTCGAAATAGACAAGTCGAAAAAGAGTACGTGTGTCGAGTCGAAGGAAGATTTCCCTCGTAAGTCGAACCGATTTTGTCCGCTATAACGCCCAGCGCATCACGAACCCGAATTTTGTGGTCGAAAATCGAGAGCGCTTCTCCATGTGTGTCAGAGTGTTGAGACGTGAGTGCAGTGACCAAGGCGAACACAAACTTTGTTTCATTACCTGTCGAGAGTGAGGTCTTTTCTAGTTCCGAACTTTTTGGAAATTCTAAAAAGGCTCCGCTCATTTTAGAATCCTCGTTTGTCTTCCGGTTCATTAAAATACGTTTTCGAAACAAAAGATGCAACCCGGATGATTAGGATGTTCTCCGCAACCTTGGATTGAGGAGGCACCATCGATTAATTTGTACGATAGATTATCGCATACCAAAACCAGTCGAGTCTCGTTGGATCAGGCGGGTTTTTATTGTTCGAGATTGTCTATTCCCTTAGCATTGCATAGGGTGCACTATGGAGAAGGAGGACTAATTTATCATAATGCCAAAAAATATGGCGAAAGATTTTCTCAGAAAATCGAATCGAGTTTTTAAGAAAATAAAATAATAATCGAAATGCGCTGAAAAGAGGAAAACGACGTTTTTGAAATTTATCCTGCGCGACCCATTGAAGTCTGGCGCTCCTTTCCTTTTATCATTTATAGTACACCTTCCGCCCATGTATGACATTTAATTTCCGTTTCAGCGACAGATTGGAATGCGGAGAACCCATCGAGGTGGTCAGTTATAAGATTGGCGTTTGTAAAGTGTCGAAGAATGGCAAAACGTGTTCCACTGCTTTCGAATTATTATTTTACGACGAAGCTTCCAACACGAGTGTGGTGTTGTGCCAACCACACACCGGACGAATGCACCAGATTCGTGTGCATTTGCAGTACTTGGGTGAGAATTTACGAATCGTTTAGCGCCGCCATCGGTACCCTCGGTCGTTCAATGCTTCGTGCTTCTACGTTATTCCCTTTGAAAAATGACGTCGTTGATTCCTCGTTCTGTAAAATAGGTACCCAACTATAAAACGTTGGCATTGCTTTAGTACCGAACGAATTGATTGGTCTGAAGCAGGCTGGTATTGTGAGAAATTTCTTGAAGGGGTGGTTTCCACCCAGCATTTTTCATTTTTAGTTAGAATTTTTTTGAAGCAGTCGACGGACCAGCATGGGTAGGTATTATCTTGAAAAACATACGTAATTAGCGAAAACATTAACCTCGTTCGCACGCAGCTACTTTTCAAGCTAGTAGCCGGCTATTTCGATAATTTTTCCTCAACTAGCCAGTAGCTGCAAGAGGGTTATTATTCATTATTGTAGAACATAAACTTAAGCGTTAAATCTTGGTAAAAATAATTTTCTCATGGTCTGCGTGACATAGTGGTTAGGTGCTCGACTTTGCAATCGAAAAGTTGTGAGTTCGAGACCAGCCACCGCCATATTCCCGACCCAAAATGGCGGTATACGTTCGGCTTCAGCGTGCGATTGGAAAATTCATGCTCCGTGTAGACTATTGGCCATCATATCCGGATCATCCACCTCCTTCCCCTTCGACCTCAAAATATAGTATACTCGGGCCGCAGGGTAAAATGGCTAAGTAGCCAAAGCTCACTGAAAAAAAAAGCGTGTATATGTTTAATTATATTTTTACATGTATTACTTTGCGTATTGATGTAATATGTTTTTAAATTCAGGGCATGCTTCAAATCTATAATTTTCTTACTGAAAATTTGAGTAGACTGTGGCTTCATATTCAACCAATATATTTCACTTTTTCTTCAATACAAGACTAATCTTGAAACAAATTGTTTAAAACTTGTCTTTTTCGGCCCATATTCTTGGTCAATTCCTGAGTGAAAAAAAAAAAAAAAAAAAAAAAGGTTGAAGTGATTTTTCATCTGTAGTTACTTAAGTATGGGGGAAAAGTTACTTAAGTGCTTTTACTAAGGGAAAAAAGTGTTTAAAAATACGAACTATGGATCACATCTTTCCTACGCCTATGGCTTCATTGCGAAATAGTGGAAAATGGGACGTGCTTGTAATCGTTAAATAAAAAAATGAGAAAAAATTTCGTGATACGCCAAGTTGGTTTTATAGGTACCTATTCAATTCATTTTTTTTTTTTTTTTTGGAATTTTCTTAGCCTACGAATAGTGTAACTCGAAAATAGTGATTTTTTTTTGTATCGTTTTCATTTTATGGATGATGGTTAGTAAGCTTCGGATTTGCCCACTCTTCCATCATTTTGGGATTTTATTGCCGGCAGTTGGAGGTTGGAGAGGGTGGAGAAAACGATCAGATTTTCACGACCCGCGGTCTCTTTTCCCAAATTTTTCTTACCGAATGTGTTGCTGCCATAGTATGGATTGTAGTTTTTGACGATGCAAACAGTTTGTGTGAAGTTTCGTTTTCAGAAACCAGTTTTAGCGAAACGATCTAAAGCAAAAGAAAATATATAAAGGTTGAAGTGAAAAATAGAAAAATAGCAGAGAGCCAGCGTTGCAATCCATCCGATCGTGAGAGCGAGTGGATGCGGAATGCCGCAATGTACACATAATACGGAGCACAAAAGCATTAGTCCGTCGAATAGAGCCTCCAGCGTTTTCGAGTTGCGACTTATACTTTTGTGTTTCGTTTCAGGTTATCCGGTTGTGAACGATCCTCTGTACAATCACACGGTATTCGGACCGCAGAAAGGGAAAGGCGGCAATTTCGGTAAAACGGACGAAGAATTGATAACGGATCTAATTAACATTCATAATGCCGAAAAGTGGCTCGGTATTGACGGAGATATTGATTTGTCTATGTTCAAGTCGGTCCTCAAGAACGAGTATCTCGATTACGACGGTCGATCACTGTGCTTGAAAGGTGAGTTTTTCATCTTCACTTGTTTTTACCGCAGACTTGTTAGTGAACTTCGCAAATGTGATCGTAACAAGTGCCTCTGCAGGACGAGTGAAGGAAACAATCGAGTGTTTATACACGCTTTGTTTTCGGCGGAACTTCTAAGAAATAGATCCTACCAAAAGGAATCTTTTGAACTTCATCTGCTTCAATCAAAACAAAAGAAAAAAAAAACAAAAAAATTCCTCTAGGCGAAAAATGTTGAAAACCATTCGATCGGAGTTGATCACTTGGTAGGATTCGCGGGTCGCAAATGAACCCCCAGAACCATAACTGACGCGAAGTAGGTTTACCACAACGAACCTACTATATGGGCCATATCACGCGTGTTATGAGTGAAGCTTTGCTCTTCGATAAACAAATCCGAGAATTTATAGCACACATTTAAATGGAAAAAATTTTCCTGAATAACCCTTTTTGGGTTACAGGGGCAAAATGAGTATTTCAATCCAAAAATTACCTGTAAATTTGAACTAAGCGCCTCAAAAATCATAACCGACAATGTATTATTTGATATTTTAAGAAGAAATTATCCCAATTTTTTGAGGGTGTCACAAAGGATCTGTGATAAGTCCTTCAATCCAAAAATGAACTGATAATTTTAACTCAGCGCCTCAAAAAACGTAACGGATGATATACCACTCGATTAAAAAAGAAAAAATTTCCCAATCTCTTACCTATTAAAATTCGGAATCTGATTTGAAAAAATTTAAATTTCCGAATATCCAATAAACGATGGTGCGACACGACGGTTCAAATCCCGGTAGAGAATCAGCATTTTTTTTTTTTTTTTGAATAAATCGAATTTTAAAAAATTAGGTATCTTTACAACGTCGGGGTCAACTTGAAATAGTTATTCGATCATTTTTGTAATTTTTGGTTCGGCCATCCGTGAGAAATGGCGTCGTCACAAGAGTTTTTCTGCAAGTGGGTCCATAACGAAACAGGCCTATCTCTTTTTGTGATCATTATGGTCCCTCTTTGTAAAATTTATAGCTTGGTGCTCCCACGTAGGCAAACTCTCGCTTGTACACTAATTAGAATCTGCAGCCAATTTTTGTGGGGCTTGCTTTTGATGCTGTGTGAGAATTGCCACTTTAATTCCTGGCTTCTCCACAGATAATATTGATAGTGGATAGGCCTTCGTTTGTCGTACTGATTAAGTATAAGTAAGAAAATTTAAACTGAAAAGTTTTCATTCCAGCAGCAGTCTTGCTGGAATGGTGGGTATTCATTTGTGATCGAGTGTATTTAAAACAAAATGGAAATAGAAGCGGATATGCCGTTATGCTAATCCCCCCAACAAAAAAAAAAAAAAAAGAAAAAAAAGGACCAGTTTAAAATTTTACCGTAGAAGTTTGGCGCCGTCTCTCCCCCTCCTTCAACTGCCCTAAATTCTGAATTGATTTATAGTCGTCGACAGTAAATTTACGAAGAGTGGGGCATTTTTTTGTTTTGCAGAGTGCAGTCGCGAAGCGTCGCCTTGCGATTTGGACGAAGATTCGGTGTCGACGTCTCCGCCTCCCGCCTCAGAGCCTCCGACCTTGCCGCCGCCCGTAGCCGCCGCTGCTGTCTCCGCTTCCAGTTCCAGCCGTTTGGTGGCGAACCGCGGCGACGAGGCGCACGTCCCGAGCTGTAAAGTTACCGTCGCCACACAGACCGGACAGGAGACGCCCGACCTAGCGTTTAACGCCGACAAAATTACCTACGACGAGAATTGCTACGAGTGCAAGGTCAAGTACAGAGACCCGAAGCCCAAGGATTTGGTTATGTATTTGCACGCGTGGAAATACCGAGTAAGTGCTCGCCATTCGACGCTTTGTCGGGTGCCGCAGCGGCCCGCCTTCGCTGATCGCAGCGTTCGTCGAACCGACAAAATTGTAAATTATACCTACGTGGGCGAAAGTTATCAATTTTTAAGTAATTTTCATCGAAAGCACGAACGTTGATGACGGCCATTCTCGGCCGGCTGCTGCACCAAAAAGTCGGTTGTTGAAAAAAAAAAAAATCTACGGAACAGCCGATGGTTCGGCGACAAACGAAGGTGTGACCAAAATAGCCAGTATTATCGCTGAGCTACAGAAAAGCCGCAACAAGAGAAATCTGAAGTTACCTTTTTTTTGTGCGTGAAATTAAAATTGAAGCTTTTTTCTACGGAAATTAGCCTGATAATCTAAATTTTTGCGAACGAAATCTGAAACTGAGTGGGGAGTGAGTGGAACGGCCGCTCGAGGGTGCCGAACTGGCAATTCAAATTGACCGAAGCTAATTAATGGCCACAGAGTATTAAATATAATAGAGGACGCGTGTGAAACGAAAATCGACACCACTTTCACGATCAAAATATCCTCGCCTCCAAAAGTACCGACAATTTTCAATCGTATTTTTATTGACGAAATTCATTCGTGTTGATTAGGATTTCTAAATTAATGATTACATTTACTCGTTCGTCGAATTAAATTATTAGAAAGAAAAAGAAAAAAAAATCTAATCTCATTATCGCCCTTCGGCCGGAGTGGGAAGTAAGCAAGCAAATTCGAATTCGTTACCGAAGGAGTGGGGACAGTACCTTCAAAAGTGGTGCCGTTTTTCGTTACGGTGTTTAGATGTGCGAGCGTCCTCTGTTATATTTAATACTCCGTGGTAATAGCTTATTGTAACGTTATTGTGTGGTTTGTAACATCCAATTAGTAAGTCTTCACAGTAGTGTAGAAACACCTAAACGAATGTACGTATTACTGCAATACCTAATTGTGCAATCTGCGTTCGTGTGAAAGAAAAAAAAACTATATATTCGCTCGCCGGAATTTAAAACGTTGAATTTTTTTCTTTCCAGGGTCCAGGATGGGCGTACGAAACAGAGCTACCCGAATGGGCAAAGAAATCCTGGCGTGAACCGAACGAATAGTTATCGGTGTTCGTCTTCAGTTTATCATTATTCATGTGATAGGATTTTTTCTAGACTCATTTCCTTCGTTTTTCGTTGTTTTTTCTTTATTTTAATCGATATACTTTTTTTTTATCGAGTTATAGTTTTTATTTTATTTTTTCGAACCTTATTTCACGACAGTTACGAATACAGTACTACGTTGATTTCTAGCGGCGTTGCCAGGGGGGATTTGGGGATAAATCCACCTTTGGATTTTTTTAAAGCAGAATTTCACAGAATGAGACCGTTATGGTTTTTAATTTCACGACAAATAATGACGATAGAAATTCATATCCCAGAATATTCGTACGCAAACAATTTTTTCGCTCTCTCCGTTTGCGAAATTATTTTTCCAATTTATGAATTCGCCTTTCGTTCTAGCTGAATCCTGCATACGGCTCTGATTCGGAATGTGAGGTTCAACTCTTTTTACTTCAAATTTTTTGGTTCACTGGGATGGTTGACCAAAATACGCTGTTGAGGGTGAGAGGAAAGAGAATAAATTTTTTCTCACCGAATCCCTCCTGAAGAAAATCCTGGCCACGCCACTGGATTTCTGTCCAAAAATACGGCTTCTCTTTATGTTATTCTAATTAACCATCTCGACCGAAAATGGGTATCGATTCTTCCCATTTTGAAAACTTTTTTTTTGTTGTTAGCTGTGATGGTGTCGATTTTTATTCAATTTCTCGACGTGAAATCGAAGATGCATTGAATTGACTGAAGCGCAGGATTGTCAATGCAAAGCATTATCTTGTAAAGTTAGATTTTTTACATGTGTAAAGAATTGGTGCCAAGAATGTGAAGTGTAAAGAATTGTAAAGAATTAATTTTTTACACGTAAGTAATAGTAAAGAATTTTCAAAATAATAATTAGAAAGTCCAGTGGTTATAGAGCGCTAGTGCTTATCAGGTGATATCAGTTCTGAAGAGGTGTTCATGGAGATTGTTTACATTTGTTTACATGCTATTTCTCATAAGGAAAAAAGCATCCATATCTTACTTCTGAAGTTATTTTTTGTACTATTGTCAATTTTATAACTTACTAGTAACAATAATGAAAGGAAATAATGTTTTAGTCATCAAAAATTTCACTTCTCTCATTAAATATTTCATTTTATAAATCCCTGTTTTGTATCTACAATCATCTGAAATACATAATCACTCTTTCAGCGCTTTTCATTTCTGCCTCCAGATCGTCATTTTTGTACTGGACTTCCCAATTTTTTACATTCTTTACACTCTCACATTATTTACTATCTTCATTGTAAAGAACTAAAATCATGTAAAGTTGACAACCCTTGAAGTGTATAATGTTATACTTTATCAGCTGCGTTCGACATATGTGGCTGTGGCTATTAAGTGCTACACCCGAAGTTTAGTTCTGGCAGAGCAAACCTAATTTATTAAGCCATGAAATTTAATGAAAATCGTTTCCTCACCACAAATGCTAGCTTCACTTTTTTACCACGTATTCTAAGCGTAACTTGAAAAAAAATAACGAAAATGATCAGAAATAATTTACGATAATTTACATTTTTGGAAATAAGGAATTTGAAAATCAGTCTAAAAAACTCCGGTTCTGTCAAAAATCGGTTCTTCGGATATCAATTTTGCAACGTTGCGATTCTCGCTTCACGGCTTGATTGAATAGAGTTGGCTTTGGTTCTAGAAAAAGCTCTATTAAAAGTTAGTTCTCACGGTTGTGTGTCAGTTATGTGTATTGGAAAAAATCACAAAACTGGTATCTCTAAATAGAAGTTCAGAGGAAGTTTTTGATCAGAAGAAAATGATAGACAGAGATACGCGCGGGAGCATGTGATACACAATCACATTTTTAGAAGAGAACTTTTCATCAGAAACCGGAATTTTCTCGCCGAGTCGAGTCCAGAAATTCGGCTCTTTTTGAGCCAACCTTTTTGGTTTTTTCTTCGAGTTCTCTATTTTAGAAAATCGAACAGTCATTTCAAGGAACTGTAGATCCGCCTTTTCTAAGTTAAACAGCTTTCTATTGAGACGTGCTAAAATATCTAATTGATCGACTTAATACAGGAGGAGGTTCCTTTTTTGAATCGCGAATGACGTGAAATCGGATTAGAAGAGTTGGTTGGGAGAGTCCGTTACCAAAGCGTGCCAATCAAGAAATGGTATAGTCATGAAGAGATTACATTTTGCATCATTTTTTGGTCGATTTGTAAATGTGAATTTTTATTGATAAGTTTTCAAGACGAACCTGCGCTGTTACATTTTCAATCGATTCGAAACTGAATTGACTATCGAGATGGTTTTTTAAGGATGGAATAATTTTTCGACAAAATAAATATTGCATATCGTGCCACAAAATGGAAAAAAAAAAAAAATCTTTTATTCAAATTTTACTTTTTCTGTTCACGTAATCGCCTCATTGAAAAACATGTACCTGCGGTATAAGTTTTAAAATTATGCTAATTTCATTTTTTAGTTTCGTTGTAGGTATATTTATACGTGAGAAAAAATTATACCTGTTGTGAGCTTTTATTTTTAACGTTTCTTTTTTCCTTTTCTTTTTCTTTTTTTTTTTTACATCTTGTTATTTGTTTTTTCGATGAAGAAGAAACATTGTAAGAAACGTTTTTCGTGAATGTCATTCTTAAAAATTATTGTAAAATAGATTTTTCGTAAATTTTAATCGTATTTATTCGGCAACTCGAATTCGTGAGCTCTTCGATTAAAAAATACTTTCCTACACGTGCGTAAGTATTGGATTTTTCTTTTCTTTCTTTCTTTCACTAAATGTAAATAGGGAGGATTAAAAATTCGTTACTCGAATCCTTGATGAATACAGAACGAATTAATTCGATGTTATAAACTGCCTCATAGTTGAATTCTGTTGAATATGTAAATTTGATTAGGAGTTGAATAGTGAATAAACATTTGAATATTCCGGCGCAATAAATACCGTCAGACAGTCAAGTTTTCAAAATTCATCTACATTTTAAAATTATAGCTTAACAAAGCAAATTTTCCAAACTCATGAAAATTCCTTAACTTTTTGCAGTTACTAGCTCTGTTTGATAGGAGTACACCAGCTTTCACCAATCTACACTGGGAGAGCAATTCCACAAATATAGAAATATAATACGACTTTCTTCAAGTTTTACTTGAATATTTTCAGAATAGCTTTACCAGTGTAGCCTGGTGTAAGTTAGTGTAATTCTATCAAACAGAGCTATTGTGTTTGCTTGGAATGAAATAAGAAAACCATCAGGCTTCCAGTAACTTGCTATTATGATAAAGGTAACCGTACCCACCTAGACAGATTATATGCATAATATTATCGGTATACCGTGTTGTAAATATGATTCGCTGATTTTCGCCTTCGAAATACCTTCCTTAAAAGTTTTAGAGAACCTTTATTCAAAGTTGCCTTTCGACTAAACGGGCGTCTTATTTTATTTTATAATTTTCCTGAATTCCAAGATAACGTACAGTACAGCTAGGATGAAGCAATACTCAGTCAAAACCAGAGAGACACGATGAGCAACGAAAACGAAGTAATTGTTATTGGCATGAACGAGCAACAAATAGTGCTCGCTGCCAATGTCTGTATCGATAAACGAAATGTTCGAGGCCTGAATCAGCTATTGTGAAGAACGCCATAATTAATTTGAAGAAAGATATCGAACAAGAGTACCAGGTTTGTACCCAACTGTCAGAAAAACGTTCTCAATTCTTTTCATTTGCTTATTGCAGAAGATGATTCAATTATTTGTTGTATGCACCGTAGTGGCGAGTTCAATTAATTTCCTTAAAACTGTTGCGACGATCTTGGAATGTGGATTAATAAGCTTAGGATGTGGAGTCTTGTGTAACCTACTTTGGTCTAATTTTCAAAGACGTTTATTTTTGACTCCCTACCATATAGTATAACTTATCACATATTTTACGCAGCTACTTTTTCAAACCATAAAATGAAAAACTAGTTTGTAGTGCAAGAACTGGACTTGGATTTCGAGGTGTACCAAGCGGCCTAGGGTAGTGAAAAATGATCCAGAATTTTTAATAAGTAGTGTTGAATGATTGGGGCAAGTACTTTTAGGTGAAGATATACTTTTTAGTCTTTGTTAGCTCCTAGAGTGTTGTTTATCAAATACTTTTGCTATTTGCGATCTTGTAATTTTCACATAAATTAGAAGGTAAGTACACCTACTTTGGAATAAGTAATTTTTTTCGACATATTTCGGTGAAAATGCGTTTTTCCTACAAATTTTTCAAAATGAAATCGATTTTCAACGTAAAATAAACGCCCCTAAAAATTATTCAACGGGTTTTTCCAAAAAATACTTTTTGGCAAATAATCGAAGAGGTTTTCTATTTAAAAATTTGAAATACCACACGTAACCTCTTGCAGTACATATGCATAATTATGATGGTTTTATGGTTGATTCGGTTTAGTAAATATGACCATCTTAAACCTCTGAATGTTGACTTAAAAAAAATTAAGAGTATAACACTTTCCCTTTAAATCGTTCCTTTTTGCAAATAAGACATTTTCATTTCATCTAAGCCTACTTACGTTTTAATGGATTTACACGTATTTATTTCGTTTTTCCTTAATTATTTCAATTATGCAAATGTTTTATATCGTGAGGTTTTAAGGCTATCCAATACGGTTTTCCAAATTTTGAGCGCCTATTTTGACATGTTTTCTTCTTTCTGAGTGAATATGTATTCACAATTTCAAGGGCATATAAATGCATATTTTGGGCAGTCTCAAAGAATATTTTCCGATTATAAACACCTAAAAGTACTCGGCGAAGTAATGATTTAATTTGAAAGTAGGTACTTTTCGAAGTGTTTTTATTCTTGATAGATAAACGTCCTAGCTCTCGGTAGAATCTACGTAAGCCTAAGGAACGTCAGACCGTCAGAGTGAACTCCATCTATCGTGAGTTTCGTTGATGTGTCTTCGTGTGTGTGACTCTTGTTGACCCATTTTTTCATTTTTAGAACAAATATCTTACATTTAATTCGATGATTACTCTGCCTCTATTTGAGCTAAAGAACTGGGGTTGGTGTCGCTGGAAAGAGGAGAAAATTTTAAAAATTTCTGTATGATTTTCTAATCATATTTGGTAATTTGGAAACAAAAAAAACGTAAATATTGGAAAATCTGTAATTTTTTGGAATCTAGAAACCTTTCCTCTTTCACCGCATGATTCCTCAACTGTTACCTATTTAAGTTAGAGAAAAGAACTGAAGTTGGTAATACTGAAGAAAAAATTTACTGGAATCTACTAATATATAATTTCTTAAGCATCTTCGGCCGTACGAAGATAAACGAAAGAGAAAAAACAAATTAATAGAAAATTTGCCGTTTTAGAATTGTTTAAATATTTTCAGGTTTACGTATCAATCCTTCGTGAGTATAACACCGGCGACATTCACTTTTTTTTTTATTTAGGCCTTTGGCTACGTGGCTGATCTGAAGCCCAATCAGCCAGTCGTCTACCAGCATGAATTTTTCAAGCACTTAGGGCTGCACCAACAGAACCAAACCGAACACGGCCATTTTGGGTCGGGAATGTATAACAGCGGCCGATCTCGAACTCGCAACCTTTCGATTGAAAATATAACGACCAGCCACGTACACCACCCATAACCCCATAACCCATTCGTTAAAGAAATGAACATTTTTTTCGTTACAAATTGTATAATTAGGATTTTCAATTTTGAAATAAATGGCAAGTTACTTGAAAAAAAGAATTTGAAAAGTGACTGGGCAAATTTTGAACTGAAAATGTCTACAAACACTGCAAAAATAATATTTCTATTAAAAATACAATTCAATAAAATCAATTATATTGAGCGAATAACAAATTAATACTCGGTACAAAATATTTCATAAAAATATATAATAAAACCAGGTAGGTACCGTACCGAAAAGTGGCAAACGTTCTTCAGTTGGATTTATTCGGAGATTTTACGATTTTACGATCGGATGAATTGAATTGAACAATATTATTAAAATTACGAGACTAGTAGAATATAAAATTATCATGTAAAAGGTATTTCATGACGTGATCAAGTACAACATTTTGTTCAAAAAAAAAAAAAAAAAAGCAGAAGGAAGAAGGAAAGTAAACTAGATAACACACGGTAACCACCAGAATAATAAGCGTAACGTTTTACTGTTCAGCTAGAGTACCATCAGGTGAGTGATTTGGAGAATTCAACAAAGATCCAAGGGCTAGGGCAGCGCCAGCTCTGACATTTGCATCTTGATCCCTTAAAAGTACTAGCAGTTTGCCACAAACAGTTTCAACCGATAATTTATAACGGAATTCATCGTCCTGGTGCTGATACATTATTCCTGATGAAAAAGAAGTAAAAAAACAAACAAATTATATTCTTTATTTTTTGGCTAAATTTCGTTGATGAAAATGCAAAAAAGAAAGAAAGATATTCCTGCAGGAAATCGATAACAGGTTTTTTCGAAAGAACGGATTCCGTACAGATTCTATAAAATTAGGTAGGGCCATTCTGAAAATCAACAATCTTTGTGGTGTTCACATTCTATCATTTGAATTTTATCAGAATAGCTCCCCGATTTTACAGAAACTCTACAGAATGCCATAACGTCGAACAAAGCTAATATGGACATAATTCGAAGCTTCAGCCTTCTTCAACAGGGTATTCGTATAATAAATATCATATACGAACTCTCTTTTTTTATTTTTTTTTTCATCGACTTAAGACTCCGGAATAAAAATTTTAATTAAAAAATTTAATTTTGGTTTTATTAAAATGTTAAGGTTCAGGGTGCATGACCTACTTTCCACGAGTTTACACAGAAAAGGCTGCAATACAGTTTTAAACATTTTTTTCAACGATTGTGAGTCGCATTATAGAACTTCAAATTATTCAAGTAGTTTTGGTATTCGGCAGTAATTATTCAAAAATTATTTTAAAAATAAACAATATTTTTTATAATATTATCGAAGTGCTCGGTCTCATTTAATCTCCTCAGCTTGATTAGTTTTCAGGATATGGGAGCTTGAAATATTAATTTCGGGGCACATACTTTACCACGAATCGCAAGATCACGTCAAGGTGAGGTGAGTTCTTACACCAAACTGATATTAATCACAGCGTAAGTTTGACTGAACATATTGAGATGCCCGACCTGTATTTTTTTCATTTTAATAAATTACGTCTTTTCCCGTCACTGATCCCCTGTTTTGTTTTCTTTTGTCAAAATAATTTTCTCTCCTCAGCTCACGAACTCGCCTAACTATTCTCGAATCATCACATACATTTTTTTTAAAAATAAAATAATTTTGTTACGTAATTTCTCTCATACGCGGCTAGGCTACACAGTTTTTAACATGTTTAGCCTGTCCGTATTTTTATTATTCGCCACTTAGCCTAGCCGCTAAATACGTACGTTTATACAATAGCCTATGTTCGATACCTGTAATTGCTTGCCTAAACTTCGGCGGTCCGTTCGGTTGCTCGCCTAACGGACCGAAAAAGACGTTAAAGTTTAAATTTAAATGCAACGGCCGAAATAATTTATCTTCTTCCACAGGATTGGCTGTAATTTTGTAGTGTGAGATGTGTACGAGGCGATGCAATTGGTGGTGAGTTTTGGGGGGAATTTCTCTCGATGCTTGGCGCGATCCTTACAGTTTAGCCTACAGTTAGTTGAATTTTAGCAGTCGGGTCGCGCCGTGTAGAGGTTTTTGCCTCGAAAGTGTTGGTTTTTGGCCACTAAATTTTAATTCAAAATTAGAAAACTTACTCGGAGGGGGCTTCCCTCACCGTTTAATGTTACCAGTATAAATCGCGAATTGTGTGTCTAAAATTATCCTTAATTTTTTAAGGTTTCATGCCTATTTTTGGAGCCAACGAAATATTTGAAATTTGACACTCTTCTTTTAATTTCGTCCATTAGGGTGGCCAATTCGTAAGTTTTTTTTTGTGTCAATCGAAATCAAAATTACTTGACCTTCAAGGTCAATTTTGAATCTGGGTCAAATCTAAATTCGAAAAGGCCACAGAGGGGTGCAGAAACCGCACCTCCATAGTGGACCTGCCTGCAACCAGATAGAGCAGCGGGAGCAGAGAAGAGGATTCAGCCAGTTGCTGTTTCAACAGTACCAGTGTTCGTCAGCGGGGCTACAACAGCCGGGGCAACGAGAGCATCCAGAACCACATCACCTGAACTTGCATCGCCTCAAGGCCGCTGCAGAGCTGTGACGAAGGAGCAGTAAATATATGGTTTTTCTTTACTACTCTGTTTCTGTAACTTTTATTTGGGAATCGAAATTAATATGATAGCCTAATAATCAGGCATGTGGTGGGAGGGGGGTGGTTGGTTATTCTGGCAATTGGGGTGTCAGTTCTAAAATGGTGAATTTTCCTTTTTCCTCCTTTTTGTCTTTTCCTACACTTGGCCATGCAGGAGTTCCTATACTCTACCTGCCTTTCTGTGGCTCTCTTTTTTTTGTTTGTTGTTTGTGTTGTTTTTGTGATTTTTTCGGACGTCACAATATCATTGCCCTACGCTTATACTGTCAGACCCTTTTTCACGAAATTGTGGTCATTGTTTTGAATCACGACATAAAACTTCCAAGTCCAAAACGACTCTCTTCTGCAGAGACAGGCATGAAAATTAGCGACATGTGGGACACAATATTTTTCATTGAAACACTTTCAACTGATATCGGCGATGTCGAATTTTGGCACATGTTTTTATACTTTGGATGACGTAACTTAAAGGAGATCTTTACAGCTTTGTTCAAGAATTTCATTGTCCTTGAGAAAATTTTCAAACTAAATTTCAAATCAAGTCGGTGAAAATGCAACGAAAAAGATAACGTAGGGGAGAGTGGTGTACTTCGCCCATTGTGTTCCAAGGTACACATACCCGACTTTTTGGAGAATATTTTCGATACTGCAGCTATACTTTAAAATTACAATAAATGCGTCACACGGGGTATGTAACAGATGATAGGCTACACTCTGACTATTTTTTCACAAATTTTACATTCATTGTTTCTATGGAAATTCATTTTTTCTAATAAGCCAAATTTTTACTTTCACACCTTCAACTATTTTTTTTTTTTAATCTGGTAATACTTGCGTTATGGCATTGCTTTTTGGTTTTACAATGTTGACGTACCTAAAGATACAAAATATATTAGAAATTTTTACTAGCTGAACACTGTAGGGTTGCCCACTGCTCTCTGTTCCAAGGTATAATCGTTCCAAGGTACACCACTCTCCCCTACCGAATATTTTCAGGACGTATTTTGAAACATTTAATCGCCTTACTCGCGACATTAAAATTTATTCGGAAGTCGGGTGAGCGATTGGAATTAATAGCTTACCGATGAAAATCGCAGCGATGGCTCGTATCTCTGGCCATGTACTTTTCGTGTACGAAATCGCAGTCATTATATAATCGTACGAAAATTCCGGTAACTGTTCGGCCTGAAATTCGGTTTTTTAACACTGCATTAATTAACTTATAACGCACGTGACTGACGTCGTGATAGACAATGAAAAATAGTCTCCATCTTTTCGTCCATTCTCTGGCAGTGTTACAACCTTCGATGAGACTGTGGTCAGTGGGTACGATGAGACACTGCCACTTAACACTATAACAATACCGTGCGAAGCGTTTCCAATTTATTGTTTTGTGTCTATGCTACGAGCGATACTTGACTGAGGAAAAAAAAATTTTCTTATAATTTTTGAAGATATCTATTTCCCGCATTTATTCATGAGAAATACTGCAATCCAGAAAGTTAATTATTTTTACGTACAACCCGATAATTGAGCTTCAAAATGGACCAATTTTTAAAAACCTGAATGATATTCACTTTTTCGGAGGGGATGTGACAGGCTGATTGGTTGATACAAACGTAACGAAAGCATTTTTTCAGCAAGTTCAACCTTATTTCATATTATTTACCTTACATTTTAATCTTCAAAATACGTGTCATACTGCTCCCTATCAGGTATTTTCAGACTAGAATTTCTTTCGTTTCCTCTAAGGAATGCCATAAAATTATATCTCCAGAGGGTATTAAAATTTTGCCTCTTATAGTAACTCACATCCTCACCTTACCCATTCGATATTCATGTTCCCGTTTGAAACTTCTACTCATATGCCCAAATTTGTATTTTTTTTTTTTAAAGAAAACTCACAATTAGATTTGTTGTCCATTAATCGTAATCACTATTATTTGAATGAAAAATTAATATGTGACAGGAAGAGATAACTATATTATTTACACCGTTGTAAAGCTTTAATTGAGAGCTATCCATTTTTAAAATTTCTTCCGACTTTTCATTACTTCTCCAGTACTTTTGACTTTTCATTTCAATGAAACTACTTGACTAAGAGTTCCTATCTCTATAAATTACAACCCGTAGCCCCTCAATTAAATAATGATAATAAAAAAGCACGGTGATAGAAACGTTTTGGCCGATTCCCTTTTCGAAAAATCTGATTTTTCCCGTTCGAACGTCTAGGAGTTGACGAAAATGCGACAAAAAATATGAATACAAAGCGAGATTCTGCGCGTGATTCCGACAGTAATAAACGACAAAAGTGAAAAATGAAACTAACACCGCAAGCACCCCAATTCAAATCGACAATGATTCAAGATAATCGACCAATTCACGTGGAAATATTTCGTACTTACCAGTATTTTAGCAACTTTCGAAATATATCCTTGATAGTTTAGATTACCGTCGTCGATCAGATGCTTCTTTATCATGGCACTCAGCTCTTCACACTTGACCACATTACTGACGGCTCTTAGCGAAAATTTACAAGTCTGAAAAATGTCGTATTACAAGGCATGCCTACTCGCTTTTCAAACCGCCATCAACTCCACAAAAGGGACTGTACGTATGAGACGTATTCACCTGCACGATTGAGGCTTCTCTCTCGCCGAGGTGGAAAAACAAACAGATCAGATTTCGAATGACTTGCTCGCTGAATGCGGACGAATCCACTTGGGACAGCGCAACCAATTCGCCGAACAATTTCAACGATAAACGACGAATTTCCACATCGTCCTGAAAAGAAAAGTAAAATATTGAGAGGTATTTCGGCGAAGAGAAATACGTAAATCTCTCTACGCCTGTGACGAAATCATACTTCATTTTAATGCTTCAGAATTTGAAGAAAACAAATATTCGATAAGTGAGAATGGGAAGAACAATGTTCTCCTTGCTAGCGGTGTCGACTACAGAGTGTTATTGCAAAAAACGCGAGGGAAAAAAAATCAGCTGCGTACCAAAAAGTGACTATTTTTGTTCACCTGTCAAATAGGTGTAGCGTAGACACTTGTGCTTGCTCACTCATTACACTGAAACTAAAGGTAAGTTATTTTTCAAGTCATTCTCCAACAATTATGCAAAAAATTTCAATAGTAAAATTCAGTTTTTTTTTTTTTTTTTTTTTTTTTTTTTTTTTTTTTGTTTAAGGATGGCTTTACAATTTCAAATACGAAGAGAAGAAAAGCTTGCTACATTTTTCTCTTTTTTTCTATTTTTTTTTTCTGTCGACTTCTTTATATGTTTTTAACCTACGATTCATCAATTTTTTTTTTAGATTTGCCCAAATAATTTACATTATTTAGCTAGTTAAATAGAATTGGTCGAAACTAAATTGATAGCAATATTTTTCATTAGCACGAGAGTAGGGGATCTGGGTGGCGTAATGGTCGAGTTCTCGAGTAGGGGATCTGGGTGGCGTAATGGTCGAGTTCTCGCCTCAACAGTCGATAGTTCGAGACTAGCCACTGCCATATTTCCGACCCAAAATGGCAGTGTATTCGGTTTGATTCTTTTGGTACTCTAACAAGTGATTGAAAAATTCATGCTCGGTCGACTACTGACCACTGGATTCCGACCATCCTCTTTCCCTCATTTCGGCACCAAAATATATCCTCCAGGTGCAAGCTAAAATGGTCCAATTAGCCAAAGCCCAATTTAATTTTAAAACATTAGGGTAATTTTCAAAACTCACAGAATAATTATTGATAAATTCAGTTTATACTCTGTACTCCAGACCGAAGAGTCATGCTAAAAACTTTTGTACAAATGTATCCCATGCCAGCCTGTGTTTATAGAACTATAATTCGTGGTGCAAAGGTGATTTCTCATATTACTGCCAATGGAGAGTAATTATGAGAAGCTTGAGTAGCAGGAGATGAATATGCCGAAGGTATTACATCGAACAATAATTATTGGTACGTTGTAGGTTGACTAATGATGAGGAGTAAAGTTTGGCTTTAATGTCTTCATTTCTACAGCATATCTTTTGAGGATAAAAAAAAATTAACATTTTCTTCCTCATATTAAAACTTTCAATTAATATACCCACATGAGATAAAATGAAATGATTAAATTATGACCAAATAATTCAATTGAAATTAATTACTTAATTCAACACCAGAAAACTTCAAATATTTGTACAATCTAGTGGTAAACGAATAGAAATAAATGCTGAGAGGCGAACAAGAGTGATAACTATTAAGATAAAACGCGAGTAAGGTGAACACATGTGATAAGTCAGGCATGCATCCGAGAGGAACCGTTCTGTCAACAGACACTCCCGAACTGTTTTATTTTCTAAGAATAACGACACCGGAGTGACACCGAGGGAAGTTATTCCGCTACTTTCGCGTGGATTCCACTCTTCAATTGGTTCATTTAACTTGAAAGAGCGGAACAGCACCTCTTGGTGTCGACCCAGCGTGGCAAATAAAACAAACCTCTGGAGATAAATTGATATCGCAGTAGGGGGAAGAGGAGGGAGGTCGAGATTCGGTGGCCAATTGTAACTCAGCGTGAATTTTTCAATCACAGAATGGGAGCACCGATTAAATTAAACCGAACGCCTATCGCCATTTTTGGTTGGGAATGTGTCGGCGGCTGGTCTCGAGCCTACGACCTTTCGATGACGAGGCTGAGCACCGAACTACTGCACCACGCAGACTCAGAGCGATTATGTTTGCTAAAAAAAAGCTGCAGTTTATATTCTATCAACGAAGACGAAGACGAAGACGATTAAACAGAAAGATGAGTTGAGGCTGTAACTGCTACAATAAATTACGATTCGACAAAAGTTACAAAGATTTAATAAATAAATAAAAAAGTTTTACCTTTTCGAAAAATTGTTTTATTCTGATGGCCAAAGAAATAAGTATGGACGTATATCGCTCGTCGTTTAAGAAAGGAAGCAGTTTTGATAAGCCTGTTAAGGATTGAATCACTATTCCAGGCTGAGTTGAAATTTCACTGTCGTCCAATCCCTGAACGAGCGCAGATAAAATTCGCTCTTTGTAACGTTCCACCTGAAAATAGAAAGGAAATAGCAGGCAGAACTAGAGGAAGATGTCCGAACGAATTTAATTTAATTTAGTACCTGCCTATTCGTCTTTTAAGTTAGAATTAAGATAATTATAAACGCGTTAATGATAATAAAACCGATCAACAGACCGTTAAGTCATAATTGCTTTACCAGAAAAAACGAAAATAGTTACATTTTCGAACGAAAGTTATTCGCAACAGGAATATACGTACCAACGAGAATTCTAAATTTGAAATAGTCGCCAATCCCATAATACAATTTTCGCGAACAAATGCAGACGGATCATTCAATAAATTCAACAAACTCGAGATCACATTATCGACTAAGGCTACATCTTCGCTGCACTTTGAATTGAAAATCTATGAAAAATATTCGAAATATGCGAATGTAAACTCTATAATTGGGCAGTTGTTTTGGGTTTTTGAAAAATTTCCGCAAGTATTCGGGACAATGATTTAGAAGGGCCGAATCCTATTAATTTCGTCTCAACAATTTCAGCTTCGTAATACCCCATTAATTTGTTTTTCCACTTTTTCACCCTAAGTCGCAAGCAATTTTTGATAATAATGGAAGGAGTAAACTGAAAAAAATTACATGTACAAAAACTAATAACAAAGTTTTTCCGAAGGAAGTAGCAAACATCAGTACACTTCTAAAGAGAAATCGAAACTTTTAAATTGTTTTTTTTTTTTCATGAATTCCGAATACAGTGTAATATTTTTTCAGAACTTTGAGCGAAATTTCCACAAAAATAAAGATACAAAATAATTTTATGATTTCCAAAAAAAAAAGACTATTTTTTTTCTTAAAGAAAAATTGAACCACAAAAGTTTAGAAAATAAAAAGTGGTTGAAATCACAGGAAGGGAAATAGGCATATAATAAAATGTTACTCATTATGTCGTAGATCATCGGGAATTGTTGGTACGCACTTTCATCTTTTTTTGAATTGTTTTAAACATGAATACACCAAAAATTAATTCTTTTTAAAATAATCATGAAAATATCTTCACAGATTTTTATGCTTTCCTATTCCCTAAATCCGTATCAGTGAATAACTTCTTCCTAATTGCAAATTTAATTTGAATTTTCCTTGCACAGTATGAACACAAATTGCAGGGAAAATACTGATAGAACCCAAGTTGGGAAATGGCCACATACAGATCTAAATTTTGAAATATGGTAAATTTTACATAATTGTAATTCGATAGTAAGTTATTCTATCGATGAAATCGTCAATAGTGAACGTGTTAATGATTTCTGAAAAAAAAAACTCCACCAATTCCAACCAGAAATAAGAAACAACATCCTAAAAAAACCGAATAATGACAAAGTTTCTCACATTTTTTTCATGATTTCTTCGAAATTAGTTTTTCGACTTTTCCTATTCCAATTTAATCTAATTAAAAATAAGGCGTGAGTACGGGCTATACTCGTGAAGGATTGATGTGTAAACATAGTAATATTGTGGTTGTGTGCATGAGCAACGACCACACACCAACATGTCATGTAACACACACAAATGGAAGTTACAATTTTAAGAGTTACAGTTGTGCAAATCCGTCAATCGTAATTTTCGTTTAGCCCATACCGTAGAGCAAGCATTAAAATGTTTACGCATAAAAAATGGCCGAGTAGGTACGCCCCATCAGTTCTTAATGGTCCATCATAAAATGAGTAACATTGACTCATATTCTCACTCTTCTTCTCGTTATTTTTCAATCACTATTTATTTTTAGCCACGATTATTTCTAAAGTTTCTCGATGAGAGAAAAAATTAAGAACTTCTTCAGTAATTTGTCTCATTTTAACCAATTGGACGAGTTTTCAACATTATCTACATATTATAAAATACTACTGGCTAAAAACTGTTGGAGACATTATCACTCCTGAACCATATGACAGATTTGCATGAGATTTTCCAAAAAAAACTTCATTATTCCAAAGAAAGTTTATTGCCATCAAGGAAGTTTGCAGCTCTCCTGGGGCCAAAGTTATCAATTTTTACAATCCGTAAAAATAGAAAAAACGCCATACATTTCTTGAACCGAATGCAAGAGTAGAAAAGAGAATTGAAAAAACTTCTCCTACTCACTGGTTGGTGAGGTGGACACAATTCTTTTTGTCACTCGGTTTCGTTTTTAAGTAGGTTTTCTTTAGAAAATCTACTTATTACGCTTGGTGCAGTATTAGCCCCCAGGATTGCGAGTGAGTACGTCTTTCGTTTCATGACTTCAGGAAAATTTTGGCACTAATAACTCAAATTAATATATATATATATATATATATGTGGATCGATCATACTTTTTATTTTGGCTATAAAATATTTAATTTTGCACCATTAGCCACGAAATTCGAAATAAATATTTATTACAATTTCTTGTAGTACGCTAACAATTTTGACGCAAATTGTTTGTACAGTACTTCTGATAAAGATTTATTTTCAAGATTTTTCTCCTGATTTGCATGAACTTTCCTTTCTACAAAAATTATCCAGTTTTTTTTTTTTTAATAACTTAATTGTATTTTTTTGATTTTATTATAAATTATATTATTATCTACCAGACTTTATCAGCTTAGTTAATTTTTTTCATTTTTTTAAGAAATAATGCTTTTAAATTTCATATTGTCCAATACTTTGTCAACAGTTAATAAATTTCAGTCAATCATAACACACCATTTACACATATGAACTTGAAGACAATTAATGTGATGATCAAAATTCACAATTCTTTTTTCTAGAAAACCTACTTTTTCTAGCGAGGCTAACTGCGGTAGTATTTTCTTTTCATCGGTTTCATTTGGGTCCACAAAAAAGAGGTTAAAACAATTTATTAGACACTACGCAAATGAAGCTGCGGGCAACAGCTCGTATACGTGTATATTCACAGTCAATAGGTCAACTTGAAAGTGCTACGCTTTCGAAGTTGCGTAGTCGTGGCCAATTAAAAAATGTTTCAATAACGAATAACACGGGCCGTTCTCTCGAAAATGAATTAATAAATTCTAAATCGAGTAAGTAATTCTATTAAATTTAAGTTCCCTAGGTAGAATCCAACAGACAAGGATACTGACTACGAATGTTCAACATCTTCTCGCACAAGAATGAAACTCTGTTTTTGGTTGAAGACGAATACTTGCTGAAATATGAAGGGAAGACATCTCGCATCAGTACAGCAAAAACATACCTCGACGTTGAAAACGGCGACAGTTCCACGTTGACCATCAATTCGATTCGCATCCGAGTAGGCGCTCAGCGAGACGAGTACCTTCACTACGTAGTCGCAATTGAAGTACGATACCATCCTGCAGCGCCGCATTTATAAATTAAACGACGCAAAATTCGACCGATAAATACTACATTCAAAATAAAAACATACTTGGCCAATTCTTTCACCATTTCATAGTAGGCAACGCTCTTTTCCGATTTCTTGAAGTCAATTTTATCCTTAAACGGTGCTAAATTTTCTCGAACGTTTTTACCGTTGGCATTCTCCATAACTACAGACAGCGTATCGAAGGCCACTCTATGCAAATTTAAACAATTAAATAATCCACACGATTGCTTCGTACAATTAATTCATAAATACTTATAATAAGTAGCAGACCCAACCGAAATTTCAGTTTTAGAAAGAGACGAATTTAATGTCTGGGGGATTTATTTGTTGTACGAGTAGTGAGGCACATGGTGAGGATCAGGTGAGCAACGGTCTACCACCATGACATTTTTCAGTGATATACAAGAGCACTAATCAAACCGAACCTAACACACCGTCATTTTGGGTCAAGAATGTGACGGTGGCCGATCTTGAACTCATAACCTTTCGACTGCAGTAACCGAGCACCTGACCATTATGCCACGCCAACTAGTCCTTTAATTAATATTTAAGAAAAACGTATTAAAATACGAATCATAATTTCAGACTTTTTCAATTGGAAAATCAAATAGGTAAGCATAATTTGCACAGAATGGTAGTACATCGGATAGTCACAATATTTTCGTACTAAATAAAAGGATTATTTTTTCGACGCGAGGACCTTAACCGCCATAGGATATCATTTATTATATTTTTATTCCTTTTTGGTAAGACGATAGAGAGAGGTATAAGTTCTTCTTTTCACCAAAGCTTGCACCCGGAGTTGATAAAAAGCAACTTACTGAGCAGGAACAAAACAGAAAACTGGTTCTCTAACCGCCTTATCATGGTTGTAAATTTTCTGACCAATGTAATACGGTATCAGCATAAGTATACTGGAGAACAGTTCAGGAAAATAGTCTTTCACTATGTCAGCGTTATTCAACGAAATTAAAAGCTCTTTTAGCGCAGCAGCGGCCTGAAATTTTGTAACATTGTTTGTTCGTTAGTTTATAACAGGTTCTAATTCTTCAACCACCAGCCCCAATGACTATATGTTACAATTTGTAAGCAGATTCAACATGGAAAGATAGATAGAAAAAAAAAGTGAAACAAGTTCGATTAATTTTTCGCACTTACAACGATTGGACGGGCATTTATGTTACTGTCTTTCGATTGCACCGAATTCGGTTCGGGTACAGGATTATGCATAATCGTTCCCAGCAGACGTTTTAGCATTTCTTGCACGAATTTCGAATCAAACGACAGTTTACGCCAGCATTGACAAATGGCGCTAAAACAAATACGTATAAAAAGAATGTGTTAGGATTAAATATTTTGGAAGGGAAAATTCCATATTTTGAATACTATCATTATCCAACGAACAAACAAACGAAAAATACCAGAAAAGAATGTGCAATGTCACGAACTTTTTTTTTTTTTTACAAATAAAATGCGATCATAAAATCTTAAGTCCTCTCATTCCTCATGAAATGAGAATCGCAGTATGTTTTTTCGAGAATGTCATACATTTCTAAATTCAATGATCACTTCTGGATGACAAAATAAGTAAAGCAGATATCGCCTTACGAGACCATGCTTGGTAGGGGATCAAAATTATTGGTTGGTGCTATTAAAATAGAATTGAAAAATAAATTTTCCTCCTGAAACCTCCATAGGTTCAATCTGACGACGAGGGTGAAAAATCAACTGACATTATGCTCTTTTAAATCACGACTATAACACGCAGCAAGGAGCCAAACAGTTCGACTAACAGACCAAATCTTTGCATAACAGTAATAACAATTTCAAGCCAGCAGATCGTTTCGTTGGCATTGTATAGCAGAAATTATAAAATGCGTCCGTCTCTCGTCTCACTGCTTTTGATACGCAGAAAAAAAAAAGATTCTGAACGAAGGAGAGAACGGGAGAGTCACGTGATTTTTGTGGTTAAAAGGTAAGACTGTGACAGAAACTTCGACACATGTTGAACAGACATGTTGAGCTGAAGGAAGATAAGCGTGTTATCCAATTTAACAAGGATACAAAAACTGTAGGCAAATATCAGGATTGTTTTCCAACACTTAATGGTAGATGAGTTGAGAATTCTATATAAAACTATTTATTTGATCTCAGGTTTCAAGTTGTGATAAAGTTTTAGCCTTTTCTTCTAGTTTATCTGTATTGTTCTTTTGAGTTACAAGGGACTGAAAAGTGGTTAAATGAGAAAAAGTTACGTCAGAACTGCATTTAGTTACTCAAAAAACATATGAATTAATATACGACTCAAAGAATTTCTCAAAAGGATAAAAAATTTTTTACCAGATTTGTGATCGGGGTCTCTAAAACAATAGTTCATATATAACTCGAGAAATTTGCCAAAATTTGTTACACAACCTTATTTGGCACTTGATTAGGGCTGAAAACAAAGGATTCAATGAAAAATTTAATGCGAAATTCGAATTCGGTGCCCCAAAGAACATCGAAATTACCATCACAATGTCAAACACCTGATAAAACAACCGATTCTGAAAATTAAGTCCTTAGTCACTCTCCAGATTGTAACGACCATTTTGGTATAATTTCCATGAAAATCCGTCTGGGAATAAAAAAAATAATGAGCGTATCAAAATTCGTTATATCCGGAGATAGGACAATAGGAAGTACGAAACACATCACCGCCTTCGAAAAATACGCAGTAGAAAATTAGATACTTCACCTAGATACCTGATGCTCAGTTGCTAATTGCGAGGATTTATTTTTGAGGGAGAATATCAGTCTCAGCAATTGTGGGAGAATTGTAATTAATGTCAATACTGTTACAGTGTCAAAGATGAGAGAAGCGTCTATAATTAGTAATCGTAATTGACGAGAATGAGAGAATATTAATTTTATGCAGGTCATAAAGTAGTACTGGGAAAAAAATAACATCAACTGTGACTTCACACTTCTTTCCACCTAGTCATCAAATACTTACGAATGAAACGGGACTGATTGATTCAACATCGTATTAATAAACATGTCTTTATGATGATGAGCCAACGCTAATATTGCATCGATTACCGCCGACTGTATTTTTACGCTTTCGAGTTTCACGAGTTTCGAAAGCATCGAGTCTGAAAATCAAATTAAAAAAGGATAACACACCACGTTCGTCAACGATGCGCGGTTTTACATATAGTTGGCGGGCTTACTGAAAATATCCAATGCTTGACGTTGAAATTGGGCGCCCACCTCGGTGAATATCGTTTGTAACAAGCGAGCAGTTCCCAAACTGCAGGTGCTTTCACTATCCGACAAGCCTGCGACCAAATTCTCTGTAAAGTGAAGCAATTGTTCCGGAGTCAATTTGCAATACAATGCCTGCAACAAACGTGAACGGTACCGAGCTAATTTTAAATACGAAAAACATATCTAAGTCATCAATATTAACCTAAAAGTTTAGGACAAAACAAATGTCGACAAAGTTTAACAAACAATGAGTTAGCAGTAACCAATTGAAATGAATAATATAGTTTTTGAACACTCAAATGCAATGCGAATTACACGGAGGAGTTGGAAGAAACGTAAATTTCCAACGGCTAAATACAGTCCGCGACGTAACGAAAGAAGAACGTAACGCTGAAGTTACAGAAACAAAATTACAGGCAGAATGGGACAGACATGGACGCGTCACACGCAAGTGGAGCTTAAATTACACGTTGCACTTATGAAATTTCGACATAATTTTGAATTACGAAGAATAAAAAAGAGAAATCAAACTTAGTAACGAGTCACACT
This sequence comes from Ericerus pela, assembly GCA_011428145.1. Classification (NCBI taxonomy): domain Eukaryota; kingdom Metazoa; phylum Arthropoda; class Insecta; order Hemiptera; family Coccidae; genus Ericerus; species Ericerus pela. The sequence goes on along the minus strand of WOFM01000188.1, from coordinate 253,291 downwards.
CAAAAATTTCGCATTTCAATTGAGAAAACCTTACTGACTTATTAAACGCTCAAGATTCCAGTAGGTACATGAATTACGCACAGCGCATCTGCATCACTCACCACTCTAAATGCGTCCATATTCACCGATTTGAAGGGCGACATGCTTTTCTTAATTTCGTCAACAGAAGCATCAGCATTGTCAATGTAAGATTCCGCAATGGTCAGTAACATACAAACGCAATCTGAGGCCAACGAATTTAGTTCTTTATTCGGTTCAAAAGTTCGAACATACACTCGTCCCAATAGCGAACTGATATTGCCGAGTTTCACAGAATTCTGCAAAATGCAAACTACTCGTTGAAATTTGTCGTTAGTCAATCATTATTTTTCGCTAAGAAAATTGTACCTTCACATCGTTGAAATAACAATCGATGTAGCACACCAATACCGACTTCAAGAGATACGTGGAAATAATCCGATGATTTATTATTCTGTGGGAGAGCCACGGTTGTAAAAATATCACAATTTCTTCGAGAACAGCACTATTCGCACTTTTAACCGTTTTCGTAATCGCCAGACCTTAAATTGAATAAAAAATAAATGAAAAAATATTGGAAAATTCATCAGAAAACAAAGTAGAGTAACAATGCACAACTTACTCAAGTGCTGAATAATAGGATCGTTGTTAATCACTCCAGTTTCAGTGATGGCGGAGGTACCGGTAGATACCGAATAATATTGAAATAGTTTGTTCAAACATTTTTGCACCAGAAGTAATTTCTCAGAAGCGTTATTGGAAACTGATAGTTTACTACAACAAAGTTAAGGAAGGAACACACACTCACCTGATAATTATCAATTTAAGCTAAAGGAGTTAGGCCAGGAGAAATAAATTACAGAAAAAGCGATTTTTCATGACTGTAAATCAGCGAAACATTCGAACAAAATCGGGAGTAAGTACAAGAAAAAGCTACAAGTTTTTCCATCAAAATTAATCGTAACTTTTTGGCGAATTTGAGCTCATGTTGAAGTACAAACTATTACCTTGTTGAGGAAATAAAGATAAATTTTTATTTTTATAACATACAAAAACAATTAGAAACAGGTTTTTTTGTTTTTGAAAACTTTCTAAAAAACTATCCCGAAATATTGTAGAACTTTTATTTTATTAAGTAATAAATTGCTAATCGTTAAGGCACCGGGAAGTATGATCGAGAAAATGCATCGTATATTACGCATTTCAAATAATCATAATGAGCACTTGGATACAGGAAAATGAGCACCTTGTGACAATACAATCAATTTTCTACTACTTTGTATTAGCAACATCTAAGTAATAGTGTTTTTCTCGAAGATAAACGCCACATCAATTTCCACGAAAGTTTTACTATTTCCTAAAAACAGAGTTGAGAAATCGCTTTTGTTGTCTTACAAATTAAATTTTTTTAAATAAAATTCTGGTAAAAATAGAAGTTTAAATTAAAGATTTGCTTTCTGCTTCAATCCTACACTGAAAAATGAGAGAAATGAAAGAAAACTAACGTCTGAGTGACCAATTTGCTTAAAATATCAACAAAATTTAACAAGTCGACATCGTTTTATTTAAATAGGAATTTTTTTTTCTATTTTCTTTACAGGCACGAATTTACGATTAAGTCTCCAAATTCGTAAAAGTTTTTTTTTTCTTTGTTTGTAGAATGAAGGAGAAAAATAATTTTTGCTCAGATAGTGGAAAGCAAAAAAATTATTTTTCTGCTCTAAAAGGGTATTTAATTAAAAGTACTACAGCATCTATTACACAACGTGAAAAATTCCAGACGAAAGTTTCCTTTGCACAGCGTCTTGACAGTAAATTTTGGTGTCGTTAAGAAGGATACAACAATACATCGATTATTTTTAAGCACGTAACGGACGGCATGGACTTCTCCCCTTCGACGAAACCAGAGATAAATGTCATCAAACTATTCTTGCATTCTTCGATGCCTTCAAATTCGTTCTCATTTTTCAGCATTATTTCAGACACCTTATACAGCGCTTCAGTACACGAATTTTTCGTTTGCGAATCCTGCACAGCAAGATAAAAAGTAGACGTGTGTATTCGTGTGAACAAGAACGTTCACTTATGTCGTACTCACTTTTGTAGCTTGCATAACGCTGATCAACCACGGTAGGAGTTGTTTCAGTTTTGGTAATAAGAACAGAGCTGGCGCATCCGTCAGTATTGCGGTATAACATTCGCAAATCATTCTTCGAACGATTTCGGTTTCAGCTTCATTTTTTGAATCCTTTAAAAAGCCTAGGAACTTCGTTGTCTTACGCGTAAGTTGAGTTTTTTGATGATATTCAAGCTGCTTGAAGATTAGATTGAAATTCGTTTTCGATAAAATGCCAACAGATCGACTGCACGCCTACAACATCAGAGCCAAAATCGTAAGGCGTTTGGCAAGAAAAAAACAAAGATGAATAATATTCCAAAACAAATTTTTCGTAGATATTTTTGAAAAAGGCTTGGAAGAAAAGTTTTTATAAAATAAATTTAATATTTTCACAGACTGAGAAAATTAAAAAGACAAACGTAAGAGTGAACACTGGATCAACACAATGACGTCACATTAAAGACGCATCATAATACTACGTTTCAGCAGTCAACACAACTCTCTGAATAAGGTAAAAATTGTAAACCAGCATTGATCTAAGATAAAAGAAATAAATAAATTTGTTTTCATTTTCCCATCGTGATCTGCGAAATGTAGCAGCTGATTTCTCAGCCGCATAGCCATACAGTTGAATGTTTAAGACCTGATCCAAAATAGCGATGTGTTCAGTTCGGTTCAATTGATAAACCACAAGCGATTAAAAAATTCATGCTGAAAGAACATTCATTATCAGATCCGAAGCATACCTTTCCAACCAAATTGACGTTAAATAACCTATAGACGTTAAAAAATATGTCAACGTTGCCACACCATCCTTCGACCCCTCTACTCCCACCCAAAAAAATTATTAAAAAAATTAAAAAATTTTGCATCACTTTAAAACAAATTTCACCCAGAAGATTGTAACGTTAGATGGCGACGACTATAATTTCGAGATTGTGCCTATGCTTGAGCAAGATCAGAAACCTTTTCTAAAGTTAGCGGCAAATGTTTAACATGAAGCAGTTAAACGAGACTGTAGAATGAACTCTTACTTTGAGATCCAACAGTGATCTTTGACAGACGGGAAACAGAATTTTTTCGACGTTGGTGTTGATGACACTCTCGTCGTCAATGTAATTCGTAAGAAGAGCCAGTAACTTGTAGAGAAATGCACGCTCGTCGAGAGTGACGTTGTTAGCGTTAATGGAATAATTAAGATCGGTACCAGATTGGTACTGTGAGAGAAGTTTAAGAATTTCGGAGTTTACTGCACCAAGCCATGGTTTCGTCTCGTCGATAAACGAACCCGAAAGAGCATCGAGAATTTTCGTCTCCCATTCTGATTCCTCCCATTCACCAGCTGAATACGGAGATGATAAAGAAAAATTTCACTGAATGGCCAACAGTAGAAAAAAAATTGTTTTCAAAATTCTAAACGTACTTTCAAGATAAGCGATTAATTGCGATATTTTGTTTTTCCAGATAATCGTGTCCACTTTTACCTTCCAAAGAATGTATTCACCGAGAAAGTTTAATAGATGGACGCCACGATTTTCATGAAGAGGACTACCTAATAGTGACATAACACGCACGAACACAGTTTCTGAACGTTCGTAACAATTTTTTTCTGTAAAACAATAAATAAAAATGCATGGTTTTTAATTTCACAGGAGTGCAAAAAATTGATAGTTCGTTATTGTTTCAAAAAATAATTTCAAAAAAATATTCTTGCAAGTTTAAAAATTTCTATATTTTCAAAACAGCACTCACAGATGTCTCCTATGGTTGAAAAAAAATTCTAGGCAGGCAGTACTATGGATAAAAGTCTGCGTATTCTTACCAAGCGTAGCATGATCACAGTTCGATACTAGATGAGCGAGAGATTTGGCAAAGGTGGCGACGGCTTGAAAATTTTCTCCGTTCATGAGCAAATGTAGTAAAACCTTCCAGCAGAGAGGCTGCACGTTGCTGATAGTGGTGCTGAAAAGGTTCATGGTACTTTTACACATCGACTCTAAGTCATCGACATCAGAATTCTGGAAACAAAATCGGTACCGAAATTTGGAAAATGTTGCACGACTGGCGAATAAAATTTAATTCAATTCAATTTTATTTTATTTTTTAAACAGTATATTTAAACGAGATGAGCATTTTTGGCGAGTAAAAGCATAGTTTTGTATCTACATTGCGTCACAAATGACCGAGATTGAGAAGTATGCGTGGCGCAGGGGTTGGGTATTAGTTCCAATGGAAAAAGTTTGAAATGATGATTCGTATTTTAATTTTCTTTAATATATTAACTAAACGACTGGTCTTGCGTGGCGTAATGCTTAGGTGCTCGGTTATTGGAGTCGAAAGGTTGCGAGTTCGAGACCGCCGCCGTAACATTCCCAATCCAAAATGACGGTGTGTTTGGTTTGGTTCTATTGGTAATTCAGGATGCGATCGAAAAATTCACGCTGGTAGATCAATAGCCGGTAAGCCATCCTGTGCCCCACTCTTATGCCGAATATATCTTTTAGAGGCCTCACAGCCCAAATCCAATTAATCAAAAAAAAAAAGAATGGAAGTTGTTTTACATGAGCCCTGCTTCCGGGTACTATTGATAGAAGTTTAAACCACCGATGATATTTAAAATCAAAAAACATTCGTTCATACTGCTCCCGGATACTTCCCCTGCCGAACGGTTTTATTACGAATATTTGGGTCCCGAAATTTCATTTAGGAAAATATAAGTTTTTACTAACGGCTGCATTATGATGACAGTGTTTGGCCAAGAATTCAATGAACACGGTATCCTTTTCTGTGAGGCACTCCCGATAGGCTAAGGCAATGATAATTTTTACCAAACCTCGATTAACCTGTGAAACAAAGAAAAACGACTCTATAATGTACGGTATATGATCAGAATAAATCGAACAGCGTTTCATTTTCATTACCTTATACGAAGACTCATCGAGAAGACCGCGTAATACGGAAATAATTTCGGAAATTTGAGGTCTTAATAATTTTTCAGGCGAATTAAGTAAATGAGATATCACTATCAATGAAACGACTCGATCTTGTTCAGAACTGGAACGCAAATTGCGTAAAAGAACTTCATAAAGTTTGTCTTCGAACAAGGAACCTGAAAAAATTGATTAAGTTAATCCGTTAAGTAAAGTTTTGGAAGATTATATGACATTCTACATCAACCAAAATATTTCAAGATTTAAATAGATTAGTTGCTGTATAGATCGCAACACCCAAAAAAATAACTTACGGAAAATTTACATTTTAGGAAGAAAATACCCACTTACAAATCTGAAGTCTACGCTGACGGAGAGGGAAATGAACATAATATGAAAGTAATAGGCGTTAGAAAAAAATCGTTAATTGGTGACACAAACGTTGCGGAAGAACAACTGAAAACTTTTGATCATTTCTGGGACGCTTGTTTGAGCGACGTGCAACTACGGAATCAAACGGTTTACAAAATGGCTTCAGCACCCAGACCCCTCACTTCGGCTCAAAATCCATTTCTCTCTCAACTAGCAGTAAATGTCAGAAAAATTCTAATTTTTTAAAACCGGATTGTGGGATAGGTTAAAACTGGATTGGAGGATAGAAAACTTTTGAATAAAAATTATCAAAATTTTATTTAAGTTCGACTCACGTTGAGCTTCTACGGTCTAACATTACTGTAAAAAACGTTACAAACCTAAATAGTCGTAACATCGTAGTACTTCACTATGATTTTTCACAGTCAGTGGTTGAGTGAAATCGGGTAAAACCCACACCTGAAATTCAGACAGGTAACACAATCTCCTACCTTGAAACAAACTAACAATAATCTTAGCAAAAAAATTACACACCATTACATGCAGAGCATTAAGTAAAGGGTCTAATGACGACTGTAACGCCGAGCGAGGAACAACGGACAAAAAGTTACTAATCGCCTGTGTGATCACAAATCGTGGAATTGAGGCAGGTTTTTTATACATTCCAAGAAAAGTGTTCGCGATCCGAGGAGCGTCATTCATTAGTTTTTGATCACTGAATAACAGTACTAGAGATCCTGCAGCTTGAATTATCGTTTCACAAATCTACCAACATCGAAAATTTCACACATACTACATCAATTAATGACCAAGGACATTAAAGAAAATTACTACCTTCGCATCTTTTATCTGCAACCAAGATGTTACGAATGTTTCGAATATTTCTTCAGCAATTACGGTGTACGACTGTTTTACCACTGATGATTCGTCAGCTGAGGTCTGTTCGATGACAGATTCGACCATTTGGCAAACAGCTGTAATCAGTTAATACATTCTCAAAATATGGTGCTTACGAAGGGAGAAAATTCCAAATGAAATAAGTAAACTATGATCGTACTTGTGGCGTAAATTTTCCGCATATTATCTGTTCTAGTAACTGGAATGATTGAGAGTAAATACTTGAAAATATCCTTGCTTTTCGAATAACATGCTTTCATATTAGAAATTGATAAATTTCCAAGAACAAAAATAATTGGAGCGTGTGGAGCTACACCTTCTAGCATGAACTTGGATATATACTCATAAACCTGAAATAGATATGAAGAAAATTAGGGAAGCATGCTGAAGTCGCAGTTTATTTCATACGGATTAAACCGAGGCATAGCTTTGAATATCCATAAATGATTACTAGAAGGAGACACTAAATAAAAAATGTAATGGAATCAAATAAAAAAAAATTAGTAATATTGAAATAAAAAATTATAATTTCAAGCTATCCAACTCTGCAGTCTGTATTCCAAATTCGTTTAACGTTTGTAGTAACTTACATCAAACAAATAAAACCAGCTAATTTCAAGATATACACCTCATTCGTGGTTTAAAAAGTAACCAGGATAAATTTGCTAGGAACGTATACAAAGTGAAGTATAATGCGAAAATGTTGGTCAACGATTAAAATATTATAATATGAAGTAATTCTCGTAGGGCGTGGAAACAACACATGAACCAACTTTATTTATAAATTTATTCAAATATTGATTTCAAACTAATTTGATTTTTTTAAATGTTATAAAGTAAAATCAGGCAGTCTGATGGAATAATAGATAACCGCCAATTTTGAAATTCAACTGAATTTACTATACTCTATTCCACATAAGAAAAACGAGACATCATAGAAATAATCACATTTCACAGCTACGTAAAGCTAAAAATATAGGTGTGAACAAAACTGTTTTGGAAGCAGCCTTTGTTGAATAGGGTGAATATCTACCTTTTCCTTTTCCCCCTGGTCAATCTACTCATGTGATGTTACGGCTTTCTTATTTAGAATAAAGTATAGACAAAATTTCAATACAGCACCATCGCCATCTCTACAGAATAATAATAATATTACATGACAAAATTCTTGGCGCACAATTTTCCGAAATAAGAAATTCTAACAATACCAATCGAAATTCGGTAACAGACAAAAATTCAGCAAAATTATCGTACCTCTTCATAATACCTTGTCCCGATAATAGGAAGAACGTCTGCAGAAATAAAAGGAGCTTCAGACGATTTCAGTGACTCATCACAAGCTGACTCGATGACTAATTGAATCACTGAAGGGTCTAAGCATTGTAACTCGTTCTCGCAAACATTTTTAATAATATGATAGATGCATCGTACTTCGTTGTTATTAAGCTAGAAAAATGATCAATACATATCAGTATAATACGAACTTAAACGAGCCAGATTATATTTTGCGGAACCAGGTATACCAAAACTGCATATGATTTCGAATAGTATTAAAATTATTATGCATTAGATAATTTCCTCTATCATCTTCGACATGATTCTTACCTTAGGATTTCTTCGACGGAAATTTATAGATGAGGATATGACTTCAGAGGGATAGTGACGGCCAATTTTTTGAAGCGATGAATAAATTGCGTGGCGAACTTTTTCATCTTTGTCGCTGGTTGCTTCCAACAGGTTCTCAACTATGACTATAAAAGGGACGTAAAAAAATAATAAAAACAAACCAGAAAAATAAATATACTGAAAGAAATACATTAACTTACGTGACAGCTGTGCTTCAGTAGAACTCATTTTGGAGATTATAAGAAAAATCAGAATATTTCACATCACTGTAGTGGAACTGGTTGGCACTGAAGATATATTACGGCTTAAAATAACTCGAACAAAATTTTTACTCTTATAGTTGCAAATAATGAAATTCGGGCTGCAATTTAATATGAAAGTAATGCGAAGTAATGGGGACAACTAAATTAGTATTTCAGTTTAAAACGTCGGCTCTTTTCAGTTTGTCACTCGAAATATTTATTCTGCTCAGAAATGAAAAAGTATAATGTATATATTATTAGAAATTTGAAATTTGAAAATGAAAAATAAATTATATTCTAATCAGTGAGCAGCTCTGTTCTTACTTCTTTTTGTCCGTTTGTTGCTTCAACTTATAATTTTACTCACACCCTTTAACTATATACATCCTGGACTGCTAATACTGATAAAAAGCTGTGTTCAAAACAAACAGGCGTATCCCTATTCAAAATGTTAGTTCATTATCAAATTTATTAATACTTATTGTCTTTTCCTTTGACTAGGTCTCTTCTTACCACAATTATTGCTTTTAATTACGAATTAAATCGGTAATGTTGTAGTTTTATAAAACTCAGAAGTTCAAAAATTTCATTTAAATCAATTTAAAATTTGATTTATTGATGCATAAAAATAATATTTTTTGTTGCTGTATGAAGAATGTTTTTATCTACTTGCGAAATATTCTTACAAATATGTCTAATTCTAATTTTTACATAGAAATTTGTAATTAATTCGGTTAAATGCGGATCAGGTAGCTCTATGTTTTTAAACAGGAAACCAGTAAACTAACATTTTGAACGGGGATACGGGTGTCTGACTCAACTTCACCAGTTGTTCATTACACTATATACATACTGGACTAATAATACTGATAAGAATAACACAGAGTCTAATGAACAACCTTTGACTATATACATACTGGACTGCTAATACTGATAAAAAGCTGTGTTCAAAACAAACAGGGATATCCCTGTTCAGAATGTTAGTTCATTATCAAATTTATTAATACTTGTGGCGACTACCACCACACTACGTAGGCTGGCTACTATTACTCCCTCGAATACTGTCACCAGCACTGTGGCTGTGTGTATAAGGTGCTGCCTTTTGTGGCGGTGAACGAGGGAGGTTTTAGGTGTTTGGCCAATACGGGTTCAAATCCCCATGCCGCCTGAACAATACTTATTGTCTTTTCCTTTGACTAGGTATTTTCTTACAACAATTATTGCTTTTAATTACGAATTAAATCGGTAATGTTGTAGTTTTATAAAACTCAAAAGTTCAAAAATTTCAGTTAAATCAATTCAAAATTTGATTTATTGATGCATAGCTCTTATTGGTGGATATGCCTAAATTTATGCCAACCATTTTTTCAATCTTTAAATTCCCATTTTCTTTAATTACACATTAGCTCTGTTTGATAGGACTACACTAACTTACACCAACCTACACCAGGAGGGTGATTCCACAAATGTAGGAATTTTACATGACTTTGCGCCAAGTTTTACTCGAATATTTGTGGAATATCCCTACCGGTGTAGGTTGGTGTAAGTTAGTGTAATCCTATCAAACAGAGCTCTTCTAATTTTTCAATTTTCAAATATGAATAACCTAGAACACTTTCTGAATGGTTGGGAACATTTTGAGCCTACCAGTAAACTAACATTTTGAACGAGAATACGGGTGTCTGGCTCAGCTTCACCGGTTGTTCATTAGACTCTGTGTTATTCTTATCAGTATTAACAGTCCAGTATGTATATAGTCAAAGTGAACAACAACCGGTAAAGTCTTTGACTATATAGCTTAATGGACTGCTAGAACTGATAAGAAATACATAGGGTTAAATGGAACACCACTGAAGCCACTGTTAACAGGTGCTCTTTTTACAAAAAATGCTTTGGTGATAAATGAAAGTACAAACATGTAGTGAAACTTAAAAGAATATCGTGCTCTCGCTGCTTACATTGTTAGGAGTCACAAAAATATATCTCAATACAAATTCAGTTTTCACACAAAGTACCTTTTTCGAAAAGTAACGCCTGCATTGTTTGCCTTCAAGATTTTATCAGTTCTAGCAGTCCATTAAGCTATATAGTCAAAGGGAAAAGTGAGTCAGACACCCGTATCCCCGTTAAAAATGTTAGTTTACTGGTTTCCTGTTTAAAAACATAGAGCTACCTGATCCGCATTTAACCAAATTAATTACAAATTTCTATGTAAAAATTAGAATTAGACATATTTGTAAGAATATTTCGCAAGTAGATAAAAACATTCTTCATACAGCAACAAAAAATATTATTTTTATGCATCAATAAATCAAATTTTAAATTGATTTAAATGAAATTTTTCAACTTCTGAGTTTTATAAAACTACATTACCGATTTAATTCGTAATTAAAAGCAATAATTGTGGTAAGAAGAGACCTAGTCAAAGGAAAAGACAATAAGTATTAATAAATTTGATAATGAACTAACATTTTGAACAGGGATACGCCTGTTTGTTTTGAACACAGCTTTTTATCAGTATTAGCAGTCCTGGATGTATATAGTCAAGGATATAGTCAAAAATTGTGAGAATAACGGTGGAATTCTCAACGGATCACCATACACAAACTACGACGATGAAGAACTTAAAACGACGAATTAAAGAAACGATGACTAGAAGCACACATTACGACATATAAAAGAGAAGACTAGATACTTTGAATGTTTCACGAATTTTTTATTAAACACCATGATGACATACATGTTAATACATCGACGAGAGATGAGCGACAAGAAGGCACACAAAAAACATATAATCACAGCTGAGTTACAAAACACAAATATCACAGATAAAACAACAACAACAGAAACAGTGTTGCCACAGCATGTGATGTGCGAGAATAAGTGGCTATCGAATATTATAATTTGCCATTATTCTCACACGCCTCCTCAAATTATATATATTCGATTAAGATTTTTAAAAAGGTAACAATAAAAAATAACGTTATTAGTCTAATACTGTCATTTCGATACATAATGACAAAAAGTCAACAAACGATTAAAAAATAAACATGTGGTCACAAACAACAACATTAACATACAAACAAAAATTGGTATACATAAACAAAAAGTTACGTTAAATTTATCAGTCTACAAAATTCGGTAAATTTGGGCCTCGGGCAGCCCTTTGTGAACATATCAGCCAATTGTTGCGAAGTTGGCACGTATAAGTATCTAAAATCTACATCTACATGACTGCATACAAAACGGTATTTTACGTCTATATGTTTTGACCTACGGGTATTCCACTTGCCGGAGTGCAACAGAGACAGACAGCTCTGATTATCCTCATAGATTACAGCCCTATCAGCAACTTGGATGCAAAAATCACCTAGTAGATATTTCAGCCATATGGACTCAGTGGTAGCATCGCATATTGCGATCAATTCGCTTTCTGTACTAGATAAAGCCACTGTTGGCTGCTTCTTGCTTGACCAGGACACCAGTGACCCGTAGACAAAGGCACAGTATCCGGTAACTGACCGTCTTGTATTAACGCAGTTGCCCCAATCGGCATCGGAATATATTTCCAATATACTGCCGTTACTCTTATCATCATGTAGAAAAATTAATTTTTTGTCCTTGGTGGTTATCAGGTATTTCAGAACTCGCAGAAGATACTTGTAATGCTCATCCGTGGCACAGCTGGAGAATTGGCTGAAGTAAGATATTGCAAAGCAAATATCGGGCCGTGATCCTAACATTAAGTACATTAAACATCCCACGAGCTGTTGATACCGGTTATTCAAAACACTATCACACGCATTGAGGTCCCTGTCCAGTTGGAGTCCGGGGTCAATGGGTGTGAAGGTTGGTGAGCAATTTTCAACACCAAAACGTCTAGCAACAGACTCGATGAGAGCCCTCTGCTCAATCTCCAGCATGGCCTTCTCCCGATCGTAGCTAATATTCAGACCCAAATATTTTTTGACCTCTCCAAGATCCTTACATTTAAAACGTTTATTTATTTCATTTTGAAAAAAGCAATTTTTGCCTTATTATTGGAGCTAATGAGGACGTCGTCAACGTAAGTGAGCAAGTAGACAACCGTATTGTCAGTCCTACTTTTATAAACATACAAGCAGTCATCAGCCTTACTCTGCTCAAAACCAAGAGCAACCAGAAACTCGTTAAATAACGTATTCCAAACTTTAGGCGACTGCTTCAGACCATATATAGATTTATTCAACTTCAAAACATTCTTTTTCTTATCTATTTTCGTTTCAATTCCCTCAGGTATTTCAAGGTACACGTCTTCAGACAGAATTCCATTTAAAAAGGCACTGCAAATATCTATTTGCTCTATATAAAATTTCATTTTATTACTGATAGCCAAGAGAGTCCTCACAGTCGAAAGCTTTGCCACCGGCACGTAAACTTCATTAAAGTTGAAGCCTTTTTTCTGTTGACATCCTCTGGCGACCAGTCTTGCCTTATAGAGTACCTCATTATTCATATCGTATTTTTTATTAAATACCCAACGACATGTGATGGTAGGAGCGTCCCTTGGACGTTTGGTCACCCACCAGGTCTGATTTGAATTCAGGGCACTGATCTCCGAAGAAATAGCCTCCCTCCACATCAGACCATCCGGTGCACCATTCGCCTCCTCAAACGTCAAGGGGATGCCGTCCTCCGCTAGGTAAATATTTCCTGCAGTCCCATCACAATCAGCCGTTGCACCTGACAGATAATCCAAATTTACGTCACCATCAACTTCAATGTTCTCAAGATTCGATTCGGTGACCTCTACAAAAATACCATCATTATTATTATATTTACTAGAATCCTTGGCACCTATTTTACTTTCAAAAAACTCGACATCACGTGACAAACGTACCTCCTTAGTAGTCACATTGAGTAGTCTGTAGCCACAGGGGGAATAACCGACCATTACAAGTTTCTCGCTTTTATTTTTAAATTTATTTGAGTCATGTTTGAAGGACAGCATATAAGCGTCACATCCAAACGTCCGTAATTTATTATAATCAAACTGTTCATTAAACCATCTTTCATAAGGAACAAAATCTTTATTTGTAGGGCAATGGTTCACAATATATACAGAGCACAATATGGCTTCTGTCCAATATATCTTTTCAAGACCGCTCTCGAACAACAATGTCCTCGCCCTTTCACACAGTGTCCTGTTCATCCTCTCAGCCTTTCCATTTTGCTGAGGGCAGCCGCCAACAGTGGGTTCGACAACAATCCCTTTTTCATTACAATATGATTGAAAAATCGTGTTTAAGTATTCTGTGCCTCGATCGCACCTGAGTCTTTTAACATTGTAGCCGAATTTATTTGCTACCATCTCATGATAAATTTTAAATTTCGAAAAGGCTTCTGTCTTACTCGTCAACAGGTACACACAGCAAAAATTTGAGTAGTCATCGATAAAGGTCATAAAATACTTCACTCCATTATATGACGGAGGATTTATCGGGCCACACAGATCGGTATGTATCAGTTCCAAAGGCCTACTTGTTTTTCGTTCGTGCCTCAGGAACGGTTTCCGTTTCTGTTTGCCCATGACACAAGGCTCACACAGCAATCTGCGGTTAGTGTCAACATTTGGTATCAAACCCCTAGTTGACAATAACCTTACATCGTTTACATTCAAATGAGCAAGTCGACGGTGCCACACAGTCAGTGGACTAGGTTCATCTTCAGACATCAGATTGCACGAGTGATTTGGTATTTTCAAAAAATCAATCGTGTACAAATCCGAGTCAACGCTCACACCCGTGGTCACGATTTTACCACTGCAGCGTTGGATGACCTCAACAGACTCCTCTCGAAACAGAGTGTCGAAACCCGACTTGCTCATGCGCTTAACGGACAGCAGATTCTGTGGCAGCTCCCGAGCATACCTTACATTTTTTAGTTCTATTGCGATGCCATTCAACAATTTTAATTTTACGGTACCGACCGACGTGACAGCAAGCGAGACTCCTTTCTTCGCGACACAGATACTGTAGGGTTTTATCAAATCTAAATAGTCACTGAACAGACTTATATCATTTATCAAGTGAATCGTGCATCCACTATCCACTACGAAAGTGGTACGCAGCATGGAATTTACATTATTTTTAGCATCAACGAAATCATTTATTTTATTATTATTATTATTCTGCAGTGTAAAGCTGTAACCATCTTCAGAGCGATTGTCATTCGAATTAAAATTATCATTGCACATTTGTGCTGAGTTACGATTATTATTATTATTATTATTATTGGTACCATGGTCGTTAGTATGATTTCCATTATTATTATTAACGTTATTACAATTATCCGTACTATTATTATTTCTATTTTTTGCATAGCAGTTACGTGCTATGTGACCGATTTTGTTACAGAAATGGCATTTTATATTCGAATGCCCATTGTCATTCCCAAAGTTCCGACCATGTCCATTTGAATTATTATTCCCATTATTATTATTATTAGTATTGCTCTGTGCGTTTAAATTCCGGTTATTATTAAAGTTATTATTACTTCCGCCACGATTATAACCACGATTGTTTCCCCGATGTTGAGACCTACCACGACCAAAACGATTATTGCCATTATTATTATTGTTATTATTACCGAAATTTCGTCCACCATTCGTAGTGTTGCCAAAAAATATGTTCTCTTCACCAGTGGCCACCACCGATGAAGGTTTCTGAAGAGTTGAATATTGAGAGTTGCTTCTCAACGTCGATTTACTATCCAGGGACAGTTCACGTTGAAAATTGTTCAACCTCATGAACACACCATCCCAGGTTACGACTTCACCATCCTCTAACACCACTTTGATAGGACGAAACTCCGCTGGCAGCGAACGTAGCAATACCAGTACAAATTGTTTGGTGGTAGTCAGGTCCCCCAACTCGGTCAATCGTCTACAGCGGGCACGAAAATCAAGTAAATACTTTTGTAAGTCAGAACCAGAAACATACCGTTTTGTATACAGCTCAGCTCGCAAATCCATTAGCGTCCTGTCATTTCCGCTATCAATCAGGTTCGTCAGCGCGTTGAACATCTCCTTCGCAGTTGTGTAGGTCTGGATGATTTCGAGGTATTCGTCCGTCACGTTGTTGGCTATAAGGAACATCGCCTTAGCATTCTCCTTCGACCATACATCTCCCCTATTTCGAACAGTTGGCAAAGAATCAAAGATTATGTTACCCAAAGATTCCTTTGCTAACAGCAGCTCCATCCTGAATTTCCATGTCCGACCATTCTGCCCATTGAACGGTTCGATAGTATTCTGCTTTCGAATGTCCATCTCGTGATCAGGCTACGACGATCAGTTGCACCGCGAATCAGCGACTTCAGCAACCTTTCAGATACGTCGACCAACGAATAAAAACGAACGAGATCCCAGGAACATCGAAAATAAATACGAACATTTTTAAAGGAAAAAATTACAAACAAGGCATGGTACTACTTGGGAGTGATGAACAGGATTCGACAGCACAACTCTGCATACTCAGGACAATGGCGACCACGTTGACAATCAGGTACCTGGGCCCATAACCTGTGAGAATAACGGCGGAATTCTCAACGGATCACCATACACGAACTACGACGATGAAGAACTTAAAACGACGAATTAAAGAAACGATGACTAGAAGCACACATTACGACATATAAAAGAGAAGACTAGATACTTTGAATGTTTCACGAATTTTTTATTAAACACCATGATGACATACATGTTAATACATCGACGAGAGATGAGCGACAAGAAGGCACACAAAAAACATATAATCACAGCTGAGTTACAAAACACAAATATCACAGATAAAACAACAACAACAGAAACAGTGTTGCCACAGCATGTGATGTGCGAGAATAAGTGGCTATCGAATATTATAATTTGCCATTATTCTCACAAAAATATATGATTGTCGACACCGTGCGGCAAATAAAACAAACCTAATGAGGGTGAGCCGATAATGAGTCTACGAGTAATCATGACTGTAATCTAAGAACTGTGAGTGAGAATTGAGAAAATAAATTAGTCGAATTCAGCGAATTCAAAGTTAACTTCCCTACTTCCTGTTCCTTAGTTCGTTAGTCCTTAGTAGTGTTAGTTCCTTTTCCTAGTATCAGAAATCCGTGTAGGTTCATTTTATGGATGAAATCAACGCCAATTGCATACAATTCTGCTAATATAATTTCGCTTGAAATTGTGCTAATAATTGCAATTTGAAAACGTAGGTAAATTCTCCATAACTCGTTCGAAATTTCAACATGAGTAGTACTCAACAGAAGAATAATTTCAATTCAGTAAGCTATTCCGCGTCCATAATACTTTATTAATTCGGTGATATATCAGCATCGGTCTTAACGTTTTCTTTAACAGGATCTTGAAAGTGTACGTTTAAATAGTTACCATATTATGTGTTTATTATTAGGAGAGTGAAGTTCACATTACTTACGATGACCAGCAAAGAATCAACAAATTTGCTTGCTTGAATGCAAAATATGAAGATTTCAAAGAAGAAATTCAAGGCAAAAAAGTAATTTTTTTCCTTCTCATCGAGGGCATATTTTATTGTGAATAATAATTATTGATAAATCTTAGGGCGAATTACAAAACTTGGAAGATGCCATAAGTGAATTGATGCTAAGTGACGAAACAGAACAAGTGATGTATAGCGAAGGCGAAATTTTTCTCTATAAGGACGTATCTAATGCTCAGGTTCGTTTTTATTTGGTTTTTATGCCATGGCATCCTAACTTTTCTACAAACTAGTTGCTTCATTTTAGGAATCTCTCGAGCAGTACAAAAATGATTTACTAACTATGGCAGCAAATATCGAAAAGGAAATTAATAGTCTCAAAGAACAGATTGATGAATTGAAAGCACATTTATACGCAAAATTTGGTAGTAATATTCATCTGGAAATGGAGGAATAGTTTTCATGTTTTTATCATTGATCTTCTATGTAAGTCAGTTGTTTAATTTTAAAGTATACCCTTTTTTCTTGTATTTATACCGAATAATTTTTTTTATTCTCGCCATTTACACGCATTTACCTTATTTACGTTTTTTTAAAAATTCATTTAAAATTTTTGTTCACAGAATTAGAAGATGGGCTAGTATTTATTAAATAATTATATCTATTGTAAATTAATTAAGCTCACCTGTTTTTGAAAAAGTAACAAATATTTATTGAAATAACAAATCCACAAAAAATAATAATTACAAAACAACAAATTATCACAAATAACACAATGTTCTCGATTTAATTTTACAATTAATTTCTTGCCGTGGTGCAAGTGATTCTGATTTCAACTATAGGGGGAAATTTGAGTATACAGTCAAAATGATAATACACCGAAGGTTGAAGAAAGTGAAAATGTAATCGATTGCTGACGAACTTCATCATGTAAATTGAATGATAGAAAAAAATCGAGGCAACGAACTTTGATAGTGTTCCCTGTAAACATGGTTTCGCGATAAAACGTTTAAAATTCTGTGAATTCGTTCACATTTCATCTAAAGAAATGATAACATGATTAGTCAATTACAGAATTCGTAAGTCTCTTATACTTTATATTTGTACAGAAAACAAATGGCATTTCATAAACATCACGATAGAACCCACAAATGGTATACTTTCGGGTGCATTAATCGTTCAAATAAAATTGATATAGAGAAAAAAAACACGTTTAGAAGATTGTGCATAGAATTCATGAATGAATGTGACAACCTAAACATCTTATATGACAATTATAAAAATTATTTTTACGAACGAACGTTTGTTCTTTTAGTATAAGAACTTCCGACGAGGGTAATGATTATAAAACTTAATAATGTTCATTTCTTATTTCTACAAGCGATATTCTAGGGAATTTAATTTACTGGACTGAAATTAGAAACATAAGATATCTGCATTAAACCTAGCAATTTGAAAAATTGTATAGTAATACGTGAAAATATACTGAATTCTTAGGAAATCTTCAGAAGATGGAGTATCATCTGTAATATGAAACCTTTAAAGCATACTCGAAAAAAACTCTGTGTTTCTCCGAAATGTACCTACACTCGAACGAACGAGAAATTTCGACAATACCTCAGTTTATGAATCATTCCTGGAACCAAACTGATTGATTAGTGAGATTCGAACGACAAAAATAGAGGCAAAACGGTTCCGAGAATAAGAAAAAATAGTTGATTTTTCTTCAAAATTCCTCCAGCTCGATATGTTACTTCTGGTAGAACATGCACAGTAGCAACATACAGGAAGGTTCCGGCACTAAATAACATGGCGATTCCTGTAGCATTCATGGAAGATAAAGAGTCTTTTCCTTCCTGTCATTTAAAAGAAAAATGAGTAAATTTAGAACTGATTTCCACACTGAACAGGAATATGAAAAATAAAGCAGTTCTAACTTGGCTAATGCCGAAAAACGTTGCCATAGATGCGAGTGGTGCAGCCAAGGAAAAGGCCAAGAGATGTTTTCTTATTCTAATTTTATCCAATCCTTCATGAAGTAAGAAACTCACCAGAGCGAATGCAGCCGGCCCCTGTCAATTGAGTAATAATAGTAAGAATTAAACATGGATAAAGATACACCCAATGTTACTTGTTTTTTTTTTTGAATTATCAGCAGTACATTACTTTATGCAGCATTATAGCAAGAAATACGATTATTTCCACTTCTGTGTGAGATGTTGTAGCTGCTGCTCCTAGAGCTACCCCATCTATTGCTGCATGAACAACCAAGCCAAGCGTAGCAGTGATGTTAGATCGATTTTTTTGTAACAATCCACTTTCCACTTCTATCATGAACAAAATTTTAGAGGAAAAGCCACGGACAGACATTTTAAAATGAGGTTTGGACAATGAAGAATGAGTATGAAACATGAACTAGGTGACACAGACTCACAGTACAGTGAACATTAATGATAAAAATATCACTTACCTCGAGAATGTCTTGAAGAACACTGATCGATTAATAGCATTAATAAAAACCCGATAATGAGGGTGAATCCCAACAACAAATTTAAATTGGAATCGGTTATTTCATCATTTTTCTCCGTACCGTTAGCAAATTTTTGCTTGACTACACAGAAAACAGAAAAACATAATTACAAATATGTCATCAATATAAATAATTGAAGGATACAGACATCCAACCTCGAGTTAGTGACGTTGAATACAACAATTCAACACCTTCAGGAATGATTATAGCTAAAGCTGTACCAACTAAGAGACCAGCCCCGAATATGGAAACATTTTGAAGTTTGGACTACAAAACAGACATCTCAAAATAAGCAAATGAATTGAAGAAGTTATATTATGTACAGTACCAAAAAATTAAACATCCTACCTCAGAAAATGTCAAAGTTAAGGGAATAAAACCAGCTCCATAACTAGCCACGAACATCAATATTGATAGCAGAGAAAGACCATAGGCACTCTCCATTGTACTACTGGCCTATTGATACTTTGGGAAATTAACAGCTAAAAATTCTTACATAATCACAAATACAAAGAGCGTTATACTACAAGTCTATGACAATACTAAAGAACACGAAACTAAGTACAAGTAAGAACAAGGAAAAATGACTTTTCTCTTCATTTCTTCTCTTTCCTTTACATTATTTATTGTCAGAAATTGAACAGGAACAGAAAGCAAATGCAATTTTGAAAATTGAACACCGAATTTCTGAATTTTTAAAAATTCTCTCGGGGATTTCAAATTTGTCTACGTCTACCTTCGAAGATATATATATGATGGAGACGACAAAGAACAGTTTTAATATGGGGTTGAGTGTCCAGATTATAGATTGCGCGTGCTGGCGTACGAAGTACCACAAAATGAACACCCCAACCAATCAGAATCGGAAATCAACGTAAAAGTGAGGTACTTTGTACACCAGGGTTGCTTGATTTTGAGAGTACGATAACAGTACATATATCTTTGAAAGGCCATATATGACTATCCAGAGCTGTACATCTTGCATCACTTTTTCTTAACTTTTTTTAGAGATAAGATGAGGTATGACATGACTTTGGATTTGGTTTTGATATTTTTTCCCTAATTGACGTTTCCCTTCCATTCAGTAAATTAATGAAAAAAAATCAGTTAGCCGCCTTGATGAAAAAAAAAAAAAAAAAAAAAAAAAAAACATTGAATGCAATTGTGAGAGAACCCTTAATCATAAAGAGCTGAAATTTTACTGAGTTATTGACAGATGTTGGCTGAAAATTTTTTGAAAATTTGGCTAAATTCATACGTTTTATTCTCAAAATATTGTTGAAGTTCCCCAGTTAAATGTGTTGGGATACGATTCCCTCACTACCTCACGAACACATAACATCACATTGACTAACACTGTATGTAACATATTATTACACTTATTCGTTTTGCATGTGGCGACACTGATCGCCAACATAATATTCTTACCGCCACTGCTCGACGGAGAATGTTCTCCATTCGTCAGTCGTTGTACAAACGTCGTTAATAAACATTTTCTAAGATGGAAGCCCGTACTTATCTTTTCTGTGTAAAGTGATCAGACCTCACCTCAATAACTTACACTAACCTACTTGGTAGGGATATTCCACAAATATTCTGTTAGATGTCAGTAGTTGGTACTACTGCAATCAAGATCTCCCACAGTCAAGTTCTCGTCATTTATATCTGTGCTACTATATCATAAGTTGTTTTCTGGTCAAGAGGTGACGCTCATTCAACCTTGTAGTTTTCAATATGGCGATACTACTTTAACATGTTTCGTTTTTACAATAAATTAGTTTTTCTATTATGATAGTGTTCAAGTTTTATTTCTGAAATAAATCAAGTAAATTTACGTTTAGAACTGAGTTAGTTGCTCGTAATTAATTTCTCTTCTAAATATAAAGTGATAGCAGAGTTCAAGTGTGTTCGCGTGTTTGCCCCTTTGTTATCGTCAAGAATCACGGTCGTATTTTATGTTACGAAAAACCTCAAGTACGTAAATTAAGATTGCTTAATTTTTCAAGTTCGTGTGTCAAGAAATTTGCGGGTTGTGTTTGCCGTTTTCGTCTTTTGTTTTATGGCTCCGAAAACACGTAAAAGCCGATCTTAAGCTCCTGCTCTTCCGGTCACAAAGAAGAAACAGGTTTCGAAAGTCAAGAAGGTGTCATTTAATCCGGTCGTGAATACAGTGACAACCGATACGATAGACGAGATCGTCCAAATTCAAGATTTACCGCTGGTTCAAGAATTGTCCGATATGGCTGGTGAAATCAAGATATCTTCAAGCACTGTGGCTGAACCAACCATCACAGTTACTTTCTCAGATTCCGGAAAGATAGACAAGAAAGTTCAACCAGGGCACTCGTCTATACCATCCAGTGAGTCGATTCAAGATAATGTAATACCGTTACGTATGTTAAGTCAAGATATCTCGTCTACGTCGTTCTCAAGTCAGTCAAGCAGTTTGTCAAATCAAGTAGAAATATCAAGTTCAAGAAAATCACCATCTGCCATGTGATTGATCTCAAGTCAAGTAAATATTAATAAAAATTATTCAAGTGTTATTTCAGATATTAAGTCATCGTTGAATGTCGATAGCATGATCGTAGATTCCACGTCAAACGCACTCGCGGCGCTTGATTTTTCGAAAATATCGCCGAAAAGTCAGTTTGTTCCCCCTCCTGGACTAACTAACGTCGGTCAAGAGTCAAGTTTTGGTCAAGCACCAAATTTTCAAGAATCAAGAGCAGGCTTTATGCCTGCACCTCAAGTGTCAAGATACCCTGCGGCATTTCAAGATTCAAGCTCATTTGTGCGCGATGCGAATCAAACGCTATCAAGTAACATTTATACTCCAATGAATACTTCGTTTCAGTATCAATGTTACCCAACGATGGGCCAATTTCAAATGGTTCCATTGATTCCATTACGTACATATGGTAACAATGAGAAGCTAAAGGGTAAGCAAAATTTCAAGATGTGGGAGAGGGATATCAAGAACAACTTAGCGGCTGCAAATGCGATTGAGTGGATCGCATTCCCTCGAGCTGAACACCTCAATCTACCTGAGAACATTCGCCGAGGAGTCAATGCTCAAGTTCAAAACCTGATTCGGATGAATGTAGCACAACCGATCAAGATGCTCATTTTTCATCTTGAATCAGCTTGCGAAGTCTATCAAAAACTCAAGAGGCAGTATGGTAGCAAGACAATTCATGACATGATTGCTGTCATGAACCGTCTTGACGAACTCAAGTATGTAGATAATACTGAATTAATTTTATTTTTATCAAAATTTGATGCCGCTCGGCGAAGTTTGGTGGAATTTGGTCAAGTATTTCAACCCTCCTTCTGGTTAATCAAGCTTATTCAAAAATTAAACCCTTCGTTTGAGGCGGTCATCGATACCTTATGTGCACGAGCAGGTGAAGACCTGTCTGAGGAAATGCTACGTACATCCCTTTTGAATTACGTAGAAAGGAAGAAGTCGATGACTGCTAAACCGTCAGAGAGTGCTCCGAAGTGTCAAGATTACGCACAGAAGGGAGCGTTGACTCCCTCTACACCTCAGTCAGGTAAATCACCTGCTCCAATATCAAGTTCTTCTTCAAGTAATGTTATGTATAAGTCCATCGACGAATCAAGCAAAAAATCAAGTATCAAGACAACTCCTACAGCCCCCGCGAAACAAAATCAAGACATCAAGAAGGAAAATCAAGAGAAGAAAGTTCGCTGTAAGGATTGCGGCTGGAATGGGCATACGGCGGATAAATGTTTCAATGGTAACAAAAAGGTTTGTTACCGGTGTCAAAAACTGGGTCATGAAGCTCGCAACTGTCCTGCGCCGCAACTGGATCCGAACAGTATCTCAAGTGAGTTACATTTAATTAATTTAAATGTAATTAATAATCAAGATTCTCTAAATCAAGATTCACGTAATCAAGATACCGATGTTTTCGTGATTGATAGTGAGGCCACAAATAATGCTGTAGCTCACATTCACCAAGTTTTAAACTATTGAGCTTTCCCAAAAGATAAAACTTAGGGACAAGCTGGTAAAGATAGTGTATTAAAGGCTACGGGTGAGGGTATAATATTATTTACCTTAAATCACGAATCATCGTCAAGAATATTTACCTTTGTTTTAAAAGAAGTCTTAGTAGTTCCCGGTCTAGCAAATGGGCTTGTTAGTGTTAACCATTTTGTTAAAGACAACAATATCAAGTTACTCTTCGAGTCTAATCAAATTACATTTCACAGGCAAGAAGAGGTCGGGTTGAATAAACCCCTTATCAAGATAATCTCAAGTCAAGATAGATATCAATTTGTCCCTTCAAGTATGAACAAAAATATCAAGAACTACAAAAAGGCTTTATCAAGAATACATAAAGGTAAATCAATTTTATTATCTGAATACACTAATGATCCGAGTTTGTCAGAAATTGCTGATCAAAAGAGAGTGGATTTCCTACTTCATTTTTGGGCTTAGCTGCTGATGCTTCCGAATATTTATATAATAGGTCACCACACAGAGCACTAAATTTCAAGACACCCTATGAAATGTTTTACGGTAATAAGCCTGATTTATCAAGTATTCACGTTTTTGGCTGTCTGGCTTATGTACTTCAAGAAAATCAACCTACTGGTCGAAAATTTGATGTAGTTAGTACTAAACAATATTTAGTAGGGTATACTAAAACAGGTTATATTTTATATAATCCTGCTACTAAAAAGACTAACGTTTCTTGTAATGTCAAATTCGACGAAAGTAAAACATTTAGGGATGCAATTAATGAACGTCAAGAAACTATTCAAGAATTTAGTAATCAAGAATTAGATTTTCCTGATGAAAATTTAACTCAAGTTGAAAATCAAGATAACTCTCTATCTACTAACGTTGCTTGTAATGATAGTTTGGTAGGGAATCAAGTTGATTCAAGTCCAAGTCCCAATCAAGATATTGCTCCTCCCGTTGTTCAAGTTCAAGTTGGTGAAGATAATTCCTAAGATGAGATAATCGAAATTGATTATAATTGGGATCTTTCTCAAGAAAGTCAAGTGATTGATGGCTCAGTGCAAATTCTTCGTATCTTTGATGCGAATAATAAAAGAGATGAAACAGAGGTTTCTTCTCCTAATGCACCACAATCGTATAAAGAGGCATTAAAATCACCTGACTGGCCTATAAATGGAAGGAAGCAATAACTCAAGAGATCAAGTCTCTAAATTGTTACAAGGTTTGGAGTATTGTCCCAAAATCAAATACTAAGGGTCATCAACTACTTCCGTGGAAGTGGATTTTTACCATTAAACCTGATGGAGCTTTTAAAGCTCGCCTTGTAATAGTTGGTGCTGTTGATCAAGAAAAATATTCAACTAAAGATACCTACTCACCTACTGCAACTGCAACCACAATTCGTTGTTTCTTTTCTTTAGCTTTCAAACTTAAGTTAAGAATTACACAGCTAGATATCAAGACTGCTTTTCTCAATAGTGAGATTGATCGAGATAAATATACCTCAATACCTCAGGGTATTGATCTCGACAACAAACTTTATGCACTCAAGTTAAATAAAGCTGTGTATGGGTTAGCTACTGCACCTAGGTCATGGTATGTAAAATTTTCAAGAATTCTCAAGAGTAAGGGTTTTGAACCATTATTATGTCAAGGTTGCATTTTCATGAAATCAAGCGGTAATAATTTTGTCATAATGTTAGCATACATTGATGACATTTTAATTATGGGCTCTAGCAATCAAGTTGTTCAAGATGCTATCAAGAGTGTCCAAGAAAATTTTGAAGTCAAGAACTTAGGTTCCCCAAGTCGTTATTTTGGTTTTCAAATTGAAATTGACAATAACACTGGTAATCTTCGTCTACATCAAGAGGACTATATCAAAACCCTAATTCACGAATTCAAGTTAGAAAATTGTGGTGAACGTTTAGTTCCAATGAACTCCTTTGCCAATTTTCCAAAAATTCAAGAAACACCCCTACCTCCTCATAATTTGTATAGGACAGCTATTGGGTCACTCTTATATTATAGCTAATACTACTCGCCCAGATATTTCTTTTGCGGTAAGTTTCTTATCTAGATTTCAAGAAAAACCTATGGAGTTACATCGTACTTTAGTAAGTCATATAGTTTGTTATTTAAAACACACTCCGACTTTAGGTTTAACCTACTCAAGTCCTGATGAAGATATTGTTGCGTATGTTGACGCTGACTTCGCAGCAGATAAATCAAGAAAATCCACTACTGGCTATTGTATTAAACAGTTTGGTAATACAATTGCTTGGGGCAGCAGAAAACAAGATGTAATTGCTGAGTCAACTACTGAGGCCGAGTTTGTAGCCGTTGCTGTTGCTTCAAGTCATATGCTCTATTGTAGTAGGTTAACTGAAGAAACTTTTCCTCAGTTTAAAACTCAAGTTACCGTGTATGAAGATAATCAGTCTACCTGTAACTTATTATTTATCTTCTATAATCATGGTAAACTTAAACATATCGAACGTCGATATCTCAAGGTAAAAGAGTACGTTCGTGATAACTTACTCAAAATTGTTCATGTATCAACAAATAATCAAGTTGCTGATATTTTAACAAAACCTCTTACGGCTCAGCAACATGAGTTCTTACGTGAAAAACTGTTAAGCAATTAAGATGGTAAGTCAAGAGAGTCACTCAAGTATATCCGAAAACTTTAATTTACCAAGTTACCATCTCTTTGTTCAAGTCAAGTCAATCTAATAAAATTTTC
The DNA here is from genome assembly GCA_011428145.1 of Ericerus pela. NCBI lineage: Eukaryota > Metazoa > Arthropoda > Insecta > Hemiptera > Coccidae > Ericerus > Ericerus pela. The sequence continues at coordinate 227,322 of WOFM01000188.1, read as the reverse complement.
GTTATTCATAAATGAAAATTCTTTAAACTTCTGTTATTCATAAATAGAAGAAATTTCTCAAAAATTTGTAAGTTGTATAAATTTTAGAAAAATATTAACGGTCAAGTAAATCAAGTTTCAAGTTCAAGAATCAAGAAAATAATTACTCAAGTTCGGATAATTCCAAATTGGGTACGTGTTTCGTATTTTCCTAGTTTGCTGAATATAATTCATCGATAGATATCTAGACTCAAAATTATGTTATAATATTGACTCTAACCTCAAGAAATAATGACAAGTTTAGTTCAAGTAAATTAATTTTACTCAAGAGTCAACATTTTTATGAAATCAAGTCTTTCTTCTATTATCAAGACCAAGTTGATGTCAAGCAGTCTGATGAACTCATCTATTTAATGTGATGAAATACTATTATATCTGTTTATTGTTCCAGATGTATTCCATCAAGATGAATTCAATTTCTCGATCAAGAATAATATTAATAACTGTATTTTCTTTTTCAGATACTTTTATATTTTTTTTGTTCCTGGTTAATCATGTGTTCTTTTATTTTCAGGAAGACTTATTATTTTTAAGTATCATTTTTATTTGAAAATACTAATATTATTTTGTTTGCAGGTGATTCGTTACCTAGTATTAATTTTATGATTCTCATTTTGTTTGTTAATTTTGACGTTTTTCCTTTTTCTCTGGTCAATTAATTTTGTAATTTTATTTGCTCAATTTTGTTTAGTATTATGACCAAAATTTAAGAATTTAAGTTTGTTTTGTTTTTGGAGCGTCATACTCATTTTGTTAAGATTAAGTAAACTCAAGTTCCTGTGATTCTCAAGCTGCTGTGATTCTTCAAGTCTGTGATAACTCAAGAACATCAATTCTCAAGAAATTCCAATAAAAATGGCTCGACACTTGCCAGGAAGGGGGTGTTAGATGTCAGTAGTTGGTACTACTGCAATCAAGATCTCCCACAGTCAAGTTCTCGTCATTTTTATCTGTGCTACTATATCATAAGTTGTTTTCTGGTCAAGAGGTGACGCTCATTCAACCTTGTTGTTTTCAATATGGCGATACTACTTTAACATGTTTCGTTTTTACAATAAATTAGTTTTTCTATTATGATAGTGTTCAAGTTTTATTTATGAGATAAATCAAGTAAATTTACGTTTAGAACTGAGTTAGTTGCTCGTAATTAATTTCTCTTCTAAATATAAAGTATTCAAGTAAAACTTAGCGTAAAATCACATAACATTTCTACATTTGTGGAATTGTCATCCTGGTGTAGGTTGGTGTAAGTTGGTGTAGTCCTATCAAACAGAGCTAATATATACTCAAAGACATCTACTAACTACAATCAGAATTGGGCAAGATCCTGGAAAAAATAATTCGATTCGCAAATCTGAATTTTCTTGTAAAAAAATGGGTTTGTGTTATATGTATTTTATTCTGTCCTTAAAACTCCTAGTTTACTGATCTTGCTTTGAATTTAGTGTTTCCATATTCATCAGCTGAAATCTAAATTCTGTCCATTTTGCTTTAGCCATATTGGCTGTCACGGATGTTTTAGTTCCATAAATATTATCTAGTTTTTTTAACATCATAATTGCTCTATTACTATCCCTAATTTGTTTTGTAATATCATTAGATACTCTTTCTAATACAAACGCCTTTGCATTATCCTGAATTTTACAGTAATTTATCATTTCACTATCTGTCCTAAAATTTAAATCATCAATATGTGCTACATACGATCTTAAAAATTCAGGTTCCTCAAATATATCATAATATCCTGCTCCCCTTATTGCAGAAATCATCATATGTCTCCAATCTAAGTAATATTTACCATTAAACACTTTTCCTAGGAGTGCCTATATTGGCATAACTTCGTTTGGGGTGGCCATATTTTTTTTTTTTATTTTTTCAAAACCTAACACACTATTCTCTTTACCAATTATAATTGCATATTTTTTGTTTTCTTGTGTTTTTCTTTCAATCCTTTTTATTAATTCTTGTTCTACTTATTTTTCTGTTATATCCTCTATTTCTGATATAACCAGTTTTTATATGATATTATTTATTATTAAAAAATCTATCAAGGAATCTCCGTTCAGATTCAGGTGAACAATAAACTTTTGACAAAAAATAATTAGGGGCTAATTCTAATATTTTCAGGTATTTTTCGCTACTTATTTCCTCTACTCTCCCTGAAATATCTAAAGTAAAAGATTCTAATATTATTTCTTCAGTAAAATATACGAAATATGGGAAATTATATGTTTTGATTTTTAATTTTATTATTTTTTCACTTTCTAATTTTTTTATTAAATTGTTATCTTCTTTTAATAATTTGAATTTTCCTAATTTATTTTCTTGTATATTAATATATTCAGACATAAATGTTTGGCTCGACACAATATTTTAACCCCAATACAAAAATAATCAATCACAGTATATACTACCTGTAACAGAAATTTTTCGTTGAATATTGTGTGATATATTTGATTTTTGTTTCACTGGATGCTATATGATGTCTTCCATTGAATTTTGACTTAAAGTTGGCCCAAAAAATGATGATCTCTGGTTTGGGTTCTTCGAAGATGGGAATGAATGTCGACTATCAGTGGTTCTCTGGATTCTTTGGCAGTCCTTACTGGATTTGCAATTCCATTACTTCCAGGATCAGCCGTTAATAAATCAGGAACTTTTAATTTGATTAAAAAAAAAAAAAAAAATCAAATATTCAAGTTACTATGAATCTCAAAAAATATGAAAATATTTTGTGTATTTATTCACATTAAATTCAAATTTTGCACAACAAATAATTCACTCTAAAAATTTAATTATATTCTGCTTTAACTTTTGCTGTGTCTTTTGAGTTTCATGTTCAAACTGTAGTAATGGCTACCATGATGTGAGGCGTGTGTACGAGGACCAAAAAATGAGCACAAGACAACAGTTGCAGAAAAATATAATTCAATGACTAAAACATATTTCCAGAATAAAATATATAATGACGAAGCGCAGCGCTAGTATTGATTGTAAATATAGATGAGAGTTTGTGAGAGAAGTGGAATGTGTGATATCTATAATTATTGTATTGATGATGATGATGATGATGATGAATGAGTTGAGATGGAATTTCCGTTACAACAAAGTGTAATGAAATGTGAGAGGATAATATTAAACAAAGGATTATGTTTTCGAGTGAATTAAACAAACGAGTTTACAGCAACAACATTTAATGGACGATTAAACAACAGTCAAAGGTACAGTTGACGGTGTGGGTAGAGAAACGACAAATTCCCCACTACAATGTAAGAGTGTGTGCAACACTAAGATTACGAAAGTTTTGTATTAAGAGTTCCATGTTGCCAGGTATTGTACGAGATGTATGAGAGTTACATGGACTTCGTCCAACAAAATGCAAGTACTTTCAAGTAACATATATTTGCAAATGAATTCAAAGCATATAAGCAGTATAAAACAGTATGGAATGAATGTGGGCAAAGTGTTTGAACAGTGTCACCCAAAGCATAAGCACAAAAATGTAGTGTAAAAGTTTACAGGTTATAAGATTAAGGCCCATATTCACAAACGTCACTTTAACCTCCCTTCACTTAAACTTCACTTAAAAATGACTTTGGGCACAATTTTGTGTTTAAGAAGGTGGTAACATTTTATTTTCACACTGAAACTCTCATAAGAGATACAATGTTCCCAGATTTTTGTGGAGAAAATTGTCCAAAAACTTTTTTAAAGTGAAGTTTAAGTGAAGGGAGTTTCAAGAAACGTTTGTGAATATGAGCCTATGTATCAGTGTGATCATGGTGGGAGTGAGGGAAGAGGAATGGTACCTCAGCAACCCTCACAATTCCTCCGATCCGAGCACTGTTTCAAAATAATATGTATGTAAAAAAATATGAAAGCAAAAATGTAAGCACAATATGGTATATATGTAAATAAAAAATGACTAGTATAAGTTTACATGAATGGTAAATCTTTTTAAATAAATGCATTTAGATGGAATATGAAAAATGTACAAGTCATGATGTAATATAATGTATGAATAAATATATGTTATTAATATATGTGTATGTATCTTGTAAATCTTTTTGGATATATGATCCAAAAAAAATTTTAGTGTCTGGTAATATGTAATTATTACGAATTAGTGTCGTCAAAAAAAAAATATATTTATATATGTGTGTGTGATGTGATATGAGCTATAATATAATGTGATGTGTAAATAGAATGTGATTTATCCAGATAAGTTATCTGTGGTGAGTACTCGCTGAACAATGTTCTGGAATTACTTTTTATCGAGGGATTTTGTCAAGAAATCTGCAAGCTGATCACTAGTTTTTGTCGAATGAAAACGGATGACATTTTTCTTATAGAGATTCAGAATTGCATAGCATTTGACCACTAAAGCCCTAACTTGCTTCTGTCCCCCACCAGAGGTGATACATTCTGCCGATATATTATCTTCTATAATTAGTATCGGATCCTTTAAATCAAAAGTTGCGACAAGGGATGCCATTCTCAGCAACTCATATATAACTTGCAATACCATCACTGTCTGACGCCTCCTCTGGTAGACAATCTAGATTGAGGTCTCCATCTACTTCTATATTTTCTAAATTCAATTCCGTGATCTCCTTAAATATATCATCATCTTGGGCATATTTACTATTTCCTAAATTATTTTCAAAAAATTCAACATCACGTGACAAAAGTATCTCTTTTGTATTAACATCTAACAATTTATATCCACAAGGAGAATAACCTACCATTATTAATTTTTCACTTTTTGATTTAAATTTGTGTGAGTCGTGTTTGAAGGACAACATATAAGTGTTGAATAGTCGTATTTTTCATTGTACCACCTTTCAAAAGGTACAAAGTCCTTATTAGTAGGACACCTGTTAACAACATAAGCAAAACACAAAATGGCTTCTGTCCGATAAATCTTATTAAGGCTACTCTCGAATCCTATTCATTCTTTCAGCCTTCCCATTTTGCTGGAGACAGCCACCAACTATAGGTTCAAAAACAATTCCTTTTTCAGTACAATATGACTAAAAAGCAGTATTTGTATATTCAGTCCCACGATCACACCTTAAGCGTTTTACATTGTATCCAAATTTATTTGAAACCATTTCATGATACTCTTTAAATTTCGCTAGTGCTTCCATTTTATTCATCAGAAGATACACGCAACAAAAATTTGAATAGTCATCAATGAAGGTCATGAAATATTTTGTTCCCTTATAAGTGGCAGGATTAATAGGTCCACATAGGTCAGTATGTACCAGCTCGAGTGGTTTTTTAGTTTTTCTATCATGTCTAACAAAAGGTTTTCTCCTTTGTTTTCCCATAACACAAGGCTCACACAGCAATTTGTATTTTGTATCAATTTTCAGTATCAGACACCTACTTGATAACAATCTAACATCATTAGCATTAAGATGGGCAAGATGTTGGTGCCAAATAGTTAGTGAGCTTGAGTCATCTTCTAATGTCAGATTGCACGACTGATTTGGAATTAAAAAAAAAATCAATCGTGTACAAATTGGAGCTTATGCTAACACCAGTAGTCACAATTTTACCATTGGAGCATTCGATGATCTCAACAGATTGCTCTCTAAACAGAGTGTCAAATCCAGACTTGCCCATCCATTTCACTAACAGCAAATTCTGTGGAAGCTCTTGTGCATACCTTACATTTTTTAATTCAATAATAGTTCCTTCCACAATTTTTACTTTTACAGTACCCACTGATGTAACGAACAGCAAAACGCCCTTCTTGGCAACACAAATACTGTGAGGTTTAATTTGGTCAATATACTCATTAAATAAACTAATATCATTAACTATGTGAATCATGCAGCCACTGTTAACAACAAAAGTGGTTCGAGGAACTGATTTTAATTTCAAATTATTATCAGCAACTAATAATAAATCATCAGATTTATTAATATTATCCATAACCTTAAAACTATAGTCCACATCAGAGCAATCGTCATTAACATCATTGCACATTTGTGCTGAATTCCTATTATTATTATTATTATTTTGGTTATTTTGGTTATTTTGATCATTATATCGATTATTACTATCATTATTATCATTATTGTTGCCATTTTTGGCATGACAATTATGAGCAATATGCCCTAATTTGTTGCAGTAATGACATTTTACATTCGAATGACTATAATTACGATTACAATTTTGATTATTGCCATTACTATTATTATTATTAAATGTACCTAAACCGTGATTATTTTTATTAGAATTTCGACGTTCATTATTAGACGACGAATTCGACTGACTATAATTATTATTTCCTCTTCCTCTACTAAACCCACAATTATTGCTACGGCCATGAGAACAACCACGATTAAAACGATTATTATTATTATTATTATTAGAATTCCGCGTAAAAGAGTTATGATTTCCAAAAAAGGCATTCTCTTCATCAGTAAGAGATACTAATGAAGGTTTTTGAGACATAGAAATAGAAGTATTACCTCTTACTTTCATTTTACTATCCTGTGATAGCTCACGCTGGAAGTTGGTCAGCTTCATAAACACACTATCTCAGCTGATGACTTCTGCATCTTCCACAACTACTTTTACCAGACAAAATTCAGCAGGCAGTGATTGCAACAACAGAAAATGAACTGCTTTGTAGTAGTCAAATCCCCAAGTTCAACCAATCAACGACATTGAGCACAAAAATCAAGCAAATACTTCTGCAAATCAGCACCAAAAACATACCATTTAGCATACAATTCTCCACGCAAATCTATCAATGTCAAGTTGTTTCCATTGTCAATAAGATTCATAAGCACCTGGAACATTTCCTTTGCCGTAGTATATGGCTAGATAACCTCCAGATATTTGTCGGTAACATTATTAGCAATCAGGAACATCGCTTTGGCATTTGAGTAACTTGATATTATTATTGTGGGGACATCACATGTATGAGGTATTAGGGGCTTGCACCCCTCGACGACAGTCACCGCCCAAAGGCTGGCAATAATCGTCTATATGACGTTAAACAAATACACTCTAGTGCATTTGTATGTTCGTACCTGTACGTATGTACAGGTAAGATACATTGCACGGGCCAAGATCAATTACCTGATAATGATCTCTTTGATGTCCCAGCCCGGTACCAAACGCGCTGCGTTGTTTCTTATCACCTCAATGGAGGTAAGAAACGACATAACGTATGACATAATTACGCACATGTACGTCTGCATGTGTGTCTGTGTGCGTAAGCCAAATTCTGTATATAAACTCTCAGAACCAGCTCAAAAATCGCCAGTGTTCACCGAGGATTTGGCTCTCCCATACTTAACTGTATAAAGTGGCAGAACACGCAAAATACTGTTGAAGACCTTCTAGTGCAAATATCTCTCACGACAAGGTATTCCACAATTATCATTAGCAAAATACTTAACACTAATAAGACCATTTGCTAAACTATGAATTACTAAGATTTCTTTCTACACAAAGGTAAATATTCTTGATTACAATTTGTGATTTAGGGTAAATAATACCATACTTTCATCCCTTCCAGCTGGTCCCAAAATTTTCTCTTTCGAAAAAGCCCGATAGTTTAAAACTTGGTGATGGTCAGCTACAGCATTATTTGTGACCCCACTATCAATCACAAAAATTTCAGTATCTTGACTTGAAAAATCTTGATTAGTAATAACATTCAAATTAATTAAATATAACTCACTTGAAATACTATTCGGATTTGGTTGCGGTGCAGGACAATTACGAGCTTTGTGACCCAGCTTTTGACAGCAAGAACACACTTTCTTGTTGCTGTTGAAACATTTGACGGCAGTGTGTCCCTTCCAGCAGCAATCCTTGCACCAAACTTTCTTGTCTTGAGGCTCCTTCTTGACATTTTGATTTGCCTTTGTAGACGATGAGAAGGTTGACTTGACACTTGATTTCAAACTTGATTCGTCGAGTGACTTATAGCTTAGCGTACTTGATGTAGAATATGATAATTGAGCTGATGATTTGCTTGACGAAGAAGTGGAAGGAGCTGACTCTGCTTTTCTTGAGTACTCTTGACTTTTCAGAGTCATTTCCACAGGTTCAGCAGATGTCGACTTCTTCCTTTCAACATAGTCCAACAAGGAAGTATGTAGTGTCTCTGCCGATAAATCTTCACCAGCTCTCGTACACAGAGTATCAATGACCGCTGCAAACGATGGATTTAGTTTTTGAATTAACTTGATTAGCCAAAAGGAGTGTCGGAAAACTTGACCAAATTCCACTAGGCTTTGTCAAACAGCATCAAATCTTGATAAAAACAGAATTAACACTATGTTTTCTACATAATTGAGATCATCAAGATGGTTCATGACAGCAATCATGTTGTGAATCATCTTACTTCCATACTGCCTCTTTAGTTCACAAAATATCTTGCACGAAGATTGGAGATGGAAAATTAGCGTCTTGATTGGTTGAGCAATATTCATGCTAATTAAATTTTGGACTTAAGCATCAACACCTTGGGGAATATTTTCTGGTAACAGCAGGTGTTCAGCATGAGGATGCTCAATCCATTCGATCGCATTTGCCACTGCTAAATCATTCTTGATATGGCGTTCCCACATCTTGAAATTTTACTTACCTTTCAGCTTCTCATTATTTCCGTACGTGTGCAACGGATTTAATGGGACCATTTGAAATTGGCCCAATGTCGGGTAACATTGATACTGGAATGATGTATTCATTGGAGTATAAATGTTACCCAGTGAAACTTGATTTCCATCTTGTACAAACAAACGTGATTCATGAAAAGCCGAAGGATAACTTGACACTTGAGTTGCTGGCATAAAGCCTGCTCTTGACTCTTGATAATCTGGTACATAACCAGAGTTTGAATCTTGACTGATGGTTGTGAAACCAGGTGGGGGAGTGATATTCTTAATTTCTTGAGAATGGCTGCTTGAAGGAATTTTTGAAAAATCGAGCGCAGCAAGTGCGTTCGATGCTGAATCGATGATCATATTATCAACATTCGAAGAAACTACGTTCGATGACCGATTTTCCGATGGCATACTTGAATAGTTTAAATTGTTATTTACTTGACTTGATGTATTATTTGACGAGGCAGACGATGAAGTGCTTGATTTTGATACAGCAACTGGACTTGATGAGATGCTTGAAGTTGATGACAGGAACTACCTTTTTGTGGTTGAATTCAACTGTCGGTGTTAACAGTTGACCTGGCTGAACCTTTTTCACAATTTTTCCGGAATTGGAGAACGTGATGATGAAGTTCGGTTCAGCACAGGTGACCGTTGTTACCTTGATTTCACCGGCCATTTCAGATAGTTCTTATACGAGCAGTAAATCTTGAATTTGGACGATTTTGTCCACAGTATCGGTACTAACTGTACTTACTACTGGGTTAAATGACACTTCCTTGATTTTTGTTGGTTGTTTCCTCTTGACAATAAGAATAGTTGGAGCTTGAGAACAACCACCACAATGTGTTTTTGGAGCCATTAACGAGAATTTTGGCGTCAGAAACACATGAATTTCTTGATACAAATTCAAAAAATTAAGTTATTCTTGATTACAAACTTGATTTTAACGTGTTATTATGTATTGGAAAAACAAAACTTAAACATGAAATAGGCGCAAACACTTGAACTCACTTGAACTCTGATATCACTTTATAATTAGAACATACTGCAATTACGAGCAACTGAGTTTAATCTAAGTATAGATGAATTAAAACATTAAATAACTTGAAAACATAATAATAATTAAGTATTTTTATTACAAAAAGAACCAAATCATGATAAACAAAAAGTCGCCATAATGAATGTACAACAGGTTGAGTGAGCATCACCTCATGACCAGAAAACATTGATATACATACACATGAAGGCACAGATCAAAACAACTAGAACTTGACTGTTGTATTTCTTGATGCCAGTAATACCAACTTCTGGTATCTAACACTTAATCGTCCATTAAATGTTATTGCTGTAAACTCGTTTGTTTAATTCATTTGAAAACACAATCCAAGGTTAAATATTATCCTCACAAGTTGGAAGTACTCCTATTTTATCAAAGCGCTTTCTATAGTTAGGACACCAAAACTGCCCATGTGTCATCTCCATCATATATATATCTTCAAAGGGCTTAAGTACTATCCTCGAAGTGAAAATATGATGTGAGGTTGGTGGTACGAGGACCAAAAAAGAACACAATACTCCAGTTTAGAAAGAATGTAATATGCAGACTGAAAAACTCATGGAAGAATAAAATACAGTATCGTATATAATGGCGAAGCGCAGCGCTAACGATAACCGAAAGTAGGGGTAGCAATTTGTGAGAGAAGTGGAACATATGACACACACACACATATATATATATAGTGTGGTGATGCTGATGAAGAATGAGATGGGGTGGGATTTCCGTTACAACACCCCCCTGAAATTTTACCATATCGAGTTGTTCATCATCATGATCACCGAAAGTAAATGAAAATAAAATGAAATATAATAAATTACAAAAATACAAAATTCAAAAGACATATATATAAAATGGTATGTAAAGGGTAAAGAAATTTTGGGAATTCCTGCTCTTCAAGAGAGTAAAATAATAAATAAATAAATAAATAATTCAATACATAAAAGATTATTCGAATAAATATAAAAAATGGTAACATGCAAAAAAAAATTGTAAAGAAAAAGAAAGAAGAATTTTATCTTAGTGTGTATTTATTGTTCGATGTTTTTTCTTTTTGCAGCGTGTGAAAATTTATACATATATTTCTCATGCTGGGTTTAAGGTTGAGAGAGTTTTCTTTTCTTTGATTTTTAGGGTTTAGACTTGCTTGATTTTGATGCCGTTTTCTTTGTTAAAATTTTTAAAGATGCGAGCATTTATTTATGACAAGTATTTTCTAGAATTATTACAAGTTAGGTTTTCTTTTATGATAATATAGGGATATTTTTCTTTCGTATTTTCGACATGTTTTGACTTTGAATTGGACTTGGGACGACTTATAATTTGTATGGGTATTTTTGGAATAAACGATTTTTATTATTATATGTATATATTTGTGTTTTCAAGGATTTTAATTATAATATTTTCGAGTTTGGTTTTGTCTAAGGATTTTGTTAAAATATCAGCTAGATGATTTTCTGAACTCACAGACCTAAAATGAATTATTTTTTCCTCTTTTGCCTCCAAAATTGAGTAACACTTAATCATTAAAGCCCTCGTTTTTTTCTGGCTTCCTCCAGAACATATTTTTTGAGTTTATATATTATCCTCCATCACATCCACTGTTAGTTTTTCTCCAAGAATTTCGAGATGCATATACTGAATTACTTTTATTATATCAAGGGTATCAAAAATGGCTATAATTTCTGCAGCTGTGCTTGATGAGGCATGGATTGTCTGTTTAGAACAATTCCAGTCTATCAAATCACCATTAGCAAATATCATATAACCAGAAATCGATTTTCCCTTTTGTAAGTTATTAATATTTATCGATGTATCATCTACTTGAGGGGCATATGGGGCATCCACATAAGCCTGTATACCATCCCCTTCAGATTTATACATTAAAAAGTAATGTTTTGTTGAATTTATGTACTTAAAAATTCTTCTCACATAATTCTTCAAATTGTCATTAGACAAATTCTGGAAATGTGAGAAAAAATTGACAGGGAAAAGAATGTCAGGTCTGGTAAGTCTAGCTAAATATAGCAATCCCTCTATCATAGACCTGTATTCAGTATCATCTTTTCCATCCTCAATTTTATCACTTTTCAAACCTGTTTCCATTGGAGTATTGGAAACCTTTATTTTAGAAATTCCATATTTCTTAACCATTTTTTTGATATGTTTAAATTGAGTTAATGTTATTGTCTTATTTTCTGTAGATCTGTTTATTTCTAATCCTACAAAAAATCTCGGGTTATTAATAATAGTTATAGTAAATGTTTTTTGCAATTCTTCGTTTATTTTTGTTATGGATAATTGTGTATTTGAGGTTATTAATATATCATCTATATAGGTCAAAAAGTATATTATATCTGTACCTTTATTCATTAAATATAAGCATCTGTCCAATTTCATCCTTGTAAATCTCATTTCTTTAATTTTTGCATCTAAAAGATTGTACCAAGATTTACTTGAAGTCTTTAATCCATAAATTGATTTCCTTAATTCTAGAACTTGATTTGATCCTATATTAATACCTTCTGGTCTTCTTACATATATTGGCTTTATGATTGGGGAATTTAAGTACACAGTTTTTACTTCATACTGGACAAGTATTAAATTATTTTTATTTATTGTAGAAAGCAACCATCTCATAGAGCTAATTGAGGCTACTGGGCCATGTGTTTCTGTAACATTATATTCGATTCTATCTTTAAAACCTCTAGCAACTAGCCTAACCTTGGGTTTTAAATTTCCAAATTCTTCAAAATTTATTGTGAAAATCCATCTAGTGTCTATCAAATTTTGGTGGTCATAGTCCACAATTTCCTAAACCTTCATATCATCGAGTGAATTAAATTCATCATTTATTGCCTTTACCCATTGTTCCCTAAAGGGGTTATTATATATTTCATTATAACTTTGGGGGGCACAGTCCTCTATATATGTTTTATTATAATTAATATTTATGTTCATTACTATGGGGTTAATTAAACCTAAATCGTGTTTGTAACCTGCTGGTTTGATTACTAATGGTTTCTCAGCTATTTCTAGGGATTTTATATTTTGTGTTTCATCTACTTTGACATCGCATACTATATAAGATTTTGTGTCAAAGGGATCTCTCAAACAATACCCAGTATTTGTATAACCCATCATTATACTTTTCTCTGCCCTATGTGCTAATTTGGGATCTATTTTATTTCTTGATTTTGATTTTGCTTTGGTTGTATTTTGTTTTCTTACCTCCAGTGGAATATGCCTGTAGGTAAGTGAAATAAAGACTTAAATTTTTAAGGTTGGGCTTAATAATACCATAAAATAATTCATAAGGTGTTCTATAATCAGAGTTTGCCTTTGTAGACGAGCAATTTATTAGATAAGCAGATGTCACAATAGCATACAACCAATATTTAATGTCTAGATTGGCATCTATGAGCATGGCTCTTACTCTCCTCATTAAAGTCTGGTTCTGCTTTTTTGCTACGCCATTCAGTTCAGGGGAGTAAGGGACCACATAGTCCATTGTGATGCCAACTTCATTACAATAATTGGTTATTCTAGCATCAGTATACTCCTTTGCATTATCACATCTAATTGTTCCTATGGGAAAATTAGGAAATTTATTTTGCATTGAGACTATAATATTTTTAAATTCCGTTGTTACCTGATTTTTATTAGTTATGGGCATTACAAAAGTATACTTCGAGTAGTGATCAATAAAAGTCAATATGTACTTTTGATTGGCTACCAAAGGGGTAAATGGACCCATTATATCAGACGATGTTATTTCTAATTTACTAGTTGGTTTGGTTCTCATCCCATTATGACCTAATCTAGAATTATTAGCTATACAGCATATTTGACAATTTTTAAAATCGTCATCCCTAAAATTCATATTTTCTGGAATACCCATTGATAAATTCCTTAATTTTTGTATATATCTTGCATTTACATGCCCCAATCTTCTATGTATTAATAGTTTTTTATTTAAATTATTATTATTTAATTGTATATTATTTGTATTTTTATTATTATTATTATTATTATTATTAATTATTTCAATATTATCATTATTTTCATTTTCACCCCCTGAGGTGAGGCTATATCTTCATTAGGAATATTATTTTCTTCATCTTCCTCTATTTCCAATTCAACAGAAAAATTATCCCATTCATCATCCTCATTTTGGGTTACAGGGACACAAATTTTTATATTGTCTTCCCTTAATTCATCATAATGTATCTCATTATTCTTATATATTTTGTTTTTTTTATTATTTTTTATTATTAATGTCTTAGTTATTTTCTATGTTATAATATATATAGAATATACCATTTTCCTTAAGGGCTGTTATTAAAATTTCCCCATTTTTGATACAGTATATATTGGCAATATTTTTTGTTTATCTATGCTTATTATTCCTGTATTTTTGATTTTTATGGCAGAAATAATATCCATATTTAGGTCTGGCACATAATGAACATCGTTTAATTCAATCAGGGATTGTTGTTTTAGGGAATTCTCAATTTTTATGACCATTCTTCTGGTATGGGTGGCATACAGAAAAGCATTTCTTCCCGCACATTTCAGTTTAATAGGAGTGACAAATTTTTTCACATCCGTTAATTTATTGAAATCGGATGTCAAATGGACTTCTGCTGCTCCATCCAATATTGCCCTATTTTCTAATTTTGTATAGTTTTCATTATATTCCTTATTTTCGATTAATTTATTTAAGAGCCATTCTTTTTGGTCAGATGAGATTTTTCTAACCATACAAGACATTTTCACCTGTTGCTCAGGGGTTTCTTTTTTATTATTATTTGTTTCATTCGAATTTGTTTTTGGTTCGGTAATTATTTTGATTCTTATTCGTATTTTCATTGTTATTATTTTGTTGTTTATTATTATTGCAATTTTGTGAAACATGACCATTTGACCACACTTATAACATTTAATATTATTGGGGTTATAATTTCTATTATTTCCCCTATAATTATTACCTCTATAATTGTTACCACGATAGTTGCTTCCTCTATAATTATTACTATCATTATTATTCGTGCTGTTATTATTATTATTATTATTATTATTATTAATATTATTGTTTCCATTTGTTCCATTATTAGTATTTGTATTATTGGGACTATAATTTTGATTCCCATTTCTATAATTATTATAATTGTTCCCCCTATAATTATTGCATCCTCTAAAATTCCCGTTTCTACCCCTATAATTATTATTATTATAATTCGAATTATTTCTATAATTTTTTTTTTGTGTATTTTTGTTATTTTGTGTTTGCTTTTTTAATGTCTGATCTCCAAATTTCTGATCAGCAACCTCTCTCAATATCCTTTAATGTCTGATCTCCAAATTTCTGATCAGCAACCTCTCTCAATATCCTTTTAAAATTATCGATATTCTTTTCTTTCTGAGGTTAACTCTCAAAATGCATTTTTGCCAAAGCTTGCTCGTAGCATAAAGCTAACTGTAAATTTTCTAATTCCTCTTCCTCAATCACTTCTTTTCCACTATCTCTAACATCTGTGACCAATTCATCCCATTTTTTAAGGAAACCTCTCATATTGCCTCTTGGCTGAAATTTAAATTCCATCCATTTGACCTTTGCCATATTTGCTGTTACTGTTGTTTTCAACCAATTATATTATCAAGTTTTTCTAACATCATTATGGCTGTATTGCAATCTCTTATCTGTTTTGTAATTTCATTTGAAACTCTTTCTAGAACAAATGCCTTAGCATTGTCCTGCATTTTACAATAATTGAGTATCTCACTTTCGGGTCTAAAATTAAGATCAACAATATGAGTGATATATGGTTTTAAATATTCGTGTTCCCCAAATATATCGTAATATTCGGCTCCCCTAATTGCTGAAATAATCATTCTTCGCCAGTCTAAATAATATTTTCCATTGAAGACTTTTCCTAAGGGTGCCTAAATGGGTTTTACATCTGTTGAGGTGGCCATAATTTTTTCTTTTATTATCTCAAAACCTAACACACTTTCTTCTTTATTAATTATTGTTGTTTCTTGTTTTCTAGTAATCTTTTTTTAATTTTGTTAATTAATTCTTGTTCTTTTTCTACTGTTTTTTCGTATTCTTTTTCTCTATCTGTTAGTTCTTCTATTTCTGGTATATCCAGTTTTTATTTTTTATGGTAATTAATTATTATTAAGAAATCTATCTATAAACTTATTTTCAGATTAGAGTGAACTATAGACTATCAAAGTAAAATAATTAGGGGATGATTCTAAAATTTTAATATATTTTTCATTGCTTATTTCTTCTATTCTACCCGAAATATCTAGGATGAAAGATTCTAATATTATTTCCCCAGTGAAATATGTGTAAAAAGGGAGATTATAAGTTTCAATTTTAAAATTTACAATTTTCTCTCCTTCAAACTTTTTAATTAAATTTAGAACTCTTCTTTTTAAATTTTTAAATTTTTTCTTCTTTAATATTTGTTGTTCAGTCACCTCTTCACTATGCTCATACATTAGCGCCACCTATGAGTGATGAACGGTAAACGTAATTCAATTCATTCTTTCGTATCTGTGGTTGTTCGTTACACCTGTGGTATTCTACCCAGGCTTTATCTATCTATTTCGGCATCATGGCCGTGTTATATGTTTACTGGGCATTAAACCTTCGTGACGAGAACAACGTTTGTTATTTATTGAACTAGAAAATTAATCTCTCAAATTAAAGATCCTCATTGTTATTAATAGCCGTTTTTAACAATCTCAACATGATAGCAGAGCATTTGGAAAATTTTTTTCAGTGATTAATTCGTTTTTTTGTTCGTAGTATTTCATTTAAGTAATAGGAATCAAAAAATTTGGAATGTTGTAAGTAATTAATAATTTCATTTTTCTGTATGATTCGTTTCATTTTGCTGTTTGTGGGATGTAATTCGTTTGCCAAAATGGGGAAATCACTGCGAATTTTGGCCGACATATCCGCTGAAAGTGATTGTTTACCCATCCAGTTCATTCAATTTTTTGCCGAATCATTGCTGGAAGGATCAATATGGCGGTAGCTGAAATGTAGAAAATTCATCAAACAGCAAAGTATCGTGTTTTATTATGTTCATTACTTCATATAATTAATCATTTCCCATCCGTTTTTTGTCATTTGGTTGGATTTGGCCGTCCATGTGTCCGCTGATTCTGATCATTGAAGCTGAAAAACGAAAGATTGTGAAGCTGCAGGAGTCCAAATTTGGTCATTGGGTTACGTTGGCAGGCAAATTTGGATCGCAGAAAGGGTATTGAAAACCTCCGAGGTAAAAACCTTTGAAATTTCGCCGTTGGAAATCATCAGTTTGTTGCTGAAAAATTCAAATCTGAAACTGTTACCAGCAAGTAGAGACAAGAAAAGCTGCTAAATCTGGTATCTAGTTTGAACTTGAAAACAAGTAATTTTGTAACAGTTTTAATTTGAATCAATAATATTCCCATACATTATGCATTTCCACTAATAGTTCATGTATTTGTTTGCATATATTTTGTTTTGTGAATTAATATTTTGGATTGTGGGTTGTAATTCAGTTAGATCGGGTCATTGGGCTCTGATAGAATTTTGCATTTTGGGATTTTGAATTTAAAGTTGAAATTTTGATTTGAAAACGGTATTGATCGTTTATTTAATGATTATTGATCATATTGAAAATTGTTTCTGCGATCTTATGAGTTAGATAATAATTTTTTAATCCCTGCTCATTTTGATCAATTTTGGATTTGTTGCTCTGAACTTGGCAATTATCAATAGAGAATTTGAAATTTGATTTTTGCATTTTGAATTCGGGAGATTGTTGAGAGATACATTTAGAGGTACTCGATCCATTGGCATCAGAGGGCAGTTTCTGAGGATTGGTTTTCAGATTGCTGAATTTTGTTTCGCTTTTCTGAAATTAAAAATTGAAAATGTCAATTGAAACACCAAAAAACAAGTTCAAAGGGCAAAATTACGAGGCCTGGAGACTGACGGTGATGTGTTTTTTGCAAGGTGAAGGTTTTGCTGAAATTTTAGATGATAAAAAGACTGAATTAGAGGTATACAAGGTGGAATCAGAAAAAAGAACGTCGGAGCAGAAGGAATACATTAAAAAACAAGAAAAAGCGAAAGCGATTGTTTTTGATCGTATGAGTTTCGATAATATTGAGAAAATAAGGGATGCCATTTCCATTGGCGATATTTTTGCAAAATTAGACTCTATATATCGTGGCACTACGCCCATTGACAATATCAATGCAAAAAGACGATTCTATGAGATGAGATTTCACTCAGGGGGGAATATGCAGTCATTTCTTGATTTATTTTCAAAGACAGTTCGCAAGTTACATGATTCTGGAAGTATTCTTTCTGAGGCTGACGAGACTGAACACTTGTGTATGGCCATGCCTTCGGATTATGAAATTTCGTTATTACAATTTCGTAGTTTTCTGTTGGAAAAAAGAACTATCAAGGTTTTGCACCGGTTATTAATTGATCGAAACAATAAGCTCTATAGTGAGCAAAAAGAAAAAAGGAATGTGAATTCCAATAATTTCCAAAATGGAAATAATTTTAATAAATTTAATAAACGTTTTGATAATTATAATCGAGGTAATAACCAAGATAAGGAAAAAAGACATGGGTCTAGTGATTCGGGATTTAAACAAAATTTTGAAAGAAAGAAAGAAAATGAAAGCAAAACAGAACCTAAACAAAGCAAAAAAGAAATAAAATGTTTTAATTGTGGCGGTATTGGCCATTATGTTAGTCAATGTCCGTCTGCTAAACCAAAAATAAATAAAAATGACCAAAAATCCACAAAAAAGGTGGAAAAAGAAAAAATCAATTATGCGGCGATGGTCCAAACTGTGGACAGAGATTCTGATTCCACTGGTTCGTCTGGTAATTCCTCTTTGAATAGTTCGTTTGAGGAGGAATGGCCTTATATTCAATTAACTGAGAAATTCTTGCTCGATTCTGGTACTCAGCAGTTCCTTGTAAATTCCCTTGAGAATATGTATGATGTTCAAAAACTTGATCCTCCGTTGAAACTTGTGTCAGCCAAAAAGATGCTGTATTTTACGCTACTCATAAAGGTCAGCTTGCCATAATGTTGGAAAATAATAGGCGTCAACAGGAGATTATTAACTTGGAAGATGTATATTATTCTGAAGAGTTAGAACATAATTTGTTTTTGACAACACGTTTGACACAAAAAGGTGTGTTCAAAGTTGTTATGTCAGGAAAAAAGGCGCATATCTACGTTAGGCAGACTAAACAAAAATTAGCTACGGTGTACAGTAATGGCAGTGGACTTCTTTTAGATTTTGAGAGGATGGAAGTGATACAAAAAGGTGAATGTGGAGCTATGTTTGCTGATGAGGAAGAGGAAAATAGAGAGCTTGAAAGTCAAGAGACAAATTGGAGCGACTTTGAGGTCGAATTGGAAGTTTTGCCAGAGTACGATATAGATGCTCGAGTGGACGGGCATCCAGAACTGCAGATTGAAATTGAAAGAACAAAGGAAGACACAAAAGAAAATGAAAAACAAAATGAAAATAAGGAACAAGATAAAAAAGAGAAGAGATCGACGAGAGTAAGCAGGTTATTAGCTCAAGTCAGGCATCTCAGACTTCCAAGGTGAAGTTTTCAAAAACAACCCAAATGAAACAATTTTGGCACTGTAGATTAGGTCATGTAAATGTGAAATATTTGAATTACTTGAGAGAAAGCTCAGTTGGTTTTCCAAATTTGGTGTTTAAAGACGACGATTTCAGAAATTGTGAAATTTGTCTGTCGGCTAAATCCTACAGATTAGGCCATCACGGAATTTGTCTAAAACCCAGTAGGAAGCTGGAAATCGTATCTACTGACATTATGGGGCCATTTATTGAATCATTTAGGGGTGAAAGATATATCATAACGTTTGCTGACAATTTTTCCCATTTCACTATCATTGTGTTAATCAAAAAAAAGAGCATGGCAAATGAAGAATTTAAAAATTTTTTTATGAGAAATAAAAATAAATACCCTGAGTCACCTATCACAGTGTTCAGATGTGACAATGCTCGTGGGTATACAGATTGTAAAATGAGAGATTTTTGCGATGAGCATGGGGTTGAGCTTGATTTGGTAGGGCCATATTCACCTGAGCTGAACGAGCTTGCTGAGTGGCAAAATCTCGTGATCAGCGAAAAGATGCGTGCATTGTTGTTTGACTCGCAGCTCTTGATGCGATATTGGTCGTTTGCGGCAACCACATCTTGCTATTTGAGTAATAGAACACCATGCAGGAGCAATCCAGATAATAAGACTCCACATGAGATGTTTTTTGGTTGTAAACCGGATTTAAAAAATTTAAAAACTTTTGGGGCTTCGGCTTACAAGCACATTCCGATAGAAGTGCATAACCAATCTGCTGTGCGCGCCAAAAAGAAAGGCGAAATGCAAGTGGACCCAAAATTTATACAGAGATGTGAAAAAAATCTGCTTCTTGGTTATACGAATACAGGATACTTCACAATTAATCCTGATATAGAAAAAGTGTCAATAAGTTGTGTTATTAGGTTCGACGAAAATAAAAACATAAAAGACATAGAACAAAATAAAATAGAAAAATTACCTGAGCCGTCTGAGGAGTCGTTGAGTGCGAATATTCCTGTGATAGCTGCATGCAGGGTAGAGAAAAACACAGACTTAAGATTTCTGGAGGACTGTGTGCCTCAAAAATATTCAGAGGTTGAGTCGAATGCGTTCAAAGACGTATGGAAGAGAGCTATGGTTGATGAATTCAACGCGATGACAAACTTAAAAGTTTGGGAAGAATTTCCTAGATCCAAAGGTTGTAAGACTACTGACACCAAGTGGGTGTACACTGTGAAACAGAATGAAGAAGCTGAGTATGTGGCAAAGGCGAGACTCGTTGCTAGAGGATGTAAGGACAGATATCAGTATCAAATTGATGAGACATATTCTCCTGTTGTGTCTCAATGGGTGATCCGATGGGTGATCTCATTGGCCAATAGGGGGGATGGTCAATGACACAATTTAACGCGTGAACAGCATTTCTGAATGGTGAAATTTGGCGTCTATGTACCTATCCTTACCACAAGGCTATGTTCCGGAATCACAAAATAATATATTAAAATTAAATAAATAAATATACGGTTTAAATACCTCATCAAAGTCGTGGTTCAATCTTTTGGACAAAAAATTAAAAGAACTGGGCTTCACCCAAAGTAAAATAGATCGTTGTCTTTATTATAAAGGAAAATTCAATGAAAAAATAGCTTTTCTGGCCTTTTATGTCGATGACATTTTGCTGTAACAAGTGAAAGTAGTTGGAAGACTGATATTGTCGATCATCTTGTAAAAAACTTTGATGTGAAAATTGAGTATAATCCTAAGTGTTTTGTTGGGTTTGAGATCGATGGAGATCGAACCAATAAAACGATAAAGTTATCTCAATTAGCCTATATTGATAAAATAGTTAAAAAATTTGGACTTGAGAATGCCAATGGACAAATACGCCCATGGAAGTTGGTCTAAAAATAAACAAAAAAGAAAAATGAGTAGATGACCGAGAATTTTGATCTATGATCGGTGCACTACTGTACTTGGCTCGAGGTACGAGACCCGACCTTGCTTTTGCAGTGAATAATTTGAGTCTTTGCCAAGGAAATTCCATATCTTCGGATAAGCGGAATATCAGACGTATAATAAAATATATTTCACATACTAAATCATACTGTCTATTATACCAGTCAAAAAAGGAAAATCTGGAAGCTTATGTAGATGCTTCATATGCCCCTGATGTGAGTAACACTGATGGTGACATTGTGGACATTGAAGTAGGCAAGTCAGTAACTGGTTATGTAATTTTTGCTTATGGCAATTTAGTTAATTGGGCCATTAGAAAACAACGACTTATGGCAGCATCCTCTACCGCTGCAGAACTAATAGCTTTGCATGACTCACTCGACAACCTGAGTCTAATTCGCCTTGCTCACTCGTTATTGCTCAGCAAAGAAGGTCCAATTGATATATTTGAGGATAATATTTCTGCAAAGCACGTCGCAAAAGGAGGGGAAAATAAAAGAATGAAAGCACTCATGGTCTAGTGTTATGACATTCTGGATGCTGTACAAAATAAAAAAATTCTGATTAAACGGGTTGCTACATCCAAACAGCAGGCGGACATTCTAACAAAAGTGTTAGACAGAAGGAAGCATCTTGAAGCCGCCTTGAAACTGCTCCTCGTTCCCGATATGTTTGACTCTCCCTAATGTTGTCGTTTAAATTAAAAAGATACTGTTCGCCGCTGATGGCAGCTTTGTCTACGCCCATTTGGCTCCTTGACAGGTTAGGGATGATTTGTGTACCCCTTGCTGTATTTGGAGTTTGGAAGCGTCAATGGAGAGAGTTCTCTGATTGTCGTTTGAGATCGATATTTAATATATTCTAGTAGATCTCCGATTACCTGTAATATATGTGTTACTTCGACGATTCAAACGTTTGTTGAATTGGTTTTGCCTTATTTTTTATTTTTTAATTAATTAAAGTTGCTATTTTTGTAACATGTATCTATTTTTAAATTTTATATTGCTCGTTAATTGAAAATTTTTGGGACTAATGGTAACACAACTGTGATAAAATGTTTTAATATTAGTTCGTTTTGTTGTCTAACTGAAACTATAGACATAATTTCATTTTCTGGTAACATAACTGTGATATATTTGTAACGTAATTATTTTTGTATTTAAATGTCGTCAATTTTAAAATTTTTAGGCTGTATCGAACTTTTATTTCTTTTGTAAATTTAAACAACGTCATAATTTAGAAATAAATGTATTCTCTACGTAAAGAGCTGTAGGGTGGTGTTGTTCAGTCACCTCTTCACTACGCTCATACATTAGCGCCACCTACGAGTGATGAATGGTAAACGTAATTCAATTCATTCTTTCGTATCTGTTGTTCGTTTCACCTGTGGTATTCTACCCAGGCTTTATCTATCTATTTTGGCATCATGGCCGTGTTATATGTTTACTGGGCATTAAACCTTCATGACGAGAACAACGTTTGTTATTTATTGAACTAGATAATTAATCTGTCAAATGAAAGATCCTCATTGTTATTAATAGCCGTTTTTAACAATCTCAACAATATTTATATGTTGGGAAATGTATAAAATTTTTCTTGGCCTCAAACACAATGATTTATAAACGCAAAAAATAATTAAATTCGATGTATATTACCTTTACATGTAGATTTCCAATGATTTATGTTGCTCAAATTTTTGGAATATTGCAGATCTCCAACTACGCTGATGTCTCCATTTGAATTTAGAAAAAAGTGATAGTTACCATGATGTGAGGTTGGTGGTACAAGGACTGAAAAAGAACGCAAGACTTCAGTTTAGAAAGAATGTAATATGCAGACTGAAAAACTCATGCAAGAATAAAATACAGTATCGTATATAATGGCGAAGCGCGCTAGTGATAACTGAAAGTAGGGGTAGTATTTGTTAGAGAGGTAGAACTTATGACATATATATATATATAGTGTTGTGATGATGATGAAGAATGAGATGAGGTGGGATTTCGGTTACAACAAAATCTAAACATTGGGTATTCTCGAATTGGTATAACCGTCACAAGGAGTTCCTCGACT
This sequence comes from Ericerus pela, assembly GCA_011428145.1. NCBI lineage: Eukaryota > Metazoa > Arthropoda > Insecta > Hemiptera > Coccidae > Ericerus > Ericerus pela. Next base: position 203,906 of record WOFM01000188.1, on the reverse strand, counting down.
TCCTCGTGACATCATTGAAATATTGACCAATGCAAAGCCGTACTCCATACTTTCTAGAACGTTCTTGGACTTTTCTGGTAAAGATACCCACATTGTACTAATGAATTTGGTCCGACATGGAAAGTTACCGTGTGTCTTGTTATTATGGTTCAGTCTTCGGTGTATCGTTAGAAACGGCGATTCATTCTCGAATTAATTAAGTATTTGGAGATAAAGTGAATTAACCGTTAAGTTTTTCCAATTTCGTTTTTCTTAAAATAGTTTTACGTCGTCTAATTTTACATACTTGTGCGTGATTTGTTCGTGTCTAGCCGGTTTACAATGGCTTCTATGTTCGTAATCGGTATCGATTTCGGTAACGAGTCGTCGTACATTGCGGTGCCTCGAGCAGGAGGTATTGAAACCATATCCAACGATTTTAGTTTAAGAGCGACGCCGTCGTGCGTCGCATTCAGCAATCGAAACCGTATCATCGGCGTAGCTGCTAAAAATCAGTTGATTACCAACCTCCGAAATACGATTTTCGGCTTTAAAAGACTGTTGGGTAAGATGTTCGATGACCCTTCCGTAGAACACGAGCTAAGGTATTTGCCGTTTCAGATAATCCGTAAAAAAGACGGTTCCATTGGTATTAAGGCGCATTATTTGGACGAGGATCATGTTTTCTCGATACAACAAATCACTGCTATGTTTTTCACCAAATTAAAAGAGACAGCGGAAGCCGCGTTGAAGTGCGAAGTGAACCAATGCGTCATTAGTGTGCCTTCGTTTTTCGACAACGCAGAACGTCAGGCGTTGCTGGATGCGGCTAGTATTGCCGGCCTGAAAGTACTACGTATTTTTAACGAAACGGCGGCGACTGCGCTCACCTACGGCATTTACAAGCAAGATTTGCCCAACCCAGAAGAAGCACCGCGTAATGTGATCTTCGTCGACTGCGGTCATACCTCGCTGCAGGTATCCGCGTGCGCCTTTAATAAGGGTAAGCTGAAAATGCTCGCTTGTACCTCTGATCCGAATCTAGGTGGCCGTGATATCGACATCATATTAGCCGAGCACATCAGCCAGGAGTTTGTGACGCGGTACGACATCGACCCGACCAAGAACCCGAGAGCTTTCGTTCGTCTGTTGGGCGAAGTGGAGAAGCTGAAGAAACAGATGTCTGCCAATTCGACAAAGCTGCCGCTCAACATCGAGTGCTTCATGAATGACAAGGACGTGCATGCGGATATGAAACGCAGCGACATGGAGGCTTTGTGCACGAACCTGTTCGAACGTGTTGAGCTGACGCTTCGTCGATGTCTGGACGAATGTGCTCTGCGCCCGGAGGACGTGTACGCCATTGAAATCGTCGGCGGTAGCACCCGAGTTCCAGCCATTAAGGCATTGATCGAGAAAGTGTTTGGTAAGACGCCCAGTACCACCTTGAACGTCGACGAGGCTGTGGCTCGAGGATGCGCTCTGCAGTGTGCCATGCTGTGTCCGGCCATATTGGTGCGTGACTTCAGCATTACAGACATACAGAACTACCCGATCAAGATGGTGTGGGATCCGACGGCCAAGGAAGACGGCCAGATGGAAGTGTTCCCGCGCAACCATCCGATTCCGTTCTCCAAGGTACTGACGTTCTATCGGCGAGAGCCGTTCGTATTGAACGCGGTGTACGCGCACAATAATCGGTACATCGGCAAGTTCACGGTGAGCGACGTGAAGCCGGACGCGGACGGCCAGAGTCAAAAGGTGAAGGTGAAAGCGCGCGTCAACCTGAACGGCGTGTTCAGCGTGGTGAACGCCACTCTGTCCGAGAAGCAGGAGGCGGAAGCCAACGACGCCGAGCCGATGGACGTGAGTCCGCCGCCGAACGACGAGAGTCAGGAGGCGCAGCAGCAGTCTCCGGACGCTGCTCAAGCGGCGGCGACGGCCGCCAATCAAAGCTCACCCGGCGAGAACGATGCGCACGGCGCCAAAAATGTTGCCGAAAAAAAGGAGCGCAAGAAACGGCCGGGCGTGAAGACGATCGAGCTTCCGGTGAAGGTGGAGCTGGTGGGCGCCTACAATTCGGGCGACCTGAACTCTTTTACGGAGAGCGAATGCAAGATGGTGTCGTCTGACCGGCAGGAACGCGACCGCGTCGACGCCCGCAACGCCCTCGAGGAGTACGTGTACGAGTTGCGCGGCAAGTTGTCGTCGGCCGACGAGCTGGCCGCCTTTATACCGGAGCCGGAGCGAGAGAAGCTGTGCCGCCAGCTGGACGAGATCGAGACGTGGCTGTACGAGGAGGGCGAAGACTGCCAGCGACAGGTGTACGCCGACAAGCTGAAATTCCTGCGCGAATCCGGCGAGCCGATCAAACGACGCAAGCACGAGTTCGAGTCGCAGCCGACGCTGTTCGAGGAGTTCAGCTCTGTGCTGCAGCTGACGCAGAAGGCCATCGACCAGTACAAGGCGGGCGACGAGAAGTACGCGCACCTCGAGCAAAGCGAAATCGGCAGAGTGCAGGAGTCGACGAACTACGCGTGGAAATGGGTGGAAGAAACCAGGTCCAGACTGAACGCCACCTCCAGGTAAGCGATTTTCCCCTCGGTAATCTCTTCGCTGCCGCCTCCTTCGCCTTCTTTTTTTCCTTCTCCTTCCCCTTCCCAAGTGTTAGTGAAGTATTCGATTCCGAGACCAGTCTGTCCTGCGACGTTGATTTTGCGTCGACGTCATGGAGCAAGAATGTCTACGTCCGCAGATGTTGTGTTCAACAGTCACAGTGCAAAATTACGCAATTTCTCGGCTAAAGTTTTTCAATTTATTCATTTTTTTGTGAACGGACAACGCCTAATGAAACCTGGGGCTTTCACACTGAAAATGTATAATGTGCCACTTTTCGTATCAGACCAAAATTGCTGTCTTTAATATTGCATTGTAAAGGCGAGGTAGCGTTGTTCGTTTGATCGCCAGTGCAAAGTTGTACTGTGCATATTATGAAAATGGTCGTATCCTTTGATCTACTAGATCATATAGAAAAAATCGAAGTTACTTTCAAACACGAGCTGTAGTAGTACTCGCTACTGTTTTTATATTTTATGATCGAGTTCTTGAAATTTTTTTTTTTCTCTCGTTCTTCGGCTTATGTACAATAAAAACCACTTTCAGGGCTGAATGCAAGAACGATGGTACTTGAAAATTTTTACGCGTACAAACTTGTGTCTTGGGTAATTCACAACTGGTATGCGAAGAGGATGTTTATTTTTTACCTGAGAATTACTTCTTGATTATGTTGTCAACAAAAAGATCATTTTTTTGTTTCGAAAGTACTGGTTAAACTAGTACTCGAGTGTATCTTAATTCTTACGTTAGGCGACGCTCTTGTTTACGAATTTATCCTGAATTAATTTTTTATATCACGAGCCGTATTTGAGTGTCGTTCTCGTATTAGGCTTCTAGTCTCTGCACTGAATTATCGATGTCTGCATCTTTTCATAAAGTTACTTCGTTGCTAAACGGTTGAAGTTTACTGCAGAATTATGTAAATTTAGGTATTTTTCGCAAATCAATACGCTGTGGTCATACAAAGTCCGAATCGAGTAATTATGAGGGAAAAAAGTGAAATTTAATTTTTTGTCCCTGTATATCTTTTAGAAATTTCGGATGGTTTTCAATTTTTTTTCTTTTTGTCATGGAGTGTCCAATAAGGGTCACGAGGCCGAATTCATGAACGATACTCGAGTATTTCTTATACTTTTCCCATTATCAGTTGTTATGTCTCTTACGTATTATTCATGAACACGTTTATATTATTTGATGTCTTTGCGGCTCTCAAGTAAGTGATTAATTCTTGTTGTGCCACTTGTTTGAACTTAAAAGCACATAGTTTTCAGTGCCAGTTGAAAGTTCTGTTTTTCAAGGTCAGGCGGCGTGAGAGGGAAAAAATGAAAAATCAGAGATAGATTTAGTGAAGAAGTCAACTCGAAATTTGGCCTCAGCCTTTCAGTTGATAGATTCAAGGGGTTTCTTATTCGAAAAATATAACGAAGTTGTCTAAAATGTACTCTCCGTTTGAAGTGTGTTGGAGGAGGGTGGGTTAAAAAGGGTTTGATGAAAAATTATTCTTAAATATAATTCATAGTTCCCGTTTCCGAAACAAAACAGAAACATCTGTTTACAGAGTGTACTCATTGTATAATCCGCAATGTAGTTGGTATACTAATAATCTTCTGGGGAGTGGTCATACCAGAGTGAGACTCGTATGAGAGGTCAGTCAAAAGCAGCTCGGAGGTGCCGAGTCAGTTTAAATTAAAAGAAAGTATCAGTATCACTCACAACACCCGAAAAAAACCAAGTTATTCACGCATTTGGTCAAAACTGAATTCTTATTTTAGAGTAATTCGTGCTCTTTTTTGCTACTGTGTGTGGTTATAGTGCGATTCGCCTTAAATTACCATACCTTTATAGTTTGAATTGTCTATATGTTCAATGAATCCAATATTGAAGTTGACGCTAGTAATATTTTTTTTTTTTTTTTTTTTTTTTTTTGTGAAATAATGAACATTTGAAATAAAACGTTGACCATGGTCTTTTCTTTTCAAGTTGTCAATTTTAAATTCATTAGTAGTTAATGACATTATCTCAAAACAGATAATTGGTGAAGTATGCTCGGATTACATTACTAAAAGGAAAAAACATGAGATATGAAACATATGGAGTGAGAAAAAAATCGTGATGAAAAATTATAGGCCACTCCTATGACCTTAATTTGAAAAGTTTCTTGTACAAAAATACATATATCCAGCTGCTTATTAAAATTTTTCGATAGGGGAAGAACAGAGGTGCCGATTCCCACGTAATATATCATCTGCTCACTCACTTCACCGAGCCTTCCATTTCGAGTTTTTTGAGAAGAGATTTTTTTCGTTCGCATGTCATGTGTGTTCTTGCTGTCTGTATTATTCTACCGAGTCTGTTAATTTGATGAGACTGCCAGAAAAATTATATTTTTTCCTAGGAGATTTGTGAACTGAGCCTCTAGAAAAGACGAATTTTCTACTTTTTAGTGTTGTATATACAAATATAGTTTTGGTCATTTTGATGCCCAAAAAAATACATTGTAGTGCTTAAATCGGCTTCACAACGTTTTTCGGTGGAAATGATCTCAAATGACTTGAAATGCTCTGAAATGTAAAAAGCCAAAATTTCATGTGGGCACCGGAGTGACTTTTTTGCAGCCTATGTATAAAATAGTTTGTAGTATATCAAACCAGACTGCGCTGGTTGTTATATACTTTCTTTCAAAAAATATAGATAATAGTTTTGTGGTGCCCAACAGTTGTATATAATCTACGATCTTTGCAGTGCCTGTTTTGGATAAAAATCTGGCAACATGGCAGCAGGTTTATTCTTTCTTATTTGGAAGTGAAGGCAAAAGATACACACTCTGGTGGCAAAAATAGTAATTGACTGAAAACAGGATAATGGATGAAAATCGGTATAAATGTATTGATCTCGTAATGCAAAAATTTCTTTTAAAAATGAATTTTTATCGTTGAAATTGGGTAGGATTTAAAGATTATCCTCTTAACGATTAATGATCATCTCTATCATAGTTTTTCCCATTTTCAGAAAATCAATTTAAACCCTTTCCTTTTCTTATGGAAAAATGCATGGGAAAATTACATCATCCTGTTTTCAGACTTAGATAATACAAGGCGAATTCAGTGTCCTTGTGGAGCCTCCCCTTCTCAGTCTCCAAAGAAAGTCATGCCTGGGCATTGTTCATCTTCATTGTAGGAAGGACATGATCGTTTTTTTACGCTTTTATTCTACTCACCCAATTTTTTGAAGTACACCGAATGACCAACTTCAGCGCTACTTTCACGTGTTGCAACACAAGCACACATACTCTTACATCCATTTTTATCACTTGTTTAATTTTCTCTTTCAGCGATATTTCTGTCTTGTTATTATAAACTTTGATTCTACTCACTTCTGTGATTTTAAAATATACCAATATTGCAGCCAACCTTCCGCAACAAAATAATGTTTATTTTGCATGAAGCTTAACCCAAAAAATAAAAAACATATCTTAAAAATTTTCAAACTCAATTCCAGCTTTCAAAATAAAATTTTTGGAATGAAACTTTGCAGAAAAAATTTTCTGTCGAGTGGGAGAGGCGTGACACTGTAAAAACAACAAAAAGGCGCGAGTTCTGCTAAGGTATACTCATGGAAGATTGATATAAAAACATGAAATAGTATGGTTGTGTGCATGCGCAATGCGTTGCATATGCACACAACTACACGTCATATAACACACACAAAAATGAGAGTTACAATTGTAGGAGTTACAGTTATGATCGTAATTCTCATTTAGCCACTACTAAAGACACCTAACTTTAAGATTTTTACACGTCAAAAATGTAACTTCAGTCAATAATTCAGAATACCTATATAATTATTCTCCAGGTATATGAGAGATACAAATATTGAATGATGAAAAAAATATTTTTTCTTTTCTCCGATCAAAACTATCCTTTACATTAATAATAAAATTTGTTAAATGCAGCGGCATTAATTCTGTTTTCGAAAAATAACCTGTTAGTACAAGTTTATAGTCCTTTAGTAGAAGACAATAGAAAGATTTTGTGTGTTGAAGTAAGATACAATGAAAAAAGTTGAAATACAGTATTCCTTTCAACTTTCACAGAATAAATTTGGCAATAGTGCTGGGTGCCTCTTTAATGTTCTTTATGTATATATACAGGGCACCACAATAACCTTTCTTATATACTTTTAGAATTGTCGATATACGAGCATTATAATGATCTTTATCATCTCGGGCTCTGCAGTGTATGGTAAATAAATATAGAGAAAGAAAGAGAGAGAGAAGAGAGGAAGCTGGGTAATATGGATATGTTTTTATTTAACCCTCATAAATAAAACCTAAGACATAAAAATTTGAAACTTTGTACGTACATCTTTCAAAGGGTTTGGTACAGATATTCTAAATCTCTAGTAACCCCATTTTTCCTCAAAATTTTTTTTTTTTAAATTCCAAATTTATACTTTTCAAAATTAAGCTTGTAATATGGGAAAGTTGGAAGAAAACTTTTTTTTTTTTTTTACAAAATTGCCTTTAAAATCCATAATCTACTTTTTTTTAAATGTTGGAACATTAAAAATTAAAGTAGATACCTACATTATCTACAGTAACCACACAAATAAATGTTATTTTTTGATTTGATACCAGCACAATCCTCATGTGCCCATAACTCTCAGCTACTGCACTGAATCCATATGGGAACCTTTCCATATTAGCTAATACCAAACTGTTGTACAGTTTACAAATTTCAATGGTAACCGATGAAATATATTTAAATTCAGATACAATATTCGAAAAGAGTACTTACTCAGTTGTCTAAGGAAAATAAAGGTAGATTGTAATAGATTGATTTAAACCACTTTTTTTTTTTGAAAATTGGAAATTATAATAGAAATATTTTCAACATGAAAAATAAAAACAAATACTGTCACAGATCAAAAATAGGAAAAGGAAACAAGTTATTGTTATCACTTACATTTATTTTCTGATTAATACACTTATTACAAGCATCTCACGCCAGCTTGATGAAAGTATCATTTGCTAAAAAAATTTTATTGTTTCTCAGGGTTGTTAATGAGCATAATAGACGCAGGTGGAGGGATCTTTTGGAAGGCAAAGGCTTTAATAAAGGCCTGCCTTTGTATGTTGGCAATGGCAAGGTAAAGTCCAGGGAGTGGGGCTTCACTCCACTCGCTTCATCCGTCCACCGTTATCATCTCCAAAGTGGCATACCATGGACTGGCCCTCCGCATCTGCCTGAAAGACCCCACCACCTATGCAATGAATGAATCTAGTACCTGAACTTCTTGTAATTAAAAACATTTCTAATCCAAAAATACTTATTTTTAAAAACTTTTTTTTTACATTGATGAACCTAACAAACCATATACAAATGAAAATTGAAAAATAAAAATTTAAAACTGTTGTACTGGGGTTTAATCCCAGCACTACTTGAGTGTAAAGCCATATCTCTAACATAGCACTGTGGTAGCTGGATGAAAGATGGCTAATTACAAAGCTATACTGACAAAAAATAACGTTACAATTAATAATAACCTTATAATGATAAAATGAGCAAGCTGGTGGGAGACACTTGTCTACTTATTAACTTATCACTTCCAAAGTGCGCCCTTTATTTCTTCAGTTAAAGCACCTTTCCATATTACCCACCTTTCCATATTACCCAAATTGCAGTTAATTTTAAACTAACTTCTCGTTGATATAGAGACTTAAAAAGTTAACATATTGCATTGTCATCCAGTTTTGATCTATGTTTAAAGTTTCAAGTCTCTAGCTTATCTTCAAATCACTTTGAAATCAGTTTGAAAATTTGTACCAGACAGATAGATAGATAGATAAACGTACAACAAACCAAGTTGATAAAAACATAGTAAAAATTTGGTTTCATTGTTACCAAAATGAAATACAGATAACATGAGATCAAATGAACCTATGGAATAATGGATAATGGCTCATTTTGAAGCCCAATAAATTTTCAGGTAATTTAAGTAGAAAAAATTACAGTATTTCTCACAAACTAATTTAGAAAATATGTGAAAAAATTATACAGTAATTTTTTCCAAAATCAACTGTTGATCATAGCACAGACCACAAACTAGTCTGTTAGAAGTGATTTATTTCATGATAACATAAATGTCTCCTGTTACCTCCTACCATTAACTTCCTTTGAAAAACGGATGTGTGTCATTCGCCTCATCCACTGTCTCATAATACTATGAACTCTCCCAATTGACAACCACATTCAAGGCCAAATGCAAGAATGATACTTGAGTAATTCCTTCTGACCATATACAACCGTATTTATGAACTGAGCATAGTGATAAGAATGTGAAGGCAAGATTTCCATTATAAATAAGTATCATGTACTGATTTTGCTTTTTATATAGACTATTTTTGACATCCATTATACTTGAAAGATCCCTAACAAGTGAGAAATAAAGTAATTTTTACTAAAATGGACAACCTCTGATGATACTTTTTATGTTGCCATTAACTTCGCTGTACCACCACCACGGAGTATTAAATATAATGTGGACGCATGTGAGGTGAAAAATGGCACCACTTTCATGATCAAAATATCCAAGGTACCGACAATTTTCAATCTCATTTTTATCTATGAAAATTGTGTTGATTGTGCTTTCTAATTTATTAAGTATATTTATTCGTACATTTAACTAAATTACTTGAAAAAAAATACTGATTACTGCCCATGGGCCCGAATGTGGGTCAAAGAAATTCGAATTTATTTCTGAAAGAGTACGGACAAATAGCCTCAAAATTTTTTTTGTCGCAGCATTTAGATGAGTGGTCCTCTATTAGAGTAAAGTACCTGGTTCATAAAGCTTTATTTGATTGTGAAAAACATAAAAATTTTCGTTTATTTATATCAAGCTGGGGAATTTCAACCATGTTCCTACTTGATTATTTATATGTCGAGAATTAACATCACAATAATATACGCAGCATAGGCCTAGAAAAATTTGCTAATAAAACATTTTTTAGATGTTATTTTTGGAGTTAATCACAATTTTGAATTTTGCATCTTTTGTTGTTATCACTTATTGTTGATGGATAGATTGAGATGCTCATATTTGAGGAGCGGATTTATATGGCCAGAAAAGTTAAAAATATGACCATATAATATAGTGTCATCAGTGAAAAATAATATGTTTTGAAAGTCTAAAATATTGTGAAATATGGGGGATCAGTATCGGTGTCATTTTATAAGTTTTTAATTTTAATGCACACTCCTTAAATCAGATTCAAATTCTAAATTAAAATTTATACTCAATAAAAAATAAAAGCAGAAATACAAACTCACATTAAATCTAATGTTTGTTTAATTTTTCAATCATGGGATCATTTATCAAATATCATTCATTAAAATTATCAATATCATCATTCATCAGTTGTCATTCTCTTCATCTTTAGGGAATCTTTTCAGTGAATAACTTGAAATGTTTGCATTTAAATTTACCCAATGCAGGAAGTATTTTTGAAAAAAGTTGGAATTAAAAAATTTGAGGAGAATATTAGTTTGAGTCAAAATTTGATAAAAATTAGTCAAAATTAAGAAAAATGTTATGAAAATGCAAAATATGATGAAGTATGCTATGAAAGGCAGCATATGGCAAATATGGTGTAACAAATGTGGCTCATTTTATTATATTTTCCTGAAAGGCAAAGTTATTCTATCACTTCTTCATTAACACTGGTAGAAAAAAATATGTTCGAACATAATAATCCGCTCCCTACACATATTTCTGTTTAGCAAATTTTTTCAGACTTGGGACCTACCTAGATTGTTTCCACACACCCATTAATCTCTGCCGTGTAAATTTCAGCCACATTGTATAGTTATCCAGAATGCTTTTACATTCAAACATACATACATAAAATTATTGCTTGTATCAGAGTATAGGATGGGATGCTTGGTGATCACCACCAGTAGTAAGCTCAATCCATTTACTTAATTAGTGATTGTGTTGATAATTATTAAGTTTAAAACCAATAAAATAAATAAAAAAAAAAAATTTCAAGGATAAGCTTTTATTTAACTTAGCACTCTAAAAAGTAGAAAAATAATTTTTCATGACCTACTTAACTTATTTATTCTTGTAACACAAAATAAAAGCGCGAGGCAAACTTGACTCATCATTATATATTTTCTTCTTCGTATAAAAAGAAACCTGCAAATATTGTTGAAAAACTTTGAATATTAATATGAGTAGCCTACAGACTTTGCTCAACTATCATTATAAAATAAAATTTATCTCCATCTTGACTTAATTCTTACAGTAACCTGTATTATCAATCATTATTATCCATATCCAAATTATCAAACAACTAATCAACAACCTTCAAATTATTTGTTTAAGACCCTTTTTCAGTGAATAGTTCTGTCTTCCTTCATCTACCAACTGGATTTGTATTCTAATTGAAATATTTCTTTTCTTTTGCCCCGCGCTTTTATTTTGTGTTACAAGAATAAATAAGTTAAGTAGGTCATGAAAAATTCAAATTGCGTCTATTTTTCAATCATATCATTATCATCATTATCATCTTCACGAGTTATGTATGTGAATATTAAAACAATCTGCTAAATTTATTCATCATTTACTTAAACCTAAATATCTTCAGATCTATTCGACATGATGAGATACAATGACATGCGTATATAAGTTTTGAAATATTTAGAATGTCAAACATTGAATCCACAGTGTATTAAATATAATAAGTTTGGGTTAAAAATGAGTTTCTAAAAGATAAGCGTTTATTTTTTTATTATTCAGCTTTAGCTTCATGCAAAATAAACATTATTCTGTTGTGGAAGGTTGGCAGCAGTATTGGTATATTTTATGAATCGCAAGTAGTCAGTCGAATAAAAGCTTATAATAAAAGATACATGCTCATCAAAACGCTGCGACAAATAAATTTTATTTGAGAAAAAAAAAGGATTGTGTTAATCTTAATGAGTAGCTATTATTAATGGTATGTCTATATTTATGACAATAATTTTTAAAATTTTAAATTCTCATTTTCTTCATTTACACCATTCTAATTCTTTAATTTACAAATTTGAATAGTCTAAAACATTCATCAGATGGTCAGGAACATTTTAAGCCTATGTTCATTAAAATCTATAAAGAAAGAGAGACTTGTGAGCGAATGAAATTCTGTTAGTTTCGGAGTTAGAGTTTTTATATGAGGGTGCTCCTCATGTTTTTGAAGCTCCCTCATTCCAGCTCTTTTGAAAAGGAGCAGGTACGTTCATTTCCGCTGTAATTCACCTTTTTTTTTTGTTCTCTAAAAATAAGATAATTGGTTTGTTTGAAGCTCCGTACTTTCACTAGTGTTATCAAAAACAGACAAATTTGTTAATTTAGAATTTTTATAATATCCATGTAGGACGCCGCAGTATGCGTAAGCGTACAACTACTAATTGACCTCGTGTATGTGTGAGCCTTGTTCAGTATAAAAATTAGATTAATAGTGGTGAGCTACTAACCCGTGTGAACCAAAAGAGTGTTTGCCTTACGTAATGTAGGGACTGCCACACAATCTACCAGTGAGTACACAAGTACACCTGTCACCACTGGTAGGAAGTTGCCAGACTATCCCCCAGTATGTTTCTAGGGGAAACAGACGATGATAAACGTGTACTAGATGCGAGTGTGGAAATTAGGAGGTTCTCACGGGTTTTTAAGCCGGAAACATCTCCTGGTCCTGGTGTTGTGTGAGGGTTGATTGCTGTTGTCTGAGCAAGAGTTGATCGAGACACACCTTGACTAAAGGAGAGAGAGAAAGAGTGGAGTCTTGTGGACTCAACACTGAGGGAGTGGAACCTTATGGGTTCAACGTAGGTGGATGAAAAGTGGAACTCAGTAGGTTCAATGCTGTAAGAGGTGGTATTGGCATCAACTGCTCTGTCAAGGGAGATAGTCTGAGGACAGTGGCTCATTACTTATCCCTAGTCAAAACTGTAAAGGTACATGTATTGAATGAAGGATAGAGCAATATACGATAGCCTGTCCTAGTTGTAAGGTAGGTGGAGATCGAATAGTGCCAATCAGGGGCAACAAGGTCCGAGTAAGTCATTGAAGACTGTTCCACCAAGACTCAGCTGGACACAGGGACTATCGAGGCATGGTGCAAGAGAAGGGCTACCCTGAATGCAGTGGCTCTCAACTTGTGTAAGGAGTGCCAGAGATGGAAGAAGCTCTGCAACAACAGTAGTTGGCTCTATAATCACAATGTCTGTAGACTGCAATTTGAAGGGCTGCTGATGGGTGATTGCTTCATCAGCAGTGATGGCAGCTAATTGCGAGTTTACCGGGTGTTGCATCAACAGGGGTTGTTAGATCACTGAGGATAAGCCGTGATAGAGCAGACCTAGAATGACGGTGTCGTCAACATGACTGTCGTTGAGTTGAACCAAGTGGTGCTGTTAGGCGCTTGGTTTCTCACCGGGTTCACAGAGCATCTGTTCAAGGAGTTGTCTTACCCGCATGTTGTTTGAGGGTGAAAATTCTTTAAGATTCAAGTGGTGGAGGTTACTCCACATCTGCTAATTTGGATTGGTGCTATATAGTAAGTTGTAGACTACGTTAGCTACCGATGGTGGGAGTAAGCCTGAGATGGCTAAGAACATCTGGTGTTTCGTGGAATTACCATGAGTGCGAGCCAGGTTCACAGTCAGTTGCAGCCAAAGCCACATATTCCTTGTGTTAAACTGGGACAGAAAAGTCAACAAGTGGGGAGAGGCTTGGGCTGCCACCGAGATTTTTGTGTGGCAATCATGGTGGATGCTGATTGCCATTGTAGAACAGGCAATAAATTGAGCAGGGTGTGGTCAACATCCTGCTGGTGCAGGAGTGGATGTTCCCCCTCCAAGAGATGAAGAGGATGCTGGGGTGTTGGAGGAACGCACAACTGCTGATGACAATGTGATCGTTGTTTTAACAAGAGGAGGTGTGGACATATTGGAAGGTACGCCAGTGGCATTAACCCTTGAGGATCTCCCACTCTCGAGTGTTGTCAAAGATGCGACAACAGAGAAAAGAGGTGAGATTAGACCGTAGATGGTCTGCTGGTTGGTATGCCGTCGATCCATTTCTGGAGAGGCAATGCCACCAGGGGAAACAAGAACTTGAGGACTTGCATCCTAGTTCTGCCAGATTGAATTTACATTCGATTGATGTCTTGATGAAGATGGTTTTTACCAAGAGAGAGCAGAGCTACAACCTTCTTGATAATCCATTGGCCGATGAATGAGAGGGAGTTTAAAAAACTGCAACCTTCTCAATTGGCTGTTTGGCAATAACTGAACTTTGTTCACACGTTGGGGTAACCACTTGTAGGATGCTGTGGTATGCGCAGGTGTACAACTACGAGCCTTGCTCAGTATAAAAATTAGATTAGTAGTGGTGAGATACTAACCCGTGTGAACCGAAGGAGTGTTTGCCCTACATAATGTTGGGACAGACCACACAATGTACCCGCAAGTGTACAAGTGCACCCCTCACCACATGTAGGAAGTTGCCACAATCCACATTTCTTATTTGGTGATGACTTTTGACTTGATAGTTCATGTAATAAATGATGTTGACAAAAATACAAAATGAACAGATTTGTCAGTTTTTTAGTGCCTCACCCAATGGACCTAATAAATGGCTTGAGGTTACTCATTTGAATCATTCGTCAGTCATCTTTCATCATGTATTAAGTCAATTACATACACTAAATCATTAACACATATACACTCATCATACATATAAACATTACACAATTTACAAAGTAGTGGAAAAAGTGCTGAATTCAGCTCACATTCTCCCAAAAAGAAAGTTTGCTCACTCCAGCTCACATACCCTACTAAATGGAGCTTACTCACTCCAGCTCTTTGAATAATTGACTTTGCTCCAGAAGCTGGTAAAAATATCACCACTTTTGAAGTTATTGGAAAGGCTGTGAAAAGTAGAAAAATTATTCTAGACAGAATACTGAAATGTCATTCTACCAATGAAAATGTTATTAATGTACCTATTGTTGTTTTAAAAGAAAGACATTTGTGGTACATCTTACTTTCTATGTGATGATTGGTAAAGCTCATAGCCAGACATCCGATCAAGTCAGATTTTTTGAAGGCATTAAGGTTCAAATAGAATCCAGGTTGAATACTTAAAAAATTCTGTTTAGACAGAAATTCTGTAGGTCTGTGTGAATGCTGTGTAACAGCCAGTGTCCTCCAATGTTTGATTTTTGGATAAAATTATTCCTGTGCTGTCTCCTGTGTTGTAAAGATGTATCAGAGAAGAGGTTATCTCATTTTCTGTTTTTTATGGGCTCTAGGAAGAGATAATTGAAACCCTTCCTCCTCTTGACAGTGACCCATTTTCAAATTTCGTATATATGGTTCCAAAATTCCACCTTTTTATAACAAATATAAAAACAAAAATAGCGGTATCGGAAGTACCGCCCGGCCGATCTGCGCCAAAATTGGAAGCGTAATACAACGAATCGAAATAAATATTTACTCCGAATTTTGTGGCTATTGGTGCAAAACTGAACATTTTATAGCCAAAATAAAAACAAAAATGGTGGTATCGAAAGTACCTTCCATCCAATCCACACTAAAATCAGTAGGTCTGGTTCTTGGGTCAGTAAAAATGTTGGTATCGTGATTGTGAGACAAAAATTGTGACCTGTACCGTGGGAACAAGAAATTGACTATATATATATATATATATATATATATATATATGAATTTGAATTATTGGTGCTGATATTTTCCTGAAGTCATGAAACGAAGAATGTGTCCATCCCCAACCTTGGTAGCTAATACCACATTAAGCGTAATTAGTAGATTTTCAAAAGAAAACTTACTTAAAAATATTTGTTCCAAATTTCGAATGAAACCAGTAAAAACTAAAATTGAACTGAAGGAAATATCATCCTGTCGATCTACATGAAAACTGATGGAATGTTACAATCAGTTATAATAAATACTTATTCACTAAAAACGAAAAGAAATATCTTTACCGGAAATACCGTCCGGTCAATCCGCACCAGAATTGATAGTATTCTACGATAAATTATAATAAATATTGTTACAAATTTCGTACATATCGTTCCAGAATAACACATTTTATGACCAATATAAAAACAAAAATAGCGATACCGGAAGTACCGTCCGGTCGATTCATACCAAAATTTGTAGCGTACTACAATAAATTATGATAAATAATTGTTCCGAATTTCGTGGTTATTGATGCAAAATTGAATGTTTTATAGCCAAACAAAAACGTCGGTACCAGAAAAACCGTCCGGCCGATCCGTACCAAAGTGAATAGGTCTGGTCATTGGCTTAGTATAAATGTCCATACCAAATTTCGTGATTATCTGATGAAAATTGCGACCTGTACCATGGGAACAATAAATGGACGTACATCTGTCTATCTATCTATATATATATCTATATATGTGTATATGAAATTGAGTTATTGATGCCAAAATTTTCCTTAGATCATGAAACAAAAAACATACCCACCCTCAAACCTGGGGGTTAATACTGCACCAAGTTGTAATAAGTAGATTTTCTAAAGAAAACCTACTTAATAATTCGATAATAAAAATTTGTAACATTAATAAAACAAAATAAGGGTAATCTCAGAATCTACCAAACCAATTTTGATGAATTTTTGTATGTGCATTCTTCATGAACGTAGGAATATTCTAGGTTTGATTTTATCATTTTATCACCTTGGAAAACTTAATTATAGAGGAAAATTGATGAAGGCTGGATTATAGCACTGGTGTGTATATAAATTGAATGGAAGAAAAACATTATGGAAACTTATTAGAATTTCATTTAATGGCCTTTTACTGATTCTTAAATTTACATCAATGAACATGGTTTTTAGATGCTTTTTATTGAAATTGGAATTGTGTCTTTCTTACTTCGTGTTACGCTTGATGGTCTCGTTTTGTGTTATTAAGAGGTTAAGAGTAGTGTAGAGGTCTCATCTTTGTAAACCAAATATCCGTATGCTTTCAGTAGTTTCAAGTAGGCAACTTATCAAATACATAAGAATGGGTTTATTAATATGTACGTATGCCTTGAATAGCTGGAGGTAGGCAACTTTTTCAATAGGCAAGAAATAATTCAGTTCTACAACCTACTAGAAACTTCAGAGAACCATCTGGAAACAGATAATAATGACAAATAAATAAATAAATAAATTTCATGACTAACTAAAAGGTAAAAAATAAAATTAACATTAAAAAAATTTTTTAAAAAAATGCTTTTTATCGAGGAGCTCTAAAAGCCACAAAATAAAACATTTATCTCCCAAACAGAAGATTTTAAAAATTATATTTTCAATACTCACAACATTTAATAGCAATAATATAACATTTAATAGCAAAAATATAACTTTCCCTTTACAATCGCATGAAAATTTTGCAATTTTTCAAACATAATAAAAAGCACTCGAGACCAAAATGGCAGTACACAATAGTGACAAATATACTTCTTCCGACATGATGCATTTTCCTGATACAACGACATCAATTTCTAATGGTCTTGAATGCTTTTTATTATGTTTGAAAAATTGTAAAATTTTCAAGCGATTGTAAAGGGAAAGTTATATTTTTGCTATTAAATGTTATATTATTGCTATTAAATGTTGTGAGTATTGAAAATATAATTTTTAAAATCTTCTGTTTGGGAGATAAATGTTTTATTTTGTGGCTTTTAGATCTCCTCAATAAAAAGAATTTAAAAAAAATTTTTTTTTAATGTTAATTTTTTGAGATATTGAATTTGATGTTCATTTTATCATTTAACCCATTTGTCAACCCTCATGGGGTCCAAAAAAAAGTGACAAATTATGATTTTCAAATTTTATTATGTAATATATTACCAGGGGTGCCATTCATGAACTATCTTTAAGGACCATTAAGAAATCATGAGACTATAAAGAAGTATTTACGAGTTGTCTGTATAAATGAAACCCAAATGCATACCCAGAAGTAAACCGTTTGTTGCTAAGAATCAATTTTTTTATTACAAAATATAAAAATTCACAGTAAAAATCACAAACACCAACATTCCCAAGTCTTTGTAGCTCTTATTGACTTATGTAGACACCTCCGGAAATGGCCATATAGATCGATAATGTAGTGGTAAGTAAGAAGTATTTGGCCCTTATAGCCGCTTTATAGACGTAGCTATAAAGCTTATAGACAATTTGTAAACAGCCTTCTGACGTATATTTTGACCCACTGAATTCAAATTTGATGTTAATTTTATCATTAGACCCACAGTTAAATCATATGTCCAATGACCAATTTACAGGTTCAATTTGAAAATTGGTCAGAGAAAATAATTATGGTTCATCCAGAATAAAAGGTGAGGTAGTAATTAAAAACTTCTATAACATCAATATAGCTTCATAATTATACTAACATATTTTAATTTGTCCTTCTTAATTTAAATAAAATTGTTTATCTCATCGTATGGAAACTTTGTAATTCTACATGGATCTATACATACAATATGTAAGCACTTGCCAAATATTTCTGATCAATCTATATTATTAAGAGTTACCCACTAGGAGCACTATAGTATCCAAAAATAAAGGTGATGATGTAGCATTTACTGACTGATAACAACTGATAATATTGATAAAAATGAGAGTATCAGTACTTGCAACTAATTTTTGGACGAATTCTTAGTGTTCTGCAGTTATAATATTTCTTTGGCATCTCTAAAAAGATGTTTGTCATCTTCAACACCAATATATTCTTCAATCTGTGGATAAATCAGTATAACATTGTGAAGTGAAATTCTCCTCCTGCCACATTTCAGCATCGCTTTCCCAATTGAGTTTTCATTTGATTTTGTGTAAGATACAGATTATGTCTTTGTTTTAGTCTGTATCAGTTTTGAAAGGGGTGCCGGAATGGGAGAAGTTCACTTTACATGTCGGTCTGTGCACTGTGAATAAAATTATTGGCGAACTGAACTCGAATACTATATTTAGTGTATATGCATTATACTGCATGTGTTTACTGTGTTAAGTAGACATTGACAGAAAAGAAGGTGTTTTCAATGGTAATGTGTGCAAAAACTATGCGTCTGACAAAAAAAATAGTTTAATATTTTTTAGACTCTTTAGTCTTCTTTCAATTTTGTTTGAACGATATTTCGCTAAAATGAAAATTAAGTTATACAAGTGTGAAAAATGGGGCTTTGCGCCGCGATTTTAACTCCCTTGGGAGGAAAGCCGAAGTTCTTTGCATTGGGACATGAGGTGGTTTTTAACGATGATGAAGCCGTATATGTCAAAATTCAGCTTTCTTTTTCAATTATTTCCTTTTTAGATCCAAATTTTCCGGGACTATATAGCATTTGGGTCAGAGTGCAGCGAGGAGGATCGAATACTTGAGATGCAATTTATTTATTTATTCGTTTGTTTAGATATTTATCGACTCATTTTCATTTTTTTCGTTTTTGATTTCATACGATTATCTTTTTTATTTGGGTAGGTATCAAAATCCACCGGTTAGTGCCGAACAAATAAAAACAGAGAAAACGAATTTTGAGCAGACCGTTTGCAAAATACTATCAAAACCAAAACCACAACCGCCGACTCCGGCGCCGCCGCAAGAACCGCCCAAAGATGACTCGAAGTGCGCCACCGAAGCTAACAGCGAAGCAGAGGCCGCAGCAGCTTCTCAGTTACCGAATGGCGATGAGAAAATAAACGCCTGAAAGAAAAAACAAAAAAAAAAAAGTAATAAATCCGCGTTGAGAAATTTTTAACGAATAGGTAAATTTTGTAATTATTGCGATATTTTCTCCGTCTTGTCCTGTCTTCTTCCTTCGTCATTCGTCCTTCTTGTTTATCCCTTTTCCTTATCTTTCTCTTCTTCATCTTTTTTCTCTCTTTTTTTTTACTCTCTCATTCTCTTTCTCTATCTCTATCTTTGTCTTATTTCCCAAAAATTTAATTTATTTAAAAAAAAAAAACGAAAAAAAAAAAAACAAAAACTATATACATTAATATTAAGATTCTTAATATTGCGTTTTGTAGTTTTCACCAAACTACTTTTTGTGATAATAATTTCGAAGAGATCGTCGATGTTGTAGAACTTGTTACGTGAATGTAAGAAATTCTCGTTATAATTGAATGATGTTCTCCAGAATATTCGCCAATAATCTACTCCTCTCCTCCTCCCTTACATTCTTTCATGCACGAAAAAAAAATCGTTCGTTTTTAAAATTAGCGAGGACCACACTCTCGAGAGGATTGAAACCTCGCCATTTCGTTTTTTTTGTGTATATTTTTGAAAATATTCGAATTTGGAAATCGAATTTCCACGAATTTCGTTTTCTCCAAGTTTTACGTCGTCGCTCTTCAAAATTATCTTTTTTTTCCCTTTTTCTTTTCGTTTTTTTGTAATATTTAACTCAACTAGCGTTCATATTAACAATATCGGTGATTAACGTTCCCTTATTTTTTTCGTTAATTTTTATGAAGTCGAAGGTTAATTTTACCAAAAAAAAAAACATGAAAATTAAAATTAAAGTTAATACCGTGTAGTGGTGGGGTACGAATATATTCGTTTGAATTTTGTTCATTTTCTTTTTCCGTTTGGAAAAAACCATGGAGAAGTTGGTTTATTTGTGAGTACAATATGAAAAAAAAAGTGTCGAGTGTCGTGTTTTCAAGCTTCCCTTATTTTGGTTATTAAAAATGTTCTGAATCGTACCTTTTCGTGGCTTTATATAAAAAATTTTTTTGTTTTTTATATTTTAACTTCGTTAAAAATTGTGAGGTTTTCTTGTATTTTTTTCGTTTCATTTAACATTCCTAAAATACAGTTCAACAAATTTTTTCGTTTTATTTATTTATTTATTTATTTATTTTTTTTTTTATTGTTGATAACCACTGCAGTATCATAGCAAAGCCGCGCGAGGAATCTATGAAGCGTTGTATTCTGTTCTTTTTTCTTCTGTTTTGCTCGCATTATTTTCGTACGTTCTTGTATTAGGTCGTATCACAATCGAATATTGTTTTGTTTTTGTTTTAATTTTGGTTTCTGTATTCTAGATTTGCAGATTATTAGGAAAAAAAATACAACAATGTTTTAAATATGCATGTATTAATAATATTCGTATATTACAATATTGAAAAAAAAAAAAAAAAAGAAAAAAAGAATCTTATTTAGTATACGTTGTTATTTTTTTTTATTTATTTTTTTTTTGAATACAACCATTTGTTTGAACGATGAAAAAATTTAGTCAGTTGCCAAGTTGTAATATACTGAGCACAATAATATATGTTTTTCTTTTTTTAAATTTTGTGTCACTTACTTTAGCGGTCAACTTGTGGAGGGTTTATTCGGGTACTCGGATACTGTGGTGTATTAGTTGATAACTACACGCTGCGGTTAGAACTTCGATAACTTCGATGATGAAGCGCTTTCAACCTGAATTAGTGCAGTTTTCTACTGAACCCTGTGATTATAATTTTTTGCGAGCTTTGTGGTAAGTAGGGCTGTGAACCGATTTTTTTTTTTTTTTTCAAGATTCAACTACAATTAAGTTCGTCTAATTCTTCGAAGTATATATCAGTTCAATTCCGCCAATTCACTTTTGGTTTGGTTATAACGAAATTCATTATATCAGTTCGCGTTTTTGGTTTCAGGTTTGAATTTTGTTTCGGCTTCTCAATTGATGCTATCTCTGAAGCTCCGCAGGCCAGTGAGAAGTGAGAACTGAATTAAGAATTAATGTTTCGAATTTATTTGGTTGATACGTTCGTATCAAAGATTCAGTTCTGGAAAAAAAATTTCTGTGGGTTATTTCCGTTTTTTTTTTTAACAGTTCGTGTTTGGTTCTTTCAGTCCTGGTTATAATAGGTATCACTGGAAGAAAAATGCTTTTTGAATGTTTTGCCTCGAATGAGACGAGTTCTGAGAGTTTAGACCGACCACGCCGTCTCGTCGAGCAAATATACAGGAAAACATTTTGGACGGTTTTAAGAAATGTTTTGTCTGATATATGTTTTCACAGTTGGTAAGAATTCGTAACATTATCCTTAGGGGGAATCATAGACATCCAAGAAAGCTGTAAACCTTCTTTTGAATGAATCAGTTTTTTCTGGAAAATTCACGCAAATCCGTTAAACGGTTATGGAGTGATTGTGTTTTCAACAGTTGTAGCTCAATATTTTACAATATGCAGAGACAGAGATTTATTTTGCATACGTATTACAAATAGTTACCCATGTACGACGTTCTTGTGAAGTTCTCATTGATATCTTCTAGAGGGATAATCCAGGTGCAATGTTAGAAAAGAATTAGGCCCATCAAATCTTGGCAGTACTGCCGTTACTTGGCAGTTCTGCCGTTACTTGGACTGTTTTATAAAATTTGGATTGAAATAAAATTAGTTTTAAATGGAAAGTATTTTCAAGATGAATTTTTGTAAGTTGATGGATCTCTGTGTACAGAAAGGGTTAACAACCAGTGTAAACGTGAATTATTTGGGAAAAAGAATTAAGGTGAAGGCGGCAAAGATGCCACACTTTCACAAAGTCATGTTAGCGTCTCTGTTGAGGGAAAAATGACATCGTTGGTATATGCAGGGTAGTTAACAGACCTTCTATTCAAGTTTTTGTGACAAGAAACCTTGGTCCCTCCTTGTATTTTATTTTAAAGTGATTGTGTGTTTGATGAAAAGCTTAAAAATAATTGACTTGAATTTTGATGCAAGTTATTAAGGGAATAAATTGTCTTGTTTCCCTTAAAAATTTTTGAAATTACTAGAAAATTTTATGTAGATTACGGTAGTATTTAATTCTACCGATATGACAGCCATTATTTAATTTAAAAAATGTGGAACAATAAAAAGTTCAAATTGGCTAATATGGCAAACATATATGTATAGAGGTTAAGATGCCGCACCAATATTGAAATTACTCATTGCAGAATATTTAGTTTATTCAATTAAATGAATAATTAAAATAGATATTATCCTAGGTATATCATTTAATTTTTATTTCTAATTAACTTTTAAGGAATTATATTGGAAAAATATTATGATCTCGAGGACTGAATGATATATTTAGAAAATAATTCAAACTGATTTTTCTTTTTTCGAAAGCCAAGAAAAATGATTCTATGTGGTTGTTCTTTTAATTTTAATAGATTTTTTCTAGAAATTTCAACTATTTTGGATTTTACTTTTTTTTTTTTTTTAAATACATGCAAATTTTTATTATCATCTTAGAGGCCTTTATGCGGGGTCTTACCCACCCTATCAGGTGAAATGGCTAAAATTATTTTATTTATTTTTTTTATAACTTAGTTATTTTTGAATAAACATATAATTGAATAGTAATGAATGATGCATAGGACCCAGAAGTACATTTGTGCTAAGTATGGTCTCTTTTCAGCTCTCCTATCCAAATCTATTTCAAGTATTCAAAAGTTGAAGCATCTTCATCTCCTTTACTTTATATGATTAGTGAATTTAAAAAATTTAGCTTTTATGAGTAAAATTTTGTATGAAGGGAAATATGATAGTATTCTGTCCCCTTGGCTTAACCCTATGTTGCAACTTCCTTATGCTTTCTATTTTGTAATGCAGGAATTTTGATAATATTCCTTATCTATGAAAGGTAAGGCGGCTATGTATCAATTTAAACCTTATTGGCTGATTGGTGTTTTGTTTAATGTTTGTCAGGTATCACTGTAATATATCTTATGATTATAATGGTAAGAGTATAGCACACCCTTGCCACCTTGCAGAGTCAAATACACTCAGTTTTATTGAAATATATCAAATTAAATAGGAGGCTAAGGAATAAAATAAGAACAAGAACAATAAATTTGAGCCCTTGGAGGAAAAGTTAATAATAAGAGAAGAAATTGTCTTAGGCTACGCCTATCACCTACATAGCAAACAGCAAGCAGCAACTGCAATTTCAGTGTAAATTTGCTGTTGACCATAGATAAGTAATAATAGTATACTTTGTATAGATGGGCCACTCAATGTTATCATTTATAAAGGAATATTATAGGTCCAGAAGCATGTATTGCAGCATTTAGTGCAAGCGGTACTATTTTTATTGTTTATTTCAAATTTTTAATTTATTGATAATATTTATTGTATGATTTGTTATCTCAATCATCGAGTGTATAACCATCACTTAAGGTTGAATGCAAGAAAAATAGTTAAGAATCAACAGTGACTTGAGAGTGACTTAACAAAGTGATATCTATTTATGTTAATGTGTAGATATAATTGGTTCTTGCATTTGGCCCTTATATACTTGAGGATCTTTTCCATGACATAGATGCAACCATTGATGAATAACTTATAACATTCCCAATTAAAAGTTGAGAGCCACTTTACGTAATATTTTTCAAATTGAATACTGGTTGATATTTCTGATTCTCTATCAAGTATCAATTCACAGCCAATGATAAATATATTTTAAAGTACATGAAATGATGTGCTCAAGGTGGATGCCACCTGAATTATTCAAGTGTTATTTTTGTCCATTGAAATGTGTTATCTTTGCTGTTAGCTATGTAGGTATAACATATCACTAAATTGAAAATTTATAACTTACTCTACCATATAATTGTGAATTATGTTTTTTCCTTTCCCGTTTTTCCAGGGATTGAAAAATATTACCTTTTTTCATTTTGTTTCTGTTAGTCGAGTTTCTGAAATTTACCATAATGCTACTTATTTTTGGTTGAAAATCTTTTAGTGAGAGGAAATAATTAGATGAACTGTCACTATGATGTTTTATTAAAGAATGGCGGATGCCAACATTTCAGATGCAGAATAAGAGATTGAAAGCACAGATCAATGATTACAAGTTGTACAATGCAAAAGGTGCAAATAGTGATGACTGTGAATATAAGTATGCTGTGTTACCAGATGTATAAAGAAGTGTGAGGTAAGAGAACTTGTATCTCAATGCCACCTCCACAAGTCTTTGGAACAAATACTGGTAAGAAATGAGATATTTATATACTATATAGAAAATTACGATATACAAGTCATAAAAGACTAAAGTTAACCCAACAAATTTATACAGAAAAGATTATAAGTCCAAATAGACTAGAGTGATACAAATGTCATATTGATGATTAGGATTTATATATAAAGATGGAGAGAAAAAAACCGTTTAATACAAATATGGTGACATAAAGTTGATATGTCTTCACATACATATTGAAATATTAAAATCATCAAAATGAAATTTGAATCACTTAGAGATCATCGTAACATACAGATTTATTTATTTGTGCAATGGAATTAACAAATTATTCAAATTGTCCGGATAAATTCGAAGGGAAAAGACATGAAAATGTAGGGAAACTATCTGATGCCTGTAAAAAAGGCAAAGCAGCATTTGGGCCAAAAGGTTTATATATTTGTGTGTACATGATTTGTTTTGATAAGCTAAATATAGAAACAAAATTGTGGATACATACGGAGATGACAATTACAAAAGATGCATAATTACCATAGTTCTGCCTAGAAAAACAAAACTTTTGAATGGTTGAAAATTATCCAGAAAGTAGGAGTACTCTTAAGGATTCTGAACATAAGGTTTTCAAAGGTTTTTTGATCCAGAACATTTGTCAAAAGTCAGAACATCAACTTACTGGTCAGATGATTTCACTAAATAGACATTAATTATGATCTTTTGATGCAAATCTAAGATAGGATGACACTTGATCAGTATTGCCAAGTTTTTGACAATGAAAAATGCCAAAACTGTTTTCAAAAATCGCCTGTATCACCTAACTGTATTTAATTTTAAAAATAACCGAGGCCACCTATTTCCCCTTTATGATATGATTATAAAGTACAATGAATTTCTTTTTTGCTCACCTTCTACATACAGTTAGGTATGAAGTAACGTAAATATGAATTTATAACCTCATCATTATCATGTTCTTTGATATGTTTTACCATCAACTATTGATACTGTGTTAAAAAATGCATGGATTTCCTTATAACTGTTATATCAATGTCGAATGAAATGTCAATATTTTGATGTGTCATGAGAAAGCTATGTAGTTTGTATCGATATATTATCAATAATCAGTGGAAAATTTAACAAAAAAAAACAACATTAAACACTCCTAGTGGCATTTCTTGAATTGTTTGAAATTGCTTAGGTAAGAGCCTACTCGCCCATGGTCATTTTTAGGTGCCTGATGGGTTGCCAAAATTGCCCATTTGGCAATTTATTGCCTAACCTGGCAACACTGTACTTGACTATTAGTGACCTGACCCACTTTTATTCACCTACATTGGCAATCTGTTCAGTAGAGATATCCTCCATTACTTAGATTGGATCCTTAAGATAAAAGATGGAAAGCATTAACAGCCAAGCTAATTTGATTTCACCCAGCACATCATAGAACGATATTACACATCATAGAACGCTATTATTTCAGCAGCAGCGCTAGAACTGGCAATGATCGGTGATGAATGCCCCAACTGAGTAGATCCCCATTATTACACAAAAAATACCCTGTTATTGATTTCCATTTATCCAAACAGTCTATTTATGCTAGTTGGTCATCTATGTCTGGAGCATTTGAAGCATCTGTGTAAGCCACTAATTCAGATCAGTCTGAATTATACTCAAGATGATAATCAAGTGGCTAAAACATATCTGAAAAAATGACAAACACGGTTTTTTAATTGAGCATTAGAGGATGCCTGAAAATAAGAAATATAGTTAACAACAAATGAAATGTCTAGTTGCATCAATCTTGCTAAGAATGGTAATGAGCTGATCATGGCATGATATTCAACGTCACCAATTCCATTTTCCATTTTATTAAATTTTATCCCAGTCTCCAAGCGAGTAGATATTGGTTTTGATTGAATCATATTGTGTTTTCAGAGAATCTCATCTATATACCTATATTGTGAAAGTATGATTCTTTTTTGTGTGAAATCACAATTTTAAATCTAACAAAAAAGGTGAGGGTTTCATTTATTTTAATTGTGAAGTTTGTATTCAAATTTTCATTGAGCTGATCAGTCCATTCTGGTTTGTTTGATGCTAGAAGCATATTGTCTATATAAATGATTAGCAAAGTCAATCTACCATTGTTCTTCTTGATGTACAAAAAGCAATAAATTTTCAATTGGGTAAAACCCATTTGGCTCAATTGAGCAATGAGTAGATTGTACCATTTATTTGACGAAGTTTTCAGACCATAAATTGAACTTCAAACTATTTTTATTACCTATTTTCATCTTTTAGGGGCAAATCAATATTAATCATCTGGGAGCATAAAATTTAGAAAGGAAAACTTAGTGTTGTACTGAATTAAATTGAGACTGTGCTTATTAGTAATTGAAATGAGCCATATAATTAGCCAGTATAATATGACTGGTGCATAGGTATCAGTCATGCTACAAATTATTTGATCTTTGAAACCACAAGCAGCAAAGCGAGCCCTGGGTTGATAATTAAACTTAGTCATCAGACTTTATGATTAACATCCATTTTTTATAGACAGTCTTCTGGGTTTTGTTGTATGAAACAACCTTCCAGACACCTAAATTCATTATTGCCTGTAACTCATAGCCTACATATGGTCCTCAATGAATCTGTTATCATGTGATTTTATTTTATTTAAAATTATTGGTGTTTTGACATGATTTTTATTTTCTCCTGTGTTAATTGTTGTATGTTTTTGTGGTCTGTTAAATATTTAATTCCTTTATTTTCATCAAATTGAATGTCGCAAGTGATAAACCACTTAGGGGTATACAGGTCTCTAATACAATATCCTGGGTTTGTATGGCTTATAAAAATTGTTTTGTGGGCCCTTGGAGTAAGCTTGGAATCAATATGATCAATATTTTTTCTCTTTGCCTTTGTTGCCAGCTGCTGCCTTACCTTAATTGGAATGTGGAGATTGTTAAATAAACCAAAAACATGCAAATTTGATAAACCTGGAGCATGTCCTTAAAATATCTCTTAAGGTGTGGTAATATTGTGATTTTCCTAAGAAGGGCTACGATTAATTGAATAAGACATGGCAGTCACTATTGGAAATGACCAAAACTTGAATTTGAGATTAGAGTAAAATAGCATTGCTTGAGTTCTGGGCATTAATGTGTAATTCTGCCTTTTGGTAGTCCCATTTAATTCTGGAGAATAAAGAACGATGGGTATGAGGAGTACACCATTTAATTCTCAAAAACCCTCCATCTGTCCATCAAGATATTCTCTCACATTATCACATTAAAAGGTCGCGATTGGACTGTTAGGAAATTTATTCCTCATTTGGGTAAAAAATTTGCTAAATTCAGTGAAGACTGCTTGCTTCCTAACAATAGGGATGACAAATGTGTATTTAGAATAGTGATTGATGAACTTGAAGATATAATATTCACCATATATACCTGGTGAAAGTGGACTCACAATATCTAATAAAGCTATTTCTAATCTTGTTGGCTTCAGACGAGTACCATTGTGACCCAAGTGACATGAGTAGTTGGCTTTTATATAAGTTTCATAGTCTCTAAAATCTAAATTGGCATCAGGAACATAATAGACATCCAACAACTTAATGATAAACTGCTTGTAATTTGGATTCATAACACAAATGTACATCTCACCAGCCTGAGTGTTGTACAAAACAGTATTCTTAAGGCGACAGGCTCGTTGAGAGCTTCCACAATCCATAAATTCATTAAACACAAAATTATGTGCATTTTGGCTCCTCCATCAAGCACCATGTGCTTAGTCAGCCATTTTGAAGAACTTGAAGGTTATCTTCATAAGGTTTAGTGATGAGAGCCTTCATCAGAGGATTCAAATTTTGCTATAACAAAAGCTAAAGCTATTTTGTTTTCATTATTTTGTCCATTTTTATTTGTGTATTGTTGTGGATTATAATAATTTTGTTTATTTGTGCTTCTGAGATTATAGTTATGGGAGTTTGTCTCCTTTCTTTGATATACATACCTTAGCTGAGTGGCCATTACTTCCACATTTAAAGCACGAAATGTTTTCCAAATTTTGTAAAGTTTTTGTGTTCTCATTTTAGTCATTATTATTATTTGAATCGGAATTGAAATTATTAATATTGTTGTGATTTTGACGAGGATTGTGGTGTTGACTATTATTTCTATAATTGCCACTTCAATTTGGTATAAATCTGAAATTATTATTTATGACATATTTTTATAGTTTTGTATATTATTATTATTATTTATATTTTCTCCTACATTTTCACAAGACAATTTATTGCTTCTTTCGATTAACTTTGAATATAATTTTTCCACAGTCTTGCTGGCAGAACTTAAATTTTTGTATTCCAATATTACAATATCAAAGTTTGAGATAAGACACATTAATAGTTGTAGTTTTTTCATCTTCTGAAATATGACCACCCTATTCCTCATATCTTAGCAGCTGCATTTTGAAAGTTTTGTTTATATCTGTGACATAACTGACTTGTGAATTGTTTTTGTAATGGTTGTCGAATCTAACTAAAATCTGATTGACTGCCCAAAATCTTTCACTTTTAAAATTACAGAAGTATGTATACCACTAAATGTTAATGATTTTGATTTCTCGGTGTTACTAATTACATACAAACATAAATTTAAAGCATTTAGAAATTTGGTCTCCTTACCAACATCGTGAAGAACTACAAACAGGTCTTCAGCATACAAGATACTTATATTAGTAGCCCACCATGCCTCACAATTCCTTCTGTCAAAGATCTTCGAGGGCTCAATCTTTGCCATCCTAATGACTGACTATGACCAATAACAAATAATTAAATGAAAGTAAAACAATCGGATAATATCCCTGTATTTTATCTCAATTTTGATATAACTTTGTGGCTACTAATTGGTCTGAAAACAACGACTAATCCAACCAAACAACGAAATTATTAAGAGTAAGAGAGTGAGGACTGAATTTAGTAGCATTCTAAATGACGATCTCAATGTAGGAAATTGAAAAGGAGGTCATAAATTACCCTTAAACCGAAATTATAAAATAAAAAAGTGATTGTCAATAAAAACATTTGAAAAATGCTGAAACGGCTGATAGAAACAATGATCAAAAATAAAATAAATTGATTAAAAAGCAGTATCATAAAATTATCAGTTTTAGGACCAAAAGTGAAAATAAATTGGCCAAAATAATCAAAAATAGGTATGCACAATAAATATGAATAATACAAAATTTATATAAATATGCAAAATATATGTCAATAATGCATCAATGAATCGGAATAAATGGTAATAATGCTTCAGTAAAATATGCAAAAATGAATTAATACAATGAATTTATATATTTCATTTGGTAGATTGGACGATTTAAGTGTTGGATTACAATTTATTTGTTGAAAGATCGATTTAAATTATGCTAAAAAGACTAAAATTTAGTTGATCGATCTTTTTAATTACATCTGTAAATGAACAAATGCGAAAAAACGAATGAAAAAATACGACAAACAAAGAAGCTTTAACCTAAAAAAGTAGACAATAATAATGGCTGATTTTGTTGCATGATAACAAAGGAAATAATTAAATTTTTCCAATAATTTTCCGTTCTGTGCAAGTCGATGTTCCACCCTTCCAACTAAAGGTGTTATCTAATTTTCTAGATTTACCGATAGACGTAGTTTTATAAGGGTAAAACACATCGAAAAACATGAAATTTTGTAAGTTGGGAAAGCAAAACATTGAACTAGATGTAAGAAATTATGTAAAAATGACGCAAATAAAATCAAAAGGCTAAAAATGACACAAATTACGAAAAAATTTTACCTTTTACTGCTTTTTTATGTAAATGTATCAATGATACGGACTTTGAATAGCTTTTTACTTCAATGATCAACTTTGATATGGTGCTGAACTTGGATGATTTCAACCCTGCTTTCGATTTCGATTGTGCACTGAACTACGAAAATAAATATGAGAATAATTATAAAAAACTGCTACTCCCAGAACGGACTACAAAAAAAATTACAACTTTTGACTCGGAAATGGCACTGGACATCGAAGCTTTCGCTTCAGGAAATTATAAAACACAAGTCATTCGTCTCAGGAAACTACCCAAGTGCAGAAGATGAATGGAAACAGCAGCAACAATGAAATTTATTTACCAAAGATGAATATGTATTTTGACTAGTTGACCAAATTTTTGATTTTGATGATAAAGTGGGTCCTCAGCAATTCGATTTGCACTTTGATAGCATCAAATACCTACAGCTAACACCAATGTGACAGGAACAACTTTTAATGACAATTAGGTATACTTTGACTTTAAAATATGAGTTTGTCAAAATAAGAGATTGATTCATTGTTATATGTGGAGATTAAAAAATATACATAATATATAAAATTATTCACTAACTTTTAACATAAAACTGATGATTCGTTAATTGCACATTACTTTAAAATTCAAAATGAGATCAATTCGTGTCAATACATGAAAAAGCACTAGGTTTCGAATTATACTGAAGCTCTGGTGACCATGTTGAAGATCTGTTAGTGAGATGAAATAACAAGATGCATTGTCAGTATGATGTTTTATTAATGAATGGCAGATGCCAACATTTCAGATACAGAATCGTTTCCATTTCCATAATTTTGTTTTCAATTTTTATTAGGATTCTTGATTTTACCAAAATTTTACATTCAGTTTCCATTTCCATTTCTATTTGAAAAAAAAAAAAATTTCCATTATTTAAAATTTTCCAAATCCTCTCAAATATTAATATATCAATATTTTTGCAATATTTTTCTAGAAACATCAATATTTTTTCGATGTTTCCCAAACAATATCGACATTTTTTCAAATTTTTTCTCCCAGGTCAAAAATTAATCAGATGAGAAATAGAAATGGAAATGGAAACAACTCATCATTCAGTTTCCATTATTATTTTTGGAACTAATTAGTTAATTGTTTTCAATTTAGTTTCCGTTTCAGAATTTTAGTTTTTGCATTAATTTTGTTTTATAGCGCAAAAAAATATGGTTTCTGTTTCCAAAAAATTCGGTTTCCATTTCTCAATCCTTGCCTTTTTCAACTACCTGCGTGTGATGTCATTTTGTTCTTGAAGTGAACAAGGTATAAGCAGAGACATACAGTTAAAGAGTGTCCACCACCTAATCAAAACAACATCAAAGATAGAATGTTAATAGAATGTTTTTGGTTCTTATATTTGTTACTGGGCATGTATCATAGTTTAATTGTGTGTGTGTGTGTGTGTGTGTGCGCGCGCGCGTATGCGTGTTGGTATGGAGATGTCTATTTTCACAATAAAATATGCGTAGCTTTGGATGTGCAGAATGTATAACTTAAATTGCTTCTTTTCTTTACTTATTTTTAAACTACAGAACATATGGAATTTTAGACATCTCTTTTGCTGTATGTCTCCGCGCATAGCAATATAATATTAATTTGACGTAGATTGAAAATTTTTTGAGGCAAAAGTAGCCTTTGTAATTTGTAATAAGGGTAGGAGCAAGTTAAGATGGAAAATATTTCAAGATGAAACACAAAAAGTAGATGGACCTAATTCCTTATGCCAAATTTTGGAACTGAAAAAATTGTCTTGAATAAGTACATTTTAATCTAGAGATATGAGATCATTTTCAACTTTTCATTTTTCTAATTATATTTTTGTTTTTACCTTCAGTAATTTATTATGAAAATAAATTTTGTTAATAATTTTCATTCTCACAAAGAAAATGCAAGAAAAACCCAAATGAATTAAATCATCTCTTTAATTATTTAAAATACATAAAGACATGGGAAAAAAATTGGAAAATGTAACCACTTGAAAAAAAAAAAAAAATTATTTTTTACATCAATGCATCCTAATTTTGGTATTTTTTTGTAGAGGGGTGTTTGAGGGAGTCACATTTCAGTCTTGAGATTGGTCTAAATGTTAAACAATCACGCAATAATCAAAATAATTGATAAAACACATTAGTTTTGATCGATTGAAGTATAATAAAAAAACAAACGAAATCAAATGAAAACGTTAAAGTTAATACCACTTATTACATTCTCTTTTTTAAATATTTAGAGCACATATAAACCACGGAAAAAAAAATCAGTCTTAAAAGTAATATAAAGAGATAAAATTCAGTCCCTTTAAAGAAATATTTTCAATTAAATACCAACTGACTGATAGAGTAGTCCAAAGTAAATCTGTAAACCATACCACGAGAACACCAAAATATTATATTAGGTACTTGTACAAAGAATGTTTAAAAAAAATAAAATTCAGTGAAAATAATGGTGTAAAAAGGATTTGAAAAGAAATAGTTACAAAATAAACTGATAAAAGAAATTAAAGCTCATCGTTTGGCTTCCCCGCAATTTTCATTCCTTGGTCGTTCGTGATAAAATAAATTTTCAGGATTTATTATTATTATTATTATTATTATTATTATTATTATTATTATTATTATTATTATTACTACTACTACTACTACTACTACTACTACTTCTACTATTATAATTATTAATTTATTATTTACTATATAGTAAGGTGTAGACATCCTCTCCAAAGACTCATAGCGCAGTTCTTTCATCATACACAATCACAGCTTCATTATCAACCAAATTATCCGTGTCTTTGTTGAAAAATTGGCTGTGTGATTTACTTAAGGCTATAATAGCAGCTTCATCATTGCGCATACGATTTTTACGTTTTTTGCTGAAATTGACCTAAAAAAAAAGTGCCTAACAATATTAGTTTTTTAGAATGAATAAGAAATTAAGGGATGAGATGAAGCAATCTTAAAATGCATGAAAGGAAGCTTCTATGCAAAGATCAATGAAGAAACTGGTCGCCAAACTTTTTTTTTCAATATCAGACACAATTACCTGTATTCTAGAACAATACTTAAGTACAGATTCGCTGCTTAAGTAATATTTTATCTGTTAATCCCGTGTATAAGAATAGGATGAACTTGGTCAAACAAGCACTTAAGTCTTACCTAACATTCAGAAATGTTCTAGAATATGGGTGAATATGTCCCAATGGTGATGTTAACGAGCATTAATTACTGTTTTTATGCTCGAGCACAGTGTGTATTTGCTTGGTAAATGTTTGAGGAAGAAATGCTCAATAGTTGAAAGAATATACTCATACTGAGCATATGCTAATTTTTGAGCCAATTCTCAAAAACTTACATGAGCCTTTTTCACAGTTTTATTCTCTAAATTAATGAAAAATTGAAAATGCGTTGTTTGCCAACTAAGTTTCAAAATAATTTTCAAGCAATATTTTTTCACTGTTCCTTTGAGCCTACACTAGCACAGTTTACGATATTATTGCAAGTTTGCAACAGGTGATAACATCTCGTTTTAAGATGAAATCTTTAGGTCTGTTTGCATGCTTCCAGTTTCTCAAGGTTCTGACGAAACTGATGTCAGATTTGTCAGAAGAGCGTTTTCATGTTTTAACTGACAAAACTAAATTATGTTTGCACATTTTTTTGAAAATTCAGAATTCAGAATTTTTAATTTTCTTAACATTCAGTTCTCAGTCACTCTAGATTTGTCGAAAATTCTGAAAACAGATGAGTTTCTTTCAATTTACCATGTTTCACATTTTTTTGTTCGTACCGATACAAAAAATAACGAAAACTATTAATTTTATCATCAATTAGTGATGATTTTACAGAGGTGGGCACAGATAATTTTAATTTATCTGAAAAATGGATAACGGATAATGTTTGGAAAAAATTATCCATTATTCAAATAATATAATTTAAGTTATTTGTTATCCGTTATTTAAATAACCAATTACAGAAAACTGAGCATCCATTATCCGAATAAACAAATAATTTAAGAAATGATTTTTAGATTATATTTTGCTTCCTAAATAATGAATTATCGATCATCAATTATCATAAATTTATCGTTGTCATTTTGTCAATGTCAAGTATGAGTACAAATCTACAATTTACAAAGTAAGTACTACATACATATTATACATACTGAGAACTGACAATATAACATGTAAGATGTAATATAAGAATGATAAGATATAATATGTAAATCTCCTTTAATTTTGAAATTAGGTCAAGTCAAAAGACTTTTTTTATTCATATTAAGGTACTCTAGTCTAGCATAGTACACAAGCACATCACATAGGGTATGTAGTACAGGCTAAATAAGTTTCTTTTCTGTAAATTTTTTCAGATAAAATAAACAAAACACATTATTTTATAAAATTTGAATAAAACTGATTCATTTTTTATTATTTTATTCTCAACTCGATAATTATTCAGCTCTAATTCTTTAAAAATGACTGTTATCCACTTTAAAACTATTACTCAACAAATCAGCACCAATCTTGTAAATTATCCAAAATCATCTGAAAATTATTCAGTTTTTTAGGGGAAAAAATTATTCGTTATTCGATTGCAAATACCTCGATAACTTTATTTATCCTTCATCTATTACAGCCAAAACCAGATAACCTTATCTGTTATTCGCATAACGCAATCATCATCCTTGCCCATCCCTTTGATTCGATGATAAATATTTTCTTTTGAAGTTGATTTGTTATATTTTTACAATTTATTTTTCAAAAAAGTCAGAAAGCTTCTTGCACATTGCAAAAATCTTACAAATAAGAATTTCCAGTTTTGTCAGTTTTCAGAATTTCAAAAAAATATGTTTTAAGTTTCTTGAAAATGTGCTAACAGACTTTTTTACCATATATAACTGGAGCACTATAGATACAAGTACAGCAACATTCCATTTTGTATCCACAAATTATTCCACATAAACCAAACCCTTTCAAAATTTCAGCATATCTCAAGAACCAATTTGGTATTCTCAAGATTTGCTAATCAATAATAAATTCTCGAGCATTTACCATTACTTTCTCCACTGTTTCATCCAGAACTACTTCCTCCAGTTCAATCACAATGACAAGAAAAAAAAAAGTTTATATAGGCCTCAAGTAAAATGAATCGTTTGTCTACAAAGTAATGGCCATGGCACTTCACTTCATAATGTTCCTACTTTTTTCTTTCTTACTCTTAATTCTTAAAATGTTCATGTTTCTATCTATGATTCATAAAAAATGAATTTTATTAACTGTTAATATTAGTAACACTTGGATCAACACATATAAATTTGGCCAACATTTGAATGGTGGATTCTCCCCCAAAGACCGACGTTGGCGTTGGAGCATTATATGTGTGGGTGTGTGTATGTTGTGTATACACAACACCACACAAACACCATTAACGGTCGGTTGCATGTACAGCGAGGAGTGTGTGCGGGCCGAGCCCAGTAAACAAGTTTAGCTGCACAGACGAAATGTACAGCCATGAGCGCAAAAACAGTGTTTGTGGGTTTTATCCCACTGGCCCGCTAGTTGGTCGACGAGTGTGTACTACACACTCGTTCGTCAACGACCACCCGTCGCCACAATATGTATATAACTATGTGGATAAACAAACGAGATAAAAGCATGGTAAGTACCTACACAGCAGTCTTCAAATAGGTATTTCGTAGGAACATTTGGCTTTTCATTGGCCGTATCAAATTCAATAGGAGACTCTTAAGGAATAAAATAAGAAAAAGAACAATAATTTTGAGCTTTTAGAAGCCGAGATAATAAAAAAAAAAGGCATGCGAGGGTCCCTCCTCACACACTTAATGTGTAAACATTCAGCTGAAACACAATAAATATGTATCTAGCTTGTATGTGTGCGTGCATGTAATGCGCCTCCAGCTTGCAACGGATGTCTGCTTGTGAGTGTGTGTATGTGTGTTATGTGACAAACAGAATTCAAAACTGGACAGTGCACCATGCAGTTTTTTTATGCAATCTCAACTTTTTTGTATCTAATATTTTTTTACACCTGGGAGGAAGCGGACTAGAGAGCAAGAATATTTACACATTAAAAAGTAAAAACTGCCGCAATTTCACTGTTTTTGGACCTTTTCATTGGTTGATTTTTTGGGCACATAGTTGAACTCTTTTTCGTACGATTCTTTCACAAAATGGCTCAACATGGAGCAAAATATTACGCTGAGGAGTACTCTTCATCTAAACATATATTATTAGGTATTATCAAACCACTGGTGTCTTCTTTAAACAAAATTTGGAGATTGAATCATGGAAAAACGAAAAATAAAAACATTTAAAAATAAAAAAACATTACCAATTCTAGAAGTCGACTGAAAAACGTTGAAGTATTGACGTTCAACAAGGAATACGCTGGATGTTGGGGTAAAGGAGCTTCGCGTCGCATGGCTTATAATGACTGCTCGTTTTTATGGAGAACTTTTATTTTTCACAAAAATTAAACGAATGACTGAGGCCATATTATTTAGGTTCATCTAATATTGATTGATATTCAGACTTCGCATAGGACACTCAAACTTGCCTCAAGAAACAGAAATGTTTCGGAGGTCGCAAAAATTGTGCATCAAAACCAAAATTAAAAACAAAATTGAAGACAAAGAAACTATGTGTTTTAATGAACTATTTTACTTAATCTTGCATTTTCCCCTTGAAATTTGTTGGAGGACCATAACGGAGAGTTGAAGACAGCAGTGGAACACCCACTGAATAATTTATCATTAAAAAAGTTGCCGCACTCAGATAAGAAATGGTTTCAAAAATCAGTCGGAAAATTTTATCCCACTAAGTAAGCTCTGTGTCGTTCGTAATTGCAATTTGAATTTCCTTCACTTTGAAGTGCTAACGCATGTGTGCTGTTGGAGGGATAATTTGTCCCAATACCAATTTTATTATATTGGTTTTATGGAAGTGCGTCAACTTGTTTAAATAGTCTCAGTAACTTGAATACTGACATTTTTGGTGAACGAAGGATTAAACCTAAGAAACAAAAATAAATTAATAATTCTTCCAGTTACCCTGAAAGAAAATTGAATGAAAATTTTATTGATCACTCCCCCACCTTAAAGAATCGCTGTCTATGTAGGAAAAAATAAGGAAAACTAAATGTAGCGCACTCTGTTTAAAAATTTCAGAACCCTCTCCCAAACCAAAATAAAATCCTGCTTATGTCTATGATCGTTAGTTGAAACTGAGAATTTGTATTGAAGCGACGACGTCTATTGGCATTGATCGCTGGGTTGGGGTATATACTCAAAAATTTCATAATTTTGGTGGGTTGTACTGCAACTTGCTGTAAGTACTTCTATAAATTAGGATATAAAAAAACCAACGGGACCATTAGGTAGAGTAGTCTTTAATCTCCAGGGACCCAATAATGTTTTTTGTATCCGCATTTGCACTGACTCTTGCTTTCTGAATAAGCAAATATTGATCTTGTTGATAAGTAAACATCTCAGCTCCCAGTGGGGGCTACATGAGACTTACAAGCATCAGATGTCAGATCATAAGACTCGTTGATATGACTTTGCGTGTGTGTATGTGTCCGTCCATCCATCCATCCCCATCCCATTTCAATTGAAGTTCAACATAACATTTAAATTTTGAATATGATTACTCAGTCTCTATTTAAGTTAAATAACTGGGATTAGTATTTCTGGAAAGAGGAAATAGTATATTACACACCAAAGTTTGAAAGTAAGGAATTATATGCGAGGGAAAATTTGCAAAACAAGCGTAGAGAGTGAGCAATTCCCGAATCATGTAAACTCACTTTCAAACCTTGTTGAAGAAGATATTTTTTTTTATAATTAATGATCAGAAAACAACAAAATAATTGATAAACAATTTTTATGAGAAAAAAATAATCAAAATAAACAGATATACTCATACTGACTGCCTCCCCTCAACTATCTTGGGTAGTTTCGTGGTTAAAAAGTCTGCCTTCTAAGGTGAAGGTTGCAGGTTCAAATCTCCAACCTGGGAGGGAATGTTTCTAAAAAATTATTAATTCTAAATTGGGAGAAATCACTTTACTTTGAGGCTAAAATAAATTCACGAATGACAAGGGCTGCTTTTCACCCAAAAAATACGATTGTAAACATTGCCTTTTCGTGATCGTGTATTATAAAAAAATTTTTACAAAATTTCCTCATGACTTTGTAATCATCTTCATCAATATTTAGAAGTGAACAAAAGAAAAAAACGCAAATCATGGAAAATTTTCCATTTTTTGGATTCTAGAAACCTTTGTTCTTTCACTCATTGATTCCTCAGCAGCTATTCAAGCTAAAGAGCTGAAGTTAGTATCATTGGAAAGAAAAGAAAATTTTTATAAATTTATTATTTGTATAATTTTTTTTATAATCTTTAGCAGTTTGAAATTAAACGAACTAAAAAAAGAAAATTGAAGGAAAATTTGTCATTTTTGAATCTGGAAGCTTCTCCCCTTTCACTCAATGATTACTCAGCTGTTATTTAAATTAGTGAGCTGAAATTAGTATCCTTGAAAATAGGAGAAAGTTTGCATAAATGTATTATCCACATAATTTTTTCTATCATCGTTAGCAGTTTACAAATAGACTAAATAAAAAACCTAAATTAATGGAAAATTTGCCATTTTAGTGTGGTTGAGATACTTTTAGGTTTACCCACCAACATAAATCCTTAATGAGTACAGCGTACTCGGGTATTTTTTTTCGATAGATATATCGATATCTATTTGTAGAGATGTCAAATGAAAACTGATCATAAAAAGATCAATCATGATCGGATGATTTTGATAGATCAATTCGATATGATTGATCTCTGAATTTTCAACGATACCGATCGAGTAATAATTTTGGCGTGATCGATCACTTTACAATACAAAAATACGTACGTATTCTTATCATCACATTAACAATTAGTCAGTAAGTTCAGTGTTTCGGCGGTTTTTAATTAATGTGAAGTAATAATTGAATTAAATAATGATGCCAAAGCGAAAAAGTATCACTTAGAAACAATTTACGCATGTAAATAATGTTGAAGCTTCATGTAATATCTGTGTGTGTAAAGTCAAATATTTCGGCAACACTACGAACCTATAGAGACATTTAACCAAAAACCATGCAGCAGCTTGGTGTCAGTTAAATGATGAGGAAGATGAAGATGAGCTTTTTTTAGGTTCAGAGTTCGAACCCTTGGAATTGGAAGAGGTTGAAGAGGGAGAAATTCCTGAGATTTCCGTTCGTGAAGAAAACAACGTCATTGTAGTTCGAGCAGTTGTTCCATAGAAAAAGTCATCAGTTGTAAGTAATAAGTAATCATTGAAAGAATCAAAATAATCACCATATCTTCCTCTCTAGACTTATAATTTTTCACTTTTCAGTTTCAATGATTATTGTTTTTGTTGTAAGTGAGTGTTTCCTGTTTTTCAAAACCCAATTTTAATGTTTATAAACGCACCTCTTCTCCCACTGATAGTTCAAAAAGCGGTTCAAAACTCAACTTTAAAAAGTTTTCTTTCAGTTGAAAAAATTAACTTTTTAAAGCAAAAGTTTCTTTTTCATTTTTTGAACTATTGGAAGAAGAAAAGAGCTTCTATGCACATTAAAATTGAGAAGTTTCAAAAAACAATAAACACTCGTGTAAAATAGTTTATTAATCACTGACAATAAAAAATCATATTTATCTAAAGAGAAACATTTTATTCTGATTAGAGAAAATACTCCTATTATATTTTGTATTCCAACTTTTACTCAATAATGTAATGATATGAATGCACTGCAGATCCAGATAAAACAAAAATTTCTACTCAATACCTATATAATTATACTAGGATAGTTGACAGACAAATATTTTTGCATTTTATTTTAGAAAAAAATATTACAACCGAGAGGTGACTCCAGGAAGACGAAGAAAAAATCTATAATGGGTATAGAAAAATTTTTCAACAATAATTCAGAATCAAGTGTAAGTTTGCTAATTACTTTGTTATATTACACTTACTTTGCTATAACTTGATTGAATGAAAGGTTGAAGTTAAAATTAATAAGAGGCTTGTAATTTTTATTACTATTTATACAAGGCTTTTGATTTGCAGGGGAAAAAATGTTGGCCAGTTCCTACCTCTTTATCTTCCCCAAGTTCGAGCTTGACCCAGTAAACACTATCTGGCAGCAACTCTATCAAAAATGTTGAGTCACCAAATGTTGAAAATTTGAATGATAATCAGTCTACTCAGTTCCAACCTCCAGTCTTTAGCTAGTTCCTCTGGCGAAGAACATACTTCTATTCAGACAATCACAAAATGTTATGAAAAGCTGCAGTCATGTAAACGTAAATTCAAATTTAAAAAACTTCGACTTCATTTTGTAAAATAGTACCTTTTAATACGTGGTGTTCGTTCTTTATTTAGGAGTCGGTGTTATGGACACAAAAATTTGTGATTTGAGAGTGTATACGATTGTAAAAGATAATAGCTCTGATAGGATTACACTAACTTACACCAACCTACACCAGTAAAGATATTCACAAATATTCAAGTAAAACTTGGCGCAGTCATATAACATTCCTACATTTTTGGAATCACCCTCCTGATGTAGGTTGGTTTCAGTTGGTGTAGTCCTATCAAACAAAGCTAATCTTCTAAAAAATTTTGTCAAAAAGAAAGCTTTCAAGAAATTGATGCATACTTTAGCACCTCATTTTTCGCTATCATGTCGGAATACTAGAAAAACCCGAACTGATAAAAAATACCAAGCTCAATTATTTTTGAAAAAAGCACTCATAAAAAATTTCCGTATATGTCATTAACTGCCAATATTTATACTGAATCCCTTTATATTAATTCTGTGCTTGGCATTACCTGTCATTATTTCCACTTTAAAGACGACAATGAATCATTAAAATCATTTGAATTAAGTAAAAAAGATGTAATTATACTGGTCTCTGTCTTTTATGTAATTGGAGGGCTCAGATCTCTAACAGCCGTATTCTAGAATGTTTCTTAACGTTAAGTTGGATTTAAATACTTGTTCGACTAGATTTATCCTCTACTTATATGTATACGGGAGCGAGAGATAAAATATTACTTAAGTATCGAATCTTTACTCAAGTATCATTCTAGAATACGGGTGAAAGTGTTCAAGTTCAAAATGCAGTTTTTCTGTTGATACTTTATTCAGTTTTATCATTAGAGATTTTATGTTCTTACAAATTATAATTAAGTTCTTATGAAACCATTGTTTCAATACCTATGAGAAAGTGATTACATAAAAACTTCATTGTTATCACTTTAAAGTTGAAAGATCCTGAAATTTCTTATGAGAAATAAATTAACCAAAAATTTATATTTTAAACTTCTATAC
Source organism: Ericerus pela (assembly GCA_011428145.1). NCBI lineage: Eukaryota > Metazoa > Arthropoda > Insecta > Hemiptera > Coccidae > Ericerus > Ericerus pela. Next base: position 162,014 of record WOFM01000188.1, on the reverse strand, counting down.
TTTTAAAACTAAGCCCCCCAATTTTAAACAGTTGAACATGATTTGAAACGGATTTTTTTTATTTCAAATTCTACAGAAATGACAGAAAGGCGCACTGCTTCTGTAATTAAAACATATTTGGAATCAGCATTAATTGAATGGTCGATCAATAAAGAGTGTATTGTAGCAATAACAACTGCTAATGCCGCAAATATCCGCAAATATTCAAATACCATGCCAGGATTTATTTGATGAAAAAAATACTATAGGCTGTTTCGTCCGTACATTGAATTTAATTTCAAACGAAGGTATAGTCACTTTTATATTTATTGATTTTTATTTTTCAGTAATATATTTTTTCTTGAAAAAGTATTAATAATTTCAATTACATATTTAAAAACAATTGTTTTAGGTTTTAAAGGGAATACCATAAACCAAGTCTAGTAATAACTTCTGTTAAAAATATAGTAACTTTTTTTCACATAACTACGATTGCTGCCATGAAAAAGAAAAAATTAGAACTCAATTTTCATCAGTCAATAAAAACACGCTGAAATTCAACATTTCATATGTTGCAACGATTTTTCACATGGAGGAATACAATTTTAGAAATTCTTTTAAGTACTTATAATGCACCACTAATGCTTACAGCTGCAGATATAGCTGTAATTAATGATATTGCACCTATTTTAAAACTCTTTGATGATGTTACAAAATATTGTTCACACGAAAAGGCAGTATCAATTAGTCGATTGATTCCAGCTACACGTTACCAACGAAAAATGTTTTTAGGTATTTATCCAAAATTTAAAACTAAAACAGCAAAAACATTTCTTACAACTGTTGAATAAGATCTCACTTCCCGTTATGGTAATATCAAGTCAAATCTAATTTGTGCTATAGCAATTTTCCTCGATCCACGCTAAAAAAAGGTTCATTTTCAGAATGCACTCAATGTTAGCACAGGTTTGTGGTCATAACTATTTATATTATATAAAAGATAATATTTCAAATATCTTACTAAAATATTATATTATAATTTGATTTTGAATGTCTAAAATTCTGTTCTAGCTACCACAAAAATTGTTTCTTTTATGCGTGATGATTATGACAGTAATTTGAAACAGGGAACTAAAACAAATAGAGAATTAGTTACTGTGATTTCTAGTTTGAATACTGTTGATGAGATATACCATCCTTGGATAGCTTCACAATAATAGTAGCAGCTCAAATAACAAGTTTTAAAATAAATAATCCCACCCCTTGTAGAACTGAGACAATATTTACTTGCACCACTAGTTGACGTGAAACAGGATCCAATTTTATGTTGGAAATATAAAGAAAACGTACATCCACAAAATGCTTTATCAACAATTATGTCTTTCTTTTTTTTTTCCTAATGGCAGAAGCATATCATGTAATTAAATTATTTTTCTATAATCAATGGACAAAAACCAATATAGGAATATTTGTTTCAGTTTGTTCCAAGAAAAATGAAAACTGTACCAATACTGGCGCAGTACAAACATAAATCTACAGTATTCACTGAAGCGACATACTACATCATTAACAATGAATTTAATCTTATTATTTATTAAATGAAGAAAGAAAAAAAAAGTACCTTGTAACCTATGTATAATGATTTTGATTTAAAAGAAAATTGTTTTCTTTTTTAGTAAAAAGAGAGTAACTAGGTAGTATAGATAGCAATGAATTATTAGTGAGAATTACTGGTCTCCTGAGGTCCTATCTTCTCGATCATAGCTTTTCTCACGTAAACTGAAATTAGTTTTTTGAAAAAAAAAAAGATAATCGATCACAAAAAGATTGATCATTTTTGCGTTGATCGTTATCAATTTTATGATTGGAAATTTTTTGATCGATCTATTCTAGATTGATCAAAAATTCTTCATGATTGACATCAATTTGGTTGAAATTCCTATGTAATTGGTCTTCATATCGATAAATATCGATGTATAAATCGTCCCACTGTATAGTGTAATATATTGCCAATTAAGTATTTCAAGGTGCTGAGTTCAAATTTAATGTCCATTTTTTCATTTTACAAATTCTTTGATCCCCACAAGGGCTCAAAAGAGGAGTGAAATTTGAATTTTCATATTCTATTATATAATATGTCGATAGATATGTATTTTGGAGAGGTGAATTTGAATTTGATGATCATTTTTTCATTCGATCCATTCTTCAGTCCGACAGGTCTCAAAAGTTAGACAAATTTTTATTTTTATTTTTCATATTTTATAATAGTATGATATATCGATAGACATATATTTTGGAGCGCTAAATTCGAATTTGATGTTAATTTTTTTATTTGATCCATTCTTCAGTTCCCATGGGGTTCAAATAGGGTCAAATTTTGAATTTTCATATTATGTTTATAGTGTCATGTATCAACAAACATGAATTTTGGGGCACTGAATTCGAATTTGATGTTCATTTTTTTCATTTACTTTATTCTTGGATCCCCACCGGGATCAAAATAGGGACGAATTTCTAATTTTCATATTTCATTATTGCGTAATAACTAATAAATAGCCAAATAATGAAAAAGTTCAAAATCTACTCATACACCTGTATTCTAGAATGTATCTTAATGTTAAGTAAAACTTACATACTCGTTCAACCAGGTTTATCCTATACGTATACATGGAAGTAACAGATAAAATAAGTAGCAAATCTTTACTTAAGTATCGTTCTAGAATATGGGTGATAGGGTCAAACCTATCTAACTATCAATTTCTGTTATGTTTTCATTGTGACATTGATTCTTATCATTATTTAAAACAATATAAGAACTGTAACATTCAAAAAGATTGTAGGTAGGTGAATTCACACATGTTGTCCCCCAAATTGTTAAACCTTGTAGATATGCTATTTTGGCATAACCTACCGATGTTTTCGTCTTTGCAACCTAATGGTTGTGTGAGTTTGAGGCTGAACATCATCAAATTACCGACCCAAAATGGCCATGTTCAGTTTGGTTTAATTAGTGCTCCAGTATGTGACAGTACAATCTATACTGCAATACTGGTAAACCACCACCATTGACCACCGAATCACCCCGTTCCTACGTTCCTACACAGTGAAATCTGCACATGTTTTTTATGTAATTTTGTAAATCCTCTAGAAGTCTAAATGCTACGTAAAATGGTCTGTAACCAAAGCTCAATTAAAAAGTTGACTAAATTTTAATTCTGTCAAAAGCTAAAATGAAATAGTACTACTATTCAGTTCAATTTGCGCGTTGCTACATTTTTTCACCATTTTTATTTAACTTAACAGCCTCGTACGAATTTTTTAGAACTTTTCAAGTGTCTTAACTTGCCTCTAAGTTCTTAAATTATTACCGTCGGTTATAATAAGTATAAATGCGTCAACTTATGTAAATGAACTGAGAAATAACATAACAAATAATTGAGAAATGATTGAAGGGTCTAAGGCAGAGAGAAAATAGTCGGTTGGAGAGGAGAAATATAATTACAATAGTTGCAAAAAAACCCAGAAATTCTGGATAATTGGGACCGCCCCTTCATTTCACATACAAAGTTTTTCTAACAGAATCAGAGGTCAACACTTGAAAAATAATCGAGTATCTGATATGACGAGACAAGAATCTAGTGGTGAATGAAATTACCTCTGACTATTCAATCTAACAACGGAAGAATACTTCACCATAAATCTAGGTACACATCTGATCTTTTCATTTAAGGCTGCCTCCAAAACGCAAATTTTAAGCTGCCACTGAACTGTTTCTGGAGTTTGGTTGAGACATACTATACTACAGTTGAGAGAAAATAATCATTGCATAGAAACAAATGGCATCGGAAGTGTTTAGGGTAATGGCAAAAATATCCAAGAAAATTTATTCCATTTTAGCACGAGCAGTAGAATATTGATTTTTCATTACTGAAATGACGCAGAAACGTGCCGATGCGCGAATTGCACTGAAATGTCGAACCATTTCATTCAAGCCTAAAGCTAAAGGAATCGGTACAGAAATAGAACTTGAAGTGTAACACTTTGTAGCTACATTGAACATAACTTAACGCGATTTAAGCTTCTGAAATTCGATTTTCAGTACAATTAGACTTGTAATCACGCAAATTTTTTACCTTATCATACAATTCGATTGCACTGTCTGCTGCCACCAACGAGTGTTTTTTGTGCTTCACGCAAGAGGGTAAGCTTCGGGTACGTATATTCAGATTCTGTGGTGAGAAACCACCTTCAGACACTGAAATTGAGTATAATTTTCAAAACAAAAAGTCAATGGTTAAATATTATTATGAACTTAAATTAACGCAATAGCTACATACGATTATTCGATGTGTACAGACAGGGGTGAACACAAAACTCTGAAATCGGGGGTAGCGAATATTCTTCAAGCGTGGCAACGGGAGACAAAATTATAGAACGGCTTCGGGAATGAGATCTATTGAAACCATAATTCTTGTTCCGAATCTGATGATAAATAATTCCAGCGAACAATAAATAATCATATACTTAAAGCATTATCTACGTATGGACTGCTTAAACTGATAAGAAATTGAAGATAACACCTCAAGAGCGGGGAAAGGAATATATAGGACGCAACAGGTGCTTGCAATACTACGATTGGTTCATCACCAAGGATAAGTGATAAGAACCAACAAGAACTGAGAATGTTGTTTACATGCGCCAAGTGCGCCTTAACTTTCCATTCCCCGTCACGGCAGATGATATCGCCACTTTTATTCCTCTACCTCCTAACTGTTCATAGTAACATATTATATAAACATATATTATACATATAGGATAGTCAAAGATTTTTTTTTTCTGCATTGCGCAACTTACAATCTCACCGTCGACAGGAGACTTCAGATTTGGAGTGGAATGTTGCAGCTGTTTTCCATCATTATTTGGTTTTTGAAAGAACGTATGATTTTTATAAAACCAACGTAATGAATCATCGTGCTCAGGGATCAATTCGATGATACGACTGTTATTGTGACCATTTTTGCTTCCCGCAAAAATTGTTGAATAGCTGATATAATATTCAAACGAAAATAATTAATCTCATGAGATGAAAAATATATCGGTAAAGTAACGACGTACGTAAAATAACCGATTTACCCACTTCAAATTGTTCGGCAAGTTCTTTTCTATAGTTTCAATTTTGGCGGATTCTACATAATCAACAGGAACAAATTTCAAAAAATTTTACGCAAATGGTTGCCTGCAAGAAGAAGAAAACTCACCGAGCACATTCGTTTTGTTCGGCGATATACAGCAACGCCACAGTACATATGCAAGTAACAAAACAAGCACTAACGTAGTACTCGTCACTGTGCCAATAATTAAAGGTATATATTCACTACGCACATTTAGTCCGGTTATTTGACGAAACCAAATCTGATCATTGTCTTCAGCATCCTACGAAGATAAAACGATAACAACAAAATACGTAGTCACATACAAACGAAAAGTAGTGACAGAAAAGATTATTACTTTCGCCCACATTGCTGTTTCTAGAATGATAGACGGATGAAACGAGTCATCATTCGTAAATGAACGGAGGTTATCCAGGATTGAACATCTATAAAAAGAAAATGTCAATTTAAAGAATTCAATTTACATTGAAATAATGAAGTGATCAAGTTTCGAGGGAAAAACAGTTCGGCAACAAATCAAAGAAGAAGGCTAACTTCTTATTATTAGAACAGGTTAAAAATTATCCAATCTTGGCGGTTTCGAAAATTTTAATCAACTTCTCAACGTGTTCAAACTTTTCTACTGGGTCTACTGGACTGTATGATGATGGTGAATAATGATTGAGATGTTTAATTAAGAGGAGTAAAAGGGAATTGTGAATCCACTAGGCTAAGATAGTGACAAAATATATGAATATAAAGTGAAATATAAATTTTAATATACCTGGAAATTCATAAGACTGGAAACGTTCAATCTTATTTAATAATTATTAATTTCCGTATTTGACTCTATGTTACAACATAAAAGCCTTCTTAAACAATAATAATTCATGTCACAAGTCAAAATTTGGTTATAAGCATAGAGCATTAAGCATAATTATTAATATTATTCCAACCACCATAAATTAAATTCGTAAATTCATAATCGGAAGACATCATACTATTATAAGCAGATAAGTTTGTTTATTTATTTTTAGGATGGCGATAAGGCCACAGAAATATATTATTTTTGTTAGGAATACAACTTTAACTAGAACGCTTCCCTACGAAAATGTCCAAGCCAATCGAAGCATATGAGTCAAAGAGAGATGGAAAACAAAAGACAGTGTTGTCTTCGTTGTTGTTTACAATTAGCTACGTTTGACTAGCACCTCGAAATATAAACCTTAACTTCGAATCTGCATGATTTGCTGAATCGCTCAAACGAACATAGCTAGATAGTTGGTTGAAAAATTTAGTATCAGTTTATCAGTTTATCAGTTATCACCTTATCAAGCAAAATGAAAGAACATTCTCATTTCCTGTTCATAAATTTGAATATTCTAACAATGATAATTGTGCTTTTGTAGTTTCGACTCTAATTGTTAAGTATGTTCGATATCGGATAAATTTTATACATGAAACGTACCACTATTCAAGTCAAACACTCTCCAACTTTTTCGCGCCTTAATAAAATGATCATAAATAATGACAGGTAAAGCATCTGTCATCAATGGTCATGTGACTTTGAATATCCAATCAGCTGATATTCTTTGTGACTACCGCCAAGTTGTTTTTGAGTTCCAAATTTCTGTATCCACTGACTCTCTAAAGTTTTTCTCGTGGTATTCAGCTTCCACCAGGTGTTAAATTAGTCTGTTGCACTATTTATAAAACGTACCAATTGTACCACGGGTTCTCGCCGACATTGTTCTGCACACTTTCTTCTTTAATATTGCTTTACTTATTTATTTTTTTGAAGTATTTCAACGTTTCATTATCAGTCGAAAAGTGAGCAATTAAATAAATCACAATATTGTACTATGCCTGTTATTTAATTATTAATTCGGTACTTAAGCTTTGTGAGAAGTTCTTCTTTCAATAATGTCTGACGAAAACGGTCTGCTTAATCTCTTAATTCATAATGCGAACGGTGAGTTCAGCTTGATGGTGTGCTACTTTGATTCCTCTACTCTTTCACTCATAACGGCATGTTACAGGCGAACCGCAGTTAATCAAGGTGCAAACATCGGCTAACAAACTATTGTCATCTATTTCAAAGTCTGTGAATACTACTAATCAAAATTCGAAGCCAAAATTAAGGAATAATCACGAGAGTAGCAGTCAGGTAGTTACATTTTTCTTTTCTGCAGTTTTTATTTTAAGCCTCCTATTAAACGGAGAAATTTTCACGACAATATTTTTTATTTAGGCTGGAAATGCGGTATCGTGTCCCAGTTCACAAAAAAACTTCATATCATCCATTCTCGATCATTCCGGTCGTAAACGACAAGAATTCAGCGATAGTGATGTTCCTGAAAAGTAAGTATTGATTCAACTTTTTTTTATTGAATAATTTAGGCGATACTCAAGTAGATATGATTACTGGATGCAGAAAATCAACGTATTACAGCAAACGTCGGCGAGTCGACAAATGCGGGAAAGGTTTACGACATTTTTCTATGAAAGTTTGTGAAAAAGTTCGTAAGAAAGGCACTACCACGTATAATGAAGTTGCGGACGAGTTGGTTGCTGAATTCACAAATCCGGCGGTCCAACCAATTATTGAACAAGTACGAGCCAAATATTATTTACCTAAATATATATGCGCGAGGAGTAAGTTATAATCACTAATCGGTGATGATTTTAATGTAATGGTTTCGTGTGAAAACTGGAACCAACTAAGTAAACTGAGAATTAAAAAAAAAAAAAAAAAAAAAGGAAAAAGTCTCTACATAGTTTTAGTTTTAAATGAAAATTAGTATTATGTAGGATTTCTTATCATGAGTAATTTTTGCTGATTAGCTAAGATGGTGCTTACCATCGATGAGGAGTTCTTTTTTCGGTTCTAACCAGTGCCAAAGTATTTCTTTGGTACATTCTTACGATGAGTGACATTCTACGAAATATTGGAAGAGTTACGTTATTCAGACTTTAGTATCGTTCTTTTATTGGGCTCTGATCGTTCAGGACAGTTCAAAATAAAAGACGACATTTGAACGACTCTTAAAATCCTGCAAAAGTATTATGTTGAAATGAATTGGTTGGATACTTCAATTTCAAGTAAACCTAATCAAAAGGAAATTAGAAAGGGTTACAATTTCTTGGCATTGAAAATTGTAAAATGCCTGAATCGTACTGCGAAAGAACATAGGGCGATAAAGTCCTGAAGAGGGTAACTAAAAAACAAACCTGATCCCAATGTTGTGTTTTATAGGCGCGAATCTTATAAGAAATGTTTCTTCTCCGTGTGACCGATTTAAAGATCGTATGTAAGAAACTCTAAGTATGTACTTGAGAAATACTTTTGTAATATTTTATCTCTGGTTTCATATTAGATTAAAGTATAGGTGAAACTAGTATTTGAGTCTTTCTTCAGTCTATGAATCATTTTGGCATTCTGCTCTGAGGTTTAAAAAGTCGAATTTATCCCTATTAATAATTTTAATTTTATTCTCAACTTCTAATGGATCGATTTTTTGGAATTATCCACTAACATTTATCTCGTTTATGATAATTGGTTGAAGAACATTGAGAGCTCTCTACACTTGTTTCAATTACTGAACATAATATTTTTTTCACTTCTCACCTCGTATAGGTTAGTCTCATTTTGTGGTACAATCAACATCTTCTTTTTATTTTCATATATTCAAAAGTCACTTACTTTTCTTCGTCGGTATGTGCCTGATGCAGTGAACTGATTAATTTCAATCACTATCACTTCCGACGAGTATCACTAATGTTTTCATAAAAAAATGTGTTTACACCTAAGCTGTTGTGCGTTTAAATTTCATTCATTCTGATGTGGTAGAACAGAGTGCTGAAATCATTTTCTTAATTTCCTTGTCCTCCTCCTCGAATGGTAGTCCGTTCTGTGGTATAATCTTATTTTCATGGAACAAGTGTCTACGCCCAAGCTATATATTGCCAAATATCTGTATTTTTCTCGAATTTTATCGATGATGCTGTTGAACAAGATAAGTTTTTTTTTCCAATTTTTACTCACCAGAAGGAGGTAGTCATCCTTTGTTGCGCTACATTTTCTTAAAAGATGCGTTTATGCCGTATATATTCGCTAATGAACACAATTTGTGGTTTATTATTAACAAGAAAATTCTTCACAAGTCCGTAATGAGAACACCACTCAAGGTTTAATATTGTGTAAGAAACGTGGATAAACTGAATTTGGGTAGCTCCTTTTTTATTCTTGAAAAGTGTGGAAACCAGTCACGTCGTCTTGTTACTTTCTTGAACAATAAAAACTGATTGGTGTTCAAGCAAAAATGCTACAGAAACTTGTCAATACGTGTATGTACCTACTACGTCATTTTTGAGTCTTTTGAATAAACTTTCGTGACATATAATACAAGATATTAGTATGAATGGGGGACAAATCACAGTGCACGCATACCATAGTAGAATGGTGCAATTACTACATCGCATATACTATAAATTTTGATTTTGTTTTCTTTTTTCCTTCGGCTCCGCTCAGTAAATCTTACGAAATTCTTGCTCAATAAATTATAGCTCAGGTGTGAACACTTATTATAAAAATACAGCGATTATGCCACGAAAGGTAGAACTTGGTAGAATCTTCCAGTGAGCGAGATATGAACTATGAAGAGCATCATGTTTTTCTTCTTTTGCTACCACATCGGAATGGATGAAATTCGAACTCCGTATAGCTTAAGCGAGAAAATATTGTGGCTGTACCATAAATGGGGCCACTCTTCAGGGAATGAAAAATAGAAAGAAAAATTTTTTGGTACTTGAAATAGGCGTAAAGAGTTTTTAATTTTTCAATTAATCGCTAAATATTCGAGAAATGTATTGAAACAATTATTTTTCAGTAGGTTATTCTGTTGTGGCTTTTATTGAAGAAATGATTGGGAGTACATTTTTCATTGGACAAGTTATTTATTTGTTGCTTCTTTTTTTAATTTTTTTTTTTTTTATAAATTACATATGTAGATATTTTTAATTTATTGGGATCGGATATTGGGCTAGTTTACCGAGCGTATTTTGTGTCGAAGTGGTGGAGGAAAATGTGCGAAATTTAGCGATCAGTGGTCTGCCAGTATGAATTTTTCAATTGCACGCTGGAGCGCTAACAGAATCGGCCGTACCCATCCCTAATTTGGTGTCAGAAATGTGATGGCGGTCGGTCTCGAAATAGCATCCTTTCGATTGGAAAGCCAAGCCCCACTTAACTACTTCACCTTCCAGACCCTTCTCTGGTTTGATACATGTTCTTATCTTGTTTAGCTGATTATTAAATTTGTGTTACAGCCTTACGATCAAAAAAACATTCGAAGGAGAGTTTACGATGCCTTAAACGTCCTAATGGCTATGAACATAATATCTAAAGAGAAGAAGGAAATAAAATGGTTAGGACTGCCGACTAATTCGTTACAAGAATGTTTAAATCTTATTAATGAAAAAAAACAACGAATCGATAGAGTGAAGCAGAAGACGAAGCAGTTACAAGAAATTATTTTACAGGTGCGAATAAACAGTAGTAGTACCCTCAATTTTACCATCGATTTTACTCACAATTGACATTCTTACAGCAAATATGCTTCAAACGACTGGTGGATCGTAACTACGAGTATGAGCAGATAAATGGTCGACCCATATTAGAAGACTGTGCTGTTCATTTGCCGTTTTTATTACTCAAAACTAGTAAAGATACGGTGATCAATATCAGTGTATCGCAAGATAAGTACGTTTGATTTTGCTTATTCTTGAAGAGTTCTTTTATCAGTTGTATAATGGTATTTTTAGATTTAGAAATTAACTAAATGTATTAACTGGTTCAAGTCTTATCAATTTAAATAACGAAGAAAAAAAAAGAAAAACAAAATTTTTTAAGTACGTCTATCGGCCCCTAATAGAAAACACTACATGTATATACATGTTCGGAGCGACAAACAGATACTTAATTAGGGGTTTACACAGAGGTGGGGGGTTACAAATTAAACCCGCAGTCAACAAGAAAAATTGGAGAAAATAGAGAAAAGTTGAAAAAAAACGGTATGTATAAAATTTCTAAAAGAAAAAAAAAACACCTAAAAATTTTTTTCTCTCGCCCTGCTGACGAAATTAATTCGTAAGTTTTGTAGAACTCCCTCTAGAAGTGAATCCTGTGTATGGCCGTGTCACGATTGAATATTTTATTTTGAGGCTCGCGAAAGCATTTTGAAAAATCAATGCGGCCCAAGGCTTGAAAAATGTTTCCCAGGCCTGTTCTAAAGGATGGAGGTCAGATTGTGTAATTCATTTATGTTATTTCTCTTTCTTTTTTCAATCTTTTCCCTTTTTTTCTTGTTTTTCCCGAGAAAAATTTTTGTGTTGTGGGCAATTGCACCTGTTGCCCATATGTTAAAAGCTGGTCTGTTTGCAATACAGTAAGAATTATTTTGTGTATTCAAGAACCTTTTGTAGTAAAAGATAAATTTTTACTTTGTTGGTTAAATATTTTCTATTTTTTGTATAATTATGTGAAATTTATTTCAGGCAAGAGTACCATTTTTTATTTGATGATAATTTCGAAATACGCGACGATGTTGATATCCTCAAAGAAATGGGTCTCGTCATGGGTGAGTTTCGTTCGTACTTAACGTTAAGAAAATTCAAATAATTTGTTCGAATATTCATGTCGTTTATTTTTTTTTTCAACCTTTCAGGCCTCGACAAGGGCGAATGCACTGCCGAAAATTTGGAAATAGCCAAATCAATCGTTCCCGAAGTGTTGAAGAAATACGTTGAACGTAAGTAATGCGTTCTTCAAAATTTTACAGTTAAATTTTATTCAATTTACTGTCGGCATAGTTTTGGTTTGTTGCACATTAATGTACAAACACGTTTTATAAGAATATGAAACGATATTGACTGTTATCACGTCTGAAGGTTTAGCTATTATTTGTTCAAATTTCGACTCGTTTTTAGTTCAATAGATTTATCTGTTTAATTTGTAACCTTCAACTATTTCTCATTTTCGCCACGTTCTAATTCTGTTTTTCTGATATTACGTTCATAAGCTTTGTTCACACGACGCTGGTTTACTAGCGCTGGTTCATTCAAACAATGCTGGTGAAAAAGTTGCTCTAGTTGATTTATCGGTTATCAGTGGAGATCAGTTGTATTCATTATTCAATTAATTTTCTCTATTTTCAACCATAACAATAGAACAACTTTTTAAATTTTCACCTTTGACTATTCCTTTATTGTAAAGAGAATTCGTTTGCAACAAATTTATATGAACAGATTCTGAAATTCCACCAAATTTCTGGATTTTCAACTGTAACTCACCTGCTAGAAAATGGATTCAAACGAAATTTTAATGAAATAATCCTCAAGCATTGTTTAATAACTCATTAAAACTTCACTTATGAATATTATTTAGTTATGGAAAGAAGTAGTTCGAAATGCAACAGGAATAACTAAAGACAAATTGTCTCAAATTAAAAAATGCTCTACACCTAATCATAAATATTTTCTAAATAATAGTTTAAACTTTATTTCTAACTCTAATTGAGTCATTCAATTAATAACTTTGTCATAGGGATGAACTTTTCCTTGACAGTTAAGATTTCTGTAAGTGTGATTACCGATAACATTGATATTGATTCAACCCAAAATTGAGCAAAACTTTGAATTCACAGCCTCAAAAAACGTTTCCTTCGATGAAACTTGATGAAAAAAAAAAATTAAACAGAAAGTAAGAAAAAATAATATCTGCCTCCCCAAAAAGTAAATTATGAAAACAATGTGGAAGAAGTTTTTTTTCAATTCTCTTTTACTCTTTCATTTCAAGAAATGTTTTGTCCATTTTCCATTTTCACAAATGGTAAAAATTTGAAACTTTGTCCCAAAGGGGTCTAGGGACTTTGTCAATGGCTATAAACCTTCCTTGGATTAACACAATTTTTTCTTAAGATCTCATGTAAATTGGTCTATCAGTTTGACACGATGTTTCCAACAATTTTTAGCCCTTCATCCATCTATACTAATAAAACTCGGTGTAAGTATATTTATTCATCAATAACTTCCAAGTTGCTTGGCAGATCAAAATTAAATTTTCTATATTTATCTGTGTTATTTCAGGGGATGTTTGAAGCCATTATTGAAGACCCTAGTCCTGTTGGGGGCAAAGTTGTCCATTTTCCACAAAATTCATCATTTATGGTGCAAAAATGGGGCGCATATCGATTAAGCGCGAAGCTCAGAAAAGCACATCGATAGCGCGCTAAAAGAAGAAAAGGGTGTGAGAGGACTGGAGTATTGATTGCGCGCCTGCCTGTGATCATACAAAAATTGGTTTCTAGACACGCGAGAAAATGTACCTAGGTCTGGTTGTTAAGGTTGGCAATAGAGGGTGAAAAAAAAAGTCAATAAATAGTTCAGGCTTAGTATAGAAATACTTACCAGCGCATAGCTTTGTGGATTATAATCTTAAATCATATCCAAGTGGTCGAAATGCGATCGCTATTATACAATATTAAGTTATTAGGCGCGCTATCAATATACGATACAGAAAGGCACATGCATGAATCGGCGTGCTATCGATAACCGAGGGTAAACGACATTGGCGCGCTATCGATGACCTCCTTATCTGCCTGAATATTCTTTTGCGCTCAGTCAATAATCTCCCCAAAAATGACAAGAATGAATAAGAGGAAATTAAAAATAAAATGTGTGAATCTCAATGGGAAGTCACGAAGGATTAATATGTAAACATAATAGTGTTGTTGTGAGCATACGTACACACCAACAGTTACAGTATTGTACGTTTGTAACTTTGAAGATGTGTGAGTTACAATTGTGATTCTAATTTTAGCTCTTACTGGAATGTAAACCAAGTCCTAAGATGTTTACACATCAAATAAAATAAATTTTATTTAAAAGAAAACAAAAAAACCGTGTTAATCTGAATGAGTTTATTAGTGGATATGCCCAAATTTATTACAATAATAGTTTTAATCTTTAAATCCTCATTTTCTTTAATTATACCATTCTAATTTTTTAATTTTCAAGTATAAATAGTCTAAGACATTCTCCAGATGATCAGCAACATTTTAAGCCTACTTTCATTAAAATCGGTAAAGTAAGACACTTGTTCTGAGTGAACAAAATTCCCTTAGTTCCGGAGATAACATATCAAACATATAACCTCCTCCGTTTGCAGTGGATAAAAATAGGCAAATAGCAGGTGCAGCATAGGCAAAGCTGGGTGAAGAGCTAGTCTTGTATCCACTTCCGTAACGCTGTCACATGACCATAATTAATAATTACAAATATATTTGTCGATGCGTATATTTCAGTTTCAGTCTAACTCTAAATTTTTTTTCTTCATTTTATTAATTGATAAATTTGGACACATTTATGGTTCAGGTAGATTTATGAATTATTGCTGCCATCGGTGTTCACTCTGCACTTATTTTCATTTTCCACTTTTAGTGTAACCAACCATCCCAGCAATAGTGAGCGCCGCATGCATATAGATAAATCAATATACTTGGTTGCATATCTTTATAATTATGTAAAATAGATGTAAATAACTTTATCTATGAAAAAAACTCATATATCCATATTATACCTGTATTATTAATTTCTTCTTCATTAAATTTGATGGCCCAGCGGTTAAGTAGTGGCTGTGTTTGAAGACTTTACGCCGTGTATTATGGAGATTCATGATCGAATCCCCGCTAAAACAAAAATTTTTCGAAATAATTAAGACATACTAGCGCCGGAATCCTTCTTGTGATGGTTGGTATCCCAATCCAAATCCATCAGCTGATAAAACAGGTAACGGAAAAACGTTACAAGTTTCCCATCTATATTCGAAGTATACTACTTATTTATCTACGGCTACGTAGCAGCATTGGGTACCCACTAATATTTTTTAATATGTAGAGATGGATATTCCGGAAACCAACCTAATCATATATCTAGCCTCGGCGTAAAAGCAGCGCGAAATTTTAAACAGCTCCTTAATGTTTAAATAAAATCTTTATATGAGGTGGGCTGCGGGTACCTGAATTTCGTTCTAAAGAACGTGAAAAAATGTTTATCTCATAGGTGCAAAATACCTTAATTCGCCTCTGTTTGTAAGTAACATAACAGATTCAAATTCATGTATTTGCCCATTTGCCCTAAATGCCTATTTTAACTCTGTTACAGTCGTTTTCTTTGTGCAGTTTTTATCCAGTCAAATAAAATACTACCTTTCACTCGTAATTCTCTGTTAAAATTTGTTTTATCATTTTTTTTCTATTATTTTTATGCCTTTATTTAATTTTTAAATTGCGTGTGCGCAGAAATGGCTCGAGGCGAAACAGAACTCGACATGGAGGGACTTACGCAGGAAGTCGACTCAGCTGCTCAAATGATTTTAGAACCTTCGGCTTTGTCACCAGACAGAAAAGACGACTCAGACGACGAATCTGACATGTCCAGCGACGGTGACATGTTAGAATGACGAACGTCAAATCGTACGTTCCGTGAATCGATATTAATTTTAATTTTCTTTTATAAATTTTCTGAAATTTTATTCTACATCGACTCGCGTCAATCATTTTTTCCATCCAGTGATAGGTTATTTCTATTTGTTTGACTCTAATGCTAAGCATATTTGAACTAGCGTGAAATGCCGCACTGCGTGAAAATTTACTAATAATTATTTCCAATTTCATTTTCCAAGTGATTTTCTCCGTAAACGTCCCTCATGGAAGTGTTACCGAAAGTCTGTCGAAAAAGTATTATTACTGTATGTGTGAACGCGCCGGTAGTATTATTACAAATTGAGTTGGTTGTAATTATACCTAAATTTTTTTTGATTTTTTTTTGATTTTTTTTTTTTGGCGAATAACAAAAATTTCACTATTTGTGACTTCCTAAAAAGTAAGTTTGTTTTATTTTTTTATTCTTTTCTTATATTCAGTTTTGAAATGCCGAAAGATTGAACGAAAAATTCCGTCATAGTCGATTATCGAAAAAAGTGTAATACAATAAGATGCAAGAAATTTTGACGTACTATACGTGAAAGCGTTTATTGCGATGGTTCAGAAATTATTCTCCGCAGCATACGCTAATTTCGAAAAAATTATTCTGCAGCTCAAATATGTTTTCGCCATTATTTTTCTAAGTAGGTTTTTTCCTTGAAAAAAAAAAATTTTTTTTCATTGTACCAAAACTTTTCCACCAAAATTTTTGATGTCCGTAGTCGTCTGAATTGTTTTATTTGTTTAAATTAAATAAATACCAATTAATCTATATTCTCCCTCTCCCTTTATCTATTCGTGGACAACTCCCTCATATATGAAATCATCATATTGTTGTTGTCCTGTGAAAATATTGTTTGATTTCGTACGATTTTAAATCTGCTGAAAATAAAGCCAATGAGAATATTATTATTTCTACTCCTATTGTGTTGAAGGTCGATGAAGATTTCCCAATCGGCTAATTCATCAAAACACTTTTTTTGAAACCAGCACGTACAAAAGCGGTTGGTTTTTTTTAGCTCTTATTTTTTCGATTAGTGTGAGAAAATAATGACGAATGTTTAATTAATAAAAAATAAAAGAGGAACATTTCTTCTCAAACACGCTGAATTCAGAAATCCCTAATTCAACCAACTGTGACGTTAGTTATGCCATACCGACACCCACTCCAGGAATGGCGAATAAAATTTTTTTTTCGTTTCAACCTTCCGTAAAGCTGGGTTAACACTATAAACGAACCCGCGAACAATGAACGTTTTTTTTCGCTTGTTTGGTGTAAATGGTCATCAAGCAAACCAAAGAGAACGAACTGAATTCGCTACCTGAGCAAACACTGAACAGCATATATTTCCTTTTTGTAACCTAGATGAGCGATCTCTTCGATGTTGCCTGTTTTTCGCAGCAGTGTTGGCAACGAATCTACATTTTTTTGAGATTCGAATCCACGAATTCAATTGCTCAGCTCATTGGGTATTTTTCTTTTATTGTAATGATCTAAAATAGAAACTAGTGTAAGAAAAAATCGAATTTCATTGATCTCGCATTCAAAGTTGAATACACATTTTGCTTTTTCAGGAAGTTTTAAAATTCAAACGAGTTGAAATATTTTCAATTCCGATTTTTTGTAGTAAACACCAAAATGAATCCTTAATCCTCGAAAAATCGTTCAAAAATTTCGGCTCCGTCAAATCTATTGAACGTAGGGATTGTAACCACAACCATAATCGGAACAATAACCAATAAAAACCTAAACAAGTCAACAACAACGATTTGGCAACTGATAACCAAAACAAAAAAATTTCACTTTACCAATAACCATTACCTATAAAATGTTGAAACCATTAATCAGAACAGTAACCATAAAGAATTGGTTTTTATTGGTTTTCATGAAATATCAACATTATTGATTATTTTTTTCGAAAATTATCTACTATTTCCACGAAAATTATTAATTATAGTTAATTTGACCGGACAAAAATTATTTTTGTCTTTTTTACCTTGAAATTTGTCTCAACCAATAACCAGTAACCAAATAATTACATTTTTAACTAATAACCAGTAATCAATATAGGTTTTTATTGGTTCCCATAACCCCAAAGCCATTTTGGTTGCAAGCTCTAGTCAAACAGATTCAAATAAAGTTCACAAATCTAGTATCTTTTTTGGATTTAAATTACTAATCGGAATCCAATTTGTAAAAATAGATTGGAGTGGATTTGCCAAATCATACTCAACCCTGTTCTATAGTCCGTTATTCAAATGCCCACCTATTGTGTCTATGATTTCGGAGTATACAATGGCAAAAATAATATATATATATATTTTTTTTCATCTCTAATGACGAATGCAAATAAATGGATGTTATGTTTTATCATATTTTTTTAATTGTTTCCTTGTAGATTTGTTTTTTTTTTAGTAGGAAAAAGGCACAGTATGGGTCAAGAGATTTTTCAAACGATGCAAGGACCTTAGCTAAAGATTGCGTATGTTGGCAACAGCAGGGTGGCCTCCAGGGGCTGGAGTTTTGGCCCATTGCCCCCAAAATGGAATTTCATGAAGCCCCCACATCTGCCTGAATAATCCCACCATCTATGCAACGAGTGAACCAATTTACTTCTACAGGGATTTGAACTGCCTACCAGCGCATACCAAGTGACAGATTAAAGGAGGGCATCACTCCAGCTGATGATAAACTACGAAGAATTATAATTTAGTAATTGTAGCAACATAATACAATCCTGAGAAGACTGGCAACATTTTTTGCTAGTTGCGATTACATAGAATTACATCTGAACAGGAATAAACCTCCTGTAACCTAGTTAATATACTCTGTTTACACTAAGAAGTGTGATGTTATAATCACCTTTGGTCGTGATTGTTTATTGTGGCGAGAGGGAAAGGTATGGATGTACATTGCAGTAAGCTTCATTTTGTAGAGCAAACAAACATCATAATTCGAATAGACAAGTGTGGATGTGAATAGAGAAGATGAAATAAACAGTCAATGTTTGATGTAAATGTACCAATTTTTGTGATTTTTTTTCCACTAACTTAGTGAAACATTCATACATCAAAAATTTAATTCAAATTAATAAATAAATTACACTAGAACAAAAAAAAAAGGTTTGAAGGCCATAGCAGCATAGGCTACTGAAAGATGCCAGTAGTTGAAAAATGGAATCCAGACTCAAATATATTTTTAGGTAGCAAGTCTTATTACAAAGTTTCATCCTTCAGCAAGTCCTGTGAAGGTTGGGAGTTCCAATTTAAGTCCATTTTACCGAGAGACATACAGCTAAAGAAATGTCTAATGCCCGATTAAAAACATGTCAAAGATAGAATGTTGATAAAACATTTGGAATTTCGATATTTTTTACTGTGCATGTGTTGTAGTTTAATTGTGTGTGTATTGGTATGGAGATGTCTGTTTTCACAACAAAATAATAATACGCGCAGCTTTGGATGTGCAGAATATATAACTCAAATTGTTTCTTTTATATCTTTCCCGTATTTTTAAACTACCTACATCACATATGGAGTGTTGGACATCTCATTAGCTGTATGTTTGATTTTACCCCTGAATTTTAAGTACCTAAGTTTAGAACATCTACTTATTATACTCGATGCGGCATTAGTCCCCAAGGTTGGGTATTTCTCATTTCATAACTTCAGCAGAATTTTATCACCAATAACTCAGTCATATATATATATATATGTCAATCTCTTGTTCCCACAGTACAGGTTACAGTTCTCGTCCGATAATCACGAAATTTTGAACGAATATATGTACTAAACTAAGGACCAGACCTATTAATTTTGGTGCGGATCGGCCGGACGGTGCTTCCGGTACCACCAATTTTGTTTTTATTATGGTTATAAAATGCTCAATTTTTCAGAGTAAATATTCATTTTAATTCACTTCAGTACGCTACTAATTTTGGTACAGACCAGCCCAATGGTACTTCCAGTACCGCTATTATTGTTTTTATATTGGTCATAAAATGCGATATTTTGGAACCATATGTACGAAATTTAAAACAAATATTCATTATAATTTATTGTAACATGTTACCAATTTTGGTAAGGATCGACCAGATGGTACTACCGGTAAAGCTTTTTTTTTTATAATTTGCATGAACTTTTTACAAAAATTAACCACATGTTCATGTTTTCTTTATTTTCTTTATTTTTTTTATTTTTTTTTTATTTCGTAACTATTGTATTTCTTTTTTTTTATTATTTGAAATTATATGCTTAATTACCCTACTTGATTATCTTAATTTTTCATTTCAAGAAATAATGCTTTTAAATTTCACATTGTCTAATATTTTGTCAGCAGCTAACAAATTTCATACAATCATAATATACCATTAAGGCATATGAACTTACAAACAATTAATGTAACCATCAAAATTCATAATTATTTTTTTCGCAAACTTATTTTTTCTAACAAAGCTTGCGGCCCTAGTTTTTATATTTTTTTCTCAACTTCTAATGGATCACTTAATTCGAAATTTTGCAACACTATAATTTGTTGTTTTTGTGAAAACAAGAAAATTCGTTGGTTTTTTTGTTAGTGTTTTCACCAAAATTTGCACCCGATATTCGTGCCCGTCACCTTCGCCTTTCAGTTTTTACAAGGTAGTGAAAGTATCTACGTGTATTACGTTAAAAAATTGACGTATTTGCATCTACGCCTGTTACAATAACGGTACAAAACATTTTTTTTTTAATTTCTCAGTCACCCTTAAATGATAGAGAGGGGATGTACAATTAGTATAATTTCAAAAAATATGTCACTATCGAAGGTACGTATATTGGTTCCTCGTACACGTCAAATTTTTTCATGTTCTGTGAAGCTGTATTTAAGATGTTTCAAAACAATATAGTGCATGCATGTTAACTAAGTTTCTATTGTCTGTCTGTGAGAACATATGATAATTGTTCAGAAGAATAACATGATAAAAGAGGCAACCCATCTTAGATTGGTCTACATATTTTTACAGATTAGCCCGAATGTAGAATCGACATAAAGAATTTTTTTCTAATTTATGCTAATTATAATGAATTGAATTCATTATAAAATTCTAACATCGTGTAGCTAAGGCCTAAACACCTATTTTGTGGAAATATGGTACCACAATGGGTCACTTCCTCTCAGGTGGTGAGAGATGAAAAAACAAATTTATCCTGTTTAATCACAGCCGAATGGACGAAATTCGAGCATAATATGGCTTGCACACAGACATCTACTGTCTAAAATTCAAAAATGTCCGGGTGTTTCCGTCCGCATTTACTTTCGTATCAGTATTACATCTAGATATGTTTTTTTCAAAATTAGGAAAACATGAAAGGGGCAGGAGATATGGGCCAAAAACACTTTTTGAAGCAGAATTTTTTTAACCGTCAGTTGGATGGGTGACTGAAAAAAATTGTTTTTGTCTTTTTCCTTAACAATTACGTTCTTAAAATTTTACTGACTGGTGCCTATCTGCTGATAAGCATACTCTTGATCTCTCCAATTGTGATTTAGTCATCATTTTTTCAGTCTGGCGAAGACAGGGCTGACGACTGATTTTTTTATGAAAAGACAGTAAGGTGACTTCCTTTCAAATGGTAAGAAATGAACAAAATAATTTTTTTATCTAGCTGAACGACAGCCGAATGGATGAAATTTGAACTTGATAATCACAGCTTGAGTGTAAAGAGTAAACGCATTTTATTAAGAAAATATTGCAATTCCATTAAAAAAATGGGACTATAAGAGTAGAAAAATAGAAAAAAGTACTTCTATGGTACTCCAAATAGGCGTAAAAAGCTTTATTAATTTTTAAATTATTCATCATACATCTGAGCAATTTTTACGCAAAATTTCAACAAATCGATCCATTTGAAGTTCGGAAAAAAAATTGAAAAAATTTTGGTTTAAGATGCATTTTTTAAATTTTTATAAGGGTTACGAAAGGACAAAACTTGTAATATTACTCGCCTTTTTAAAATACAACATTAGAGCATAATTTCAATTATTAGTTTAAATACAGAGGGAGAGGGAATTTTACAGTAGCTTATCCGGTAATGACGTTTGAGAGTATAACTGTACATAACAAATGTATAAGTGAATACTAGGAAACGCAACATAATACTTTACTATTTTTCAATTTTGGAAAAAAAAAAAAAAAAAGTAGATAAGAAAAAAAAGTTACAATGAAAACACACACAACGGGGCTAGTATTCAAAAGAAAAAAGAACAAAACAACATCACGAAAGTAACTAGTGGACGTAAACTCTAGTTTTGGTCGTCGGTTATAACGCCGACGGTATCGTCAGTCCAATTATGATTGGATAAATTGATAATAATTACGGTGATATTATCTAACGAGCCTTTGTAATAAGCTTGCAAGGTGATACTCCTTGCTCCAAACATGGGTTCGTGTAGCCGTTCACGAATGAAGGCAACCGCCTCCTCATTGGTGAACATGTCCCATAAGCCGTCCGAGGCGAACATCAGAAATTGCGGCCGATGATTTGACAGGTCAAAGGTTAAAATATCGGGATCGGCGATGACTAGATTACGGTCCTTCAGAGGATAGTCTCCAAGGGCTCTGGACGTAGCCAGTATTCCAGCCACCCTCCATACACCGTTGAAGGCGATAAATCCGCCCGCTTCTTGGATTCGTTTCTTTTCTCGCATCTGTAATGAGAAGTTAAACCACAAATATTAAATACCACGGATGCAGATACGAGTGGAGCATTTCAGTACAAATTTGGCGATGAAAAACAAAAACTCATAAAGTAGATTCCATGTTACCTAAATTAACAAAGTGAGTGGCGAAATCAATGGAATAAACTTTTACGGAGCAAAACGCCAAATCTATTGACAGATAGTCTGTCTCTGAAGGGTTACTTTTCTAAATAAAACGGATGATGCAATGAATGACGACCCTAAAATGTTTACAACGAAAAATAATATTCACGCAGTTGATCGGCACAAGTAAGAACCAATTATAAAGTAAGGTAGTCGCTCTCGAAAGGCTTTTACGAACTCAACGACGAAAACAATTTCGACCATAATTAGAAGCACCCACACGCTTTTTAAACTACGCCAAAAGAAGCAACATATCAAAAGGTAACTCTCAACCTTAACTGAATTAAGGAATGCCAAGTTCGAATATGAAAATTGTGAAAAAATGCGAAGACTAAACTCTCCAAATAAGAATAACATCTCATTTTCAGCATGCGACAGAAACATCAGAGGCAACGAAAGGGCATTCGCGACTGCGAACAGGCAGCAATTAATCTTAACAATACGACAGATGACGAAGAAAAGGAAATCTTGGCAGGAATTTCACTTACTTGCTGAGGTTTATGGTCGAAAGAAAGCGGTATGGCATTTCCTTTGTTATCACACATTACACCACGCGAATCACCAACGTTCGCCACAATCAACTGTTGTCTCTCAATCAGAGCGATAAGAGCTGTAGTCCCTGTATAATAAAAAGGAAAGTAATAAAGAAAACGGTATCATCCTTTTAGGGCTGTGGAGATATCTGGTCGGTGAATTAAAATATTTCAGCCATAGAAATGTAAGACAATCGATTTATAGTAATGTAAAAACGAACGAAAAATTGAAATACTATGATAACTCAAGTGAGACTTTGATGTTGGGACTGGACATCAAAGTAGTTGACATTTAGTGGATATTTTTATAAGCTTTGAAAACGGGAAAATGGATACGAATTCACTGAACACAATCCTAAAAACAATCCTCAATTAATGTTTCCTATGGTTGGTTTTGAATAAAAGATGCTTGGTACTGATTTTATTTTCCATCATTTACTAAAAAAAATCATTCAAATTGACGAGTAAAATGACTCCCAGCGAAAAATATTATTCTCGAAAATCGCTAAAAAAACATATAGAAAAAAAAAAAACGTCAAACATGCCATTTTTAAGCCTCTTATTAGCAAACGAGTAACAACAGTAGCACGCCACAGAGATGTCAAGTCACAATAAAAGAGAAAAATCAAAAAAAGGAATTCTGTAATATCCTACTCAGATTTTGCACACATGTCTTCAATACTGCTAAAAAGGTATAATAAAGAAGGTGTCTTTTGATCGCAGACCCAACTTGGAACTAACACTCACTAACGGCATAAAACTTACGACGGAGGTGAAAAGAAAAAAAAAAGTTTTAGGAAGAAATTCCAATTACATTGTGTCATATTAATAAAATCGAGACATTATTAAATAAAAAAGTGAAATGCCAAAAAATATTTAAGCGCAGGAGGCTCTATTTGAAATTCATAGAGGATCGATCATAATTTTAAGATTTTTTGTGGCTGAGACCATACTTCACATTATATGACTGAATTATTATTTTACAGAAAATTCCCCGAGTCCCCGAGTAAGAAACATGTATGTGCCCAGAGTATAACCAGTAGAATTTCCATTAGGTACATGAACGTAGAAATTGTCAAATTTTCTTGCGTTTCTCATGATTCTTGAGAGAAAACGAAATTTGAAGATCTGCCTCCTGAGTAAAAGTCCTCTAACTTGAAAGAAGGCAGGTTAAGAATATATTTATTGAGATTCCCACGAAAAATGTGCAATATTCTTCACTGATAATTAACAGCGTCGCAATTTACGACTTTTCCAAGGTGTTGGAAAAACTGTACATAATAAGTATCACGAAACAGTGAATACTAGAGGAAGTTTTGTTAATTACGCACGTATTATTCTCCCGAGTTCCACACGGGCTTATCATTTCGCAACTTTATATTCATTAGTTACACTCCAACAATAACGTAATTCAGCTATAGAATTTTAGGTGAGTTTTGGTGATGAAACTCATCAAAAAAATTATCTTCAATTTCTTGCTTTAGCTTTCAATGAAATCTTAAAAAAGAGCCTCTCGGGCTTGAATATTTTATAACTGATCTATAAAATTTAGATAAAACGTTTCATTATACTAAATGTCGTTGAAATTCAGCAGACGTGTGTACGCACTTCCCACTAAAGTGTAGGAAGTGTATACACTTTCTGTCCAAATCGAACAGACCCATATTTCATTTTTTTATTTAAGGAAGAATGTTTTAATTTTCCTGGTACGCCAAACGCCATTTCTAATTCGGAATTTCTTGCTAAAGTTTCATTTTTCACAAATTTTCAGTTTTATGCCTGTTGGAAGGTTGGCTGAAAGTTGAGTCTGCGATAAAAAGTAACTTATTTTTTCGTATTATCTGTTATTAGCCGAGTAGGATATTACAGAATTCGATTTTTTATTTATTTATTTTTTTAAGATAAAAGTTTCACTTGGGTTATCACAGTACATATACCTATTTGCATTTTTCGAATGTTTTTGAACAGTATTAGGAAAAGATTGCCACACATTTCTATTGCAGAAATATCACCAATTAAATACCTCCGGAGCCTTCATGGCACATGTAGAAATCATAATAAATTTCCGTTTGCTCGCCATTACCCGCAATATTCATATTCTTTTTAGCTGCCTCCACCAATAGTTTGTCGGTAGCCAGTACTTCGTCAGTTAGAAGTTTATTATAATTAATGGTACCACTTTGTTCGACGTATGTTTCAGTTTCTATGATGACAAGTTTATCCGATTTCGTGGACAGGGTTACGTTCTTCGAGATGGGTAAAAACTTCTCCAACTTTCGCAATAAATCGTTGTCAACGTAATCGATACTCTTGGGTGACGAGCTCAGGTCATCCGAATGCGACAGCATTTTCTTTGGTTTTTTATCGTATTTAGAATTACGCTCGTCAACAATCGGAGGAGCAGAAGCAACTCTGCTTTTCATCACAGGTGCATCGGCGTCGCCGTTAATTGACGCATTACGTTCCTTGATAAAATTTTTTATCTCGACGACTCGATTTTTTAACGTGTTTATTAAATTACTGGCGGCATATTCAGCAGCAAACTGAAACCCAATATGAATAATAATGGTAATGGTAGTAGTAGTGGTAGTAGAAGTAGTAGTAATAGTAGTGGTAGTGGTGATAGTAATAGTAGTAGTAATGATAATGATAATAATAGTTATAATAATAATGAAATGAAAACGAGTTACATTATTAGCATCGAATTGTAATGAATAGACGAAGCGGAAGGATAGGTCACTGCTAATGTTTCTAAATTTAGATGGCGACAGAGACAAACTATAATATACCTACACTTATTGTAACAGTAATTAGGCATGAAATAGAAAACTACGAGTATAATAATACGTATATTCCCAAACTGAACTTTTCTCAGTGGTTGAACTGAAAACACTTTGTGATAATTTTAAACGATGAATTTGAAAGACTGACTTGAAAAAAACAACAATCAGAAATTCGTGTAACTGATTAAAATATTCTTTTTACGAGGTTACGCTTGCTGAAAAATGGCACCTTTACGCAATAAAAGAGAGGAAAAGGGCCATAACCTTAAACTTACGTTGATTTGTGAACGAATGTAGCCAAGTTCTCACTTCTGTAAAATTAGTTTCAACTGAAAATAATTGTTTCTCTCACCTAATAATCTTTCCAATTTTCTATTTCGGTTCTTCATGAATTTCTGTAAGGGTCACCTACACTTACGTACATTTTAATATCAAAATAAAAAGTGATTTTTCCAACATGCAATAGTGCTACAACTATTTTTGGAAACATTAGTTGAAAGTTGCATTTGCGATCAAAAGTTATATTTTTGTTCATTTATTTTTCTGAAAAATTCCAAGAAATTTGTAGAAAATATACGTAGAATATTACAGAATTAGACTTTTTGATTAGTTTTCGTTCATATCAAAATCCTACCATGGTTATCACAGTATTTTCATATTTCGAATATTTCTCTAATATGAATATCTTGAAGATTGTGTCACAAGTCTACAGCAGAAATAATCATAATGCACTCATTAATATCTCCGGAATCAATGAAGATTGACGGTGAAAACGCTTCTGAGGAAAATGGTAAACCTCTTCGTAATGGGTACTATGCATAATATATTGGTTTGGACACCGGTCCAATGTTCCAATCAATAAAATTTTCTGTTACCTCGCCTCCGTGGCCGTCGAACACAGCGAACAACGAGACTCCAGTGCCTTTTATATTTTCATTGATGACAAATCTATCCTCCATATGTGGCCGTCTGCCCTGGACTGCGAATACCGCTACGTTTCCAGCTTTGTACTCCCAACTGGAACCTTCCTTGCGCGCTGGTAATGGGGCACTTTTGAATGAGGCAGGATCACCAAAAGTGAACCCCAGCCGTTTAAATATGGAGTCAGCGCGAAAGTTAACATTTTGAATATAAGCGACGATAAAACAAATTAATATACTAAATACTAATACTTCTGGTTTCAGAACGTAAATTCGAAACATACGCCACACGTAACCCAAATATGAAATGTTGACGGAAACGCCCATTATTAACTTGGAGAATAACTTGACATGCGATATGAACATTTGATAGATCAATTTATCTTCCAATTCATCTTCCATGCTGACAAATAGTTTCACAAAACTACAATTCAAACACAGAGGATAAATACACAAAAAACCGAAAACTAGGAAGTAATATATTTACTCAACTGAACACAAACACGACAAAAGCAGATGCGGTAAAAAATACCAGCGATTTTTTTTTTTCGATTTTATCGAAAAATTTATTGACGAACTCACGAACGCTGGGGCTAACATTTTGGTATTAAGTACTCACAACATATTTCTCGAACATAATTTTTCCGAAGTTCTTGGACATTTATATCGAACTTGGTGGAAATGATGTTAACACACGAGTGCGAAAATGATGATTAAACTTGCAAAACGGTAAAAAGGACTGAATACTCAAATGAAGAAATGATCTAAGCACGAACACTGACATACATCATTGACTATATAGCTTAATAGACTGCTAGAACCGATAAAATATTGAAGGCAAACAATGCAGGCGTTACTTTTCGAAAAAGGTACTTTGTGTGAAAACTGAATTTGTATTGAGTTATATTTTTGTGACTCCTAACAATATAAGCAGATACTAGTGAAGTATTAGACCGCTATACCAATTTATTGTCTGAAATTAATGAGTGAAACGTTTGAATAATGATTTAAATTAATCAACAACTCTTCAGAATGTGAAAATGTAAGTTTTAATTCTACAAAATTGTTAATGAATCGCACTCGCTTTAAAGCAGCGAGAAAAAAATTCACGTACCTTTAAGTACCTACTTACTTGAAAAATGATATTTTCAGCATCATTATAGATTTATAGATGAGTATTCTTCTCAGGAGTAAAAACAGTTTGGTACGTTTAAGTTTTGATTTTTTTTTGTTCTATATTAGTCTTAATCTAGATTTTTAGGTATTCACATGAATCGATGCATCTGAAAAAATCTTTGTTATAAATTGTTTGGTGGTTGAGCATTAGATTGAGCTCCTAAAATTTAAGAAGCGTTTTCCAAATTTTCAATTATGTATATCATTTTTCTCTTTGAATGTGATGTGAGGCGTACAGAACGAGGACCGAAAGAACTTGAGACTTTTTACTTTAACAACATTTTATTAGCGACTAAAAATATAAATTACAACTGAAATACGAAATGGCGAAGCAACAGTGTTATCGGATCGAGAATGGTAGGGGAAGCACTTCGTGATGAGAGTGTACATATGACATATATATATTGTGTGTTCGTGATGATGATGAAGAAAGAGAGAAGGTGGGATTTTCATTACAACACCCCCCTGAAATTTTACCGTTCGAATTCTTCATCATGTTGTGCGCTGAAAGTGAACAAATTATTATTAAAAAAAAATATTAAGTACAAAAATAATATATGCATAATAAAAAAAATTTCAAAAAAAAAAAAAATATTCACGTACACATATTACATTGTGTTGGGATACAATTCCCTCACTGCCTTACGAACATGTAACCATACATTAATCAACACTGCATGTAACACATCATTACATTTATTGTTTCTGAATGTGGCGACACTGATTACCAGAATAATATTCTTCCCGCCACTGCTCGACGGAGAATGTTCTCCGCTCGTCAGTCATTGTACTAAAGTCGTGAATAAATCTTTTTATTGATAAATGTCCGTACTTAGTTTTCTTGGATGAAACGATCGAAACTCACCTCAACATGGTAGCCAGAGCTGCGTACCAATGAAAATAAGTGCGGGATTCGAAATGTGTTCGTGTTAATCGTGTAATTTGCTAAATGTAAAAGAGTTTTTGTGTTTCACGCAAAGTGAAAGGCTTAGTGCCGTGTGATACTTCCGCGCAAAGTGGAAGAAAAGTTAAAAAGTTCGTGAACGCAAAGTTTGGTTCCAGTGATTAAGGGAATTATCCTGGAAGATTGAAAAATCGTAAATCAAATGAATCAAAGGTAATAGTCAAAATTAATGAAAACGTCAGTGAAATCGTGGGCGCCAGTTAAAACGTCGAAGTTGAAAGTTTGGTGTAAGCAGATCAGGTACGAGAGAATCCTTTGGTTTGGAAAACCGGCTTGCAGAGTCAAAAATGGCTGGCAATTGTTCGTGCTGTGTTCCAAAAAGGAAGTCGAAGTCAAAAAGTCGAAAGTCTGAAAGTTGCAGCGTCAAAAGTCAAAGTCAACATCGGAGCAGAATAGAAGAAAAACGGAAAAATACGAAAACAGAATCGAGATAAGTAAAATTTAGAATAATTAATTAGTAATCGGTGTGATTTTTTTCCAAAATTAATAGTAAAAGTTCAAAATTTAAGTGAAATAAAGTAAAACGTTCGAAATATTTTCATGTTAACTCTCATCCAAAATTAGAGGAAAGTTGAAACTTGAAAGGTATCATTGGTAACCTCTCAAACTTTATCTTGTTGGTCGAGAGTGGTTGAAAAAGGGAAATATTTGTTGAATTAGATACATATTGTATAACAAAAGAAAAAATTATTGAATAACTATTGACTTTGGTGACAGATTTTTCCTGTTCACAATTTACAAAGAGTACTTCTAATCGATAATAGATAATGAATTATTTCCTTTCAGCATTAACTTTTTGTATTTCTGTTGAATAATTTTGCTTTGAAATTTGATTTATCTTTTGACGTGTTCAACAGAATCATTTTTGTTCTGAAATACAACCAAAAGCTGAAACCAATTTTGAATTAGAAACTGTTGGCGAATATATACCAGAATTTAGACAAACTGAAAAGAAATTGAAACAACGGTGGAGAGATCAACTCATCGTCAGCGACAGTGTTCGTAAGAATTAATTAGAATAACAATTAATTATTAAGAATTATAATATAACATAATATTTGAATTGCATTCCCGATCGAGCGGCTGAGACCGTGTTTTGCATAATCGTGCGGTTGAGACCGTGTTACCCCTAGATTTAAGTGCTCGTGTTTCTGAGGTAGGAATAATAAACCCCCGATAGAAAATTTTAACAATATGTCACGTTTTGACACAAAGAAAGTATTTGATGGGAGGAATTATGACGCCTGGAGGACCATGATGATCTCCACACTTTATGCAGAGGGACTATACCCAATCATGCAGGATACCGAAACAGAGGTGCTATTTTTGGGTTTAGAGTTAAACAATTTTTTAAATCCTGAATCTAGTAATGCTAGCCCAGCAACTCGTATGACATATTTCCAAAATCAGGAAAAGGGAAAGGCCCTTATATATCAAGGATTAAACAATGAATTGATCGAAAGAGTTAAAGACCTTAAAACAATAAATCAAATCCTAAAAGTTCTCGATGAGAGATATAAAAGTTGCACACAGGTCACATACATCAACGCCAAACAAGCATTCCAAAGATTAAAATTCAATAGCGATGGGAATATGAGAAGTTATTTAGATATTTTCTCGAGGTCAGCCCAAAAAATAAGAGATTGTGGGAAGAACCTGGATAAACAAGAAGAGATAGAACAGCTCCTTATATCACTAAATATGGACTATGACATGACTAGGCTGGAGTTTAACACTTTAAGTCAGAATCAAAAAACAATTGAAACTCTCCACGCCATGTTAATCGAAAGGTCAGATAGGTTATATGACGAGAAAAAGTCAAGAAACAGTAATAATAATAAATTTTGTAACTTCACAAATAATAATAAAAACCAAAGATTTCAATATGGTGAAAATTACAATAGATATAATAATACAAATAGAAATCAGAACCATAATCGAAACGTAGATCAGGGGAAGATGAAATATAATAATAACCAACAAACAGAAACATCACAGTACAATAATAATAACTATAAAAATAAAAAATATGATAACAATCAAAACCAAAATACTTTGCCAAGTTCGAGTACATTAGTTTGTTTTAAGTGCCATGGCAAAGGGCACATAGCCAAAGTATGTCCGTTAAATAAAGAGGGTGCAAGACCCCAAAATAAATTAGATGGTCCTGCACAAAATACAAGATACGGACGAAATAACACTAATAATAATAATAATAAAAACAAAAAAGAAAATGACGTTCAGTGGTCAATGATGATCAGATATAGAGATCAAGGACCGAATAATAATTCAAATAATAAATTAATAAATCTAATAACATCAAAAGAGACAAAACAGGAGCCAAACTCCAATTACGTTCCCCTTACTAAAAGGATCATGTTAGATGGTGGAGCCGTAGCTCACGTCATATCGGATCTGTCAAAACTATCCAACCCCATAATGTTGGAAAAACCCATCGAACTGGAATGTGCAATCCAAGATACACTCTTAGTGGCCACGCATATAGGTACAATGTTTATCAGAGTAGAGAACTCAGAACGTAATCAAAAAGTCATAAGACTAAAAAACATACACTATGTACCATCCCTCAATGTAGACCTGATGTCAGGAATAAAAATAACTGAAAATAGGGCGCTTGGAATAGATCAGAATTTCTCTGCAGCACATATATATGTCAGAGGAACAGATGAAGTAATTTTCTCTGCCCCAAAAATAAGGGGGGTATACATGGTTAAATACGAAATCGTACCGGAACCCACAGTTAACTTAATAGAAGATGAAGATGAATTAAATAAAATATGTCCTTATAAGAACGAGTTGAATAAACTGGCATGTATGCCTAATATAAATTCCCAAGATGAATGGATGGAATATGAGATAGAAGAAGAAATTATTGAGGAAAGTCAGGATGAAGTGGAAGTGAATATAGAGAACACAAATAATAATACACAAAATAACATAAATAATAATAATTTAAATAATAATGACATAATAAATGTCAATGACGAATACAATAATAATGAATCACATAATAATGAGATAAATGAAGGTGATGTTGAACCAAATGAGGATGTAGGTACGAATGATAATGATATAATAAATAATAATAATATAATAGATAATAATCAAGAAGTAAGCCAGGATATAGAAAGGCCGAAAATAGATAAAAAAATGATATGGCATAGGAGATTGGGACATTTGTATTGAAAAAATTTAAAACTATTAACAAAAGTCTCAAGGGTTATTCCAAACGGGATCACGTTCCGCGATGACAAATTTAGCCTTTGCGATATATGTGTAAAGGCCAATTCAAAGAGATTGGGACATAATGGAAACCGGACAAGACCCGAGAGAAAGCTGGAACTCGTTTCATCGGATACTATGGGCCCCTTTTCACCAGGAATATACGGTGAAAAGTACGTTTTAATATTCGTGGATCATGCCACAAAGTATACGTTTATCTCTACCATTGAGAAAAAATCAATGGTTTGTGAGGAATTTAGAAAATTATATATGAAGTTGAAGTCAAAATTCCCAGATCACCCTATAGCCACCTTAAGATGTGACAATGCTAGGGAATATCTTGACTCAAATATGAAAACATTTTGTGAGGAGAACGGTGTGAACCTTGAGCCTGTCGTTCCGTATTCGCCAGAGCTGAATGCAATGGCAGAAAGACAGAATCAAACGATAATGGCTAGAACTAGGGCCATGCTGTTCAACTCCGATTTGAACTTCAGTTATTGGTCGTTGGCTGTTTTGACGGCTGTTTATACCATAAACAGAAGCCCAACTAGGGCCAACAAAGACAATAAAACCCCGTTCGAAATGTTTTATGGCATAAAGCCTGATTTATCCAATATGAGAGTTTTTGGATCTCTCGCATTTAGACACATCCCCATAGAAATCCGTCAACAGCAGGCTACAAAAAACAAAAGAAATAAAACCAATGTAGAACATCCGAAATTAACACAAAGATCTGATAAGGGTATATTCGTGGGATACACGAATAGTGGGTACTGTATAAGGAACCCGTTAATAGACAAATCGCATGTCACTTGCGATGTTAGATTCGATGAAACGAGAAATATCACAAAAATAATAAATAAAAATGATAATAATGACACTATACAGGGAGACGATAATATAATAGAAACCCCTGTAATATTAAATCTATTTAAATCAAGATACAAAAATTATATTGAGGACCACATCCCTCAAAGATGGGAGGATGTCGATAATAACCCTTTTAGAGAACAGTGGCAACAAGCTATAAGTGACGAGCTGAAATCATTGTCTGATATGGGTGTGTGGGAGGTTGTACCCAGGGAAAGAAATGTGAGGTTAGTAGATACAAAGTGGTGTTTTACCACAAAGCCCAACAATCAAGGCGTTCACATACCAAAGGCCAGGTTGGTTGCAAGGGGTTTCAAAGATCTCACCCACTATTCTCTAACTGAGACATATGCCCCAGTGATCCAATATTGGCTTATAAGATGGATGCTATCAATTACAAATAAATATAACCTAAATATTACACAGTTCGATATAAAAACAGCATTCCTTAACTCCGAAATAAAATACCCTATTTTTATATCTAACCCCAAGGGATGCCAACTGGGCGAAAATAAATGCCTAAGACTAATTAAGTCAATATATGGACTGAAAACGTCTTCCAAAAGTTGGTACAACCTATTGAATTCGACGATAATACAAGCGGGATTTATACAATCTAAAATAGATAGGTGTCTATATGTTAAAAAAGATGATACTGGTGCAATGGCATTTTTAATAGTCTATGTGGATGACATGTTGTTGGCTAGCAACCACGACGAGTGGACACAAGACTTGATAAGTATCTTCAAGAAAAACTTTACTTTAAAAATAGAAGATAACCCTACCTTTTTTGTCGAGATAAGTAGAGATATGATAAAAAAGGAAATAATATTAACCCAAAATAGATACATAGATAAAATATTAAGGAAATTTGGTATGGTGGAATGTAAACTGTCAACCACACCGATGGAAACGGGGCTTAAGATAAAGAAGCCAACAAACGGATTGGATGACACTGAATATAGGACCATGATAGGGAATTTGCTATATGTGGCAAGACTCACCCGCCCGGACATTGCGTTTGCCGTCAACTATTTGTTGCGATTTCAAGCATCCTCCAATAGTGAAATAAAGAATTATGTTCGTCGCATAATTAGGTACCTTAATACAACAAGGGATTTCTCTTTAGTATTCCACTCGGACCAAACTCAAATTAAAGCATTTGTCGATGCGTCGTATGCACCCGACGTAGACGATTCACCCGTAGAAATAAATAATTTGGAGAAAGGGTGCTCCACCACTGGCTATATGATTTTCTTAAACGGAGACTTGTTAAACTGGGCCATTCACCGGCAAAACTCGGTTGCAACCTCGTCAACTGCTGCCGAGTTAATTGCGTTGAATGACGCACTGGACGATATATATGTGATCTGGATACTTACTGAGAGCGTTTTTCTGTAACCGACTCAGTGCAAGTGTATGAAGATAACATATCCGCATCACGCATTGCATCTGGGGGAGGCCAGAAACGCTCCAGGTCACTAGCGATCAAATGTTATGCAGTTTTAGAGGCATTCAAAAATAAGTTAATAACGTTTAACGATATTAGGTCATCTGATCAGGTTGCTGATATTTTAACAAAGGCACTTGATCGGAAAACCTTTCAAAATATTGTTATGAGAATACTCCGGACAAGTCAACTTTTCAGCCAATAGTCTTAATTGACTCAACCCTCGAAATTTTTTGATTTTGGTTTGGACTGCGGATGGGCGTCGGTCTTTTAGCGCCTATCGTAAACCGAGCGGTCCATAATTTGTTTCACAATTCACTTCACAACATACAATAGGTTCCCCGTAGCTGCTCTGCCTCTCTTATTGGTATCAGCATTCCCTAATATACACAATTGATTCCCACAATAGTACAATCATATTAAAAATCCCACACGACTAATTATAGGGACATATATATATACATAATAATATTTTTTCTACAGCTGACGATGAGGAGATATTGATCTCTCCGACCTACTGATTTTTTATATTTTTAAAATCAAAATCACACAATACTTATGAGACGTGACACCGTAACATAAGGTTATATATACCTCATGTTAACTTTACACGATATATTTAAGATAATACATTATGACAATATATGAATCCATACACATTTATTATAAAACGTTATACTAGTCAACGACATATTTTTTTTGATTGTTTATTATACCATCTTTTATATATATATAATTTTTTTTATATGACAACTATATGTAACAATTTTGACTGCTATTGCTTATTTCTTGTTTATATGTTTGTTTTAAATACATGCAATATGTGACACACTTTTAGTTATATGTTCGCTCGTCCATTTTGAATCGCAGGGGGGTGTTGGGATACGATTCCCTCACTGCCTTACGAACATGTAACCATACATTAATCAACACTGCATGTAACACATCATTACATTTATTGTTTCTGAATGTGGCGACACTGATCGCCAGAATAATATTCTTGCCGCCACTGCTCGACGGAGAATGTTCTCCGCTCGTCAGTCGTTGTACTAAAGTCGTGAATAAATCTTTTTATTGATAAATGTCCGTACTTAGTTTTTCTTGGATGAAACGATCGAAACTCACCTCAACCTCAACACATTGAAAGAAAAAAGAAAAGAAAAAAAATCGACAAAGGTATTCTTGATTACGAGTTCATTGGATTTAAAGGAACGTTACGTTTCATTTCTTATCTAGATGACATGAAAAAGATTGTAGAATAATATACGTTGCATCGCTTATTATCTTTCGTGTATTGCTATTGTATTTGAACTGGCGTTTAACATGTTTTTCGATAAGGCAACCTTCTTTCGATTTATCATAATTGCGGTCATGTAATGGGTTTTAATCTTTATTGTGTTTATTGTTAGAGGATTTCCTTTCATAAAATTGTGTGGGAATATTTCGTGTATTTCTCTCACGCTTGTTTGAAAATGTACAGGGTTTTTATTATACGAATTGTAGGGTTTTTTCTTGTTCGATTTTCATGATTTTTTCTTTGTTACAATTTTCGAGAAATCGAGCATTTATCTCTTACAAGTATTTTCTAGTAAATGGTATTGTTAAGTACTCCTTTTTGCAATAATTGAAGGTTAATTTTTAAGCAATTATTTTCATGTTACGACTTATGTTTTGGACTTGGGACGACTTGTATTTTGAAATAGAAAATTTTGAAACATATTATGACTTTGAAATAAACAAATTTTTATTATATTATGTGTAAATGTTTGTTTCGTTCAATATTTTAACAATTATATTTTCAAATTTTGAACGATCCAATGATTTTGTCAAAATGTCTGCCAATTGATTTTCGGAGCTCACAGTTCTAAAAAATATTATTTTTTCTTCAAATGCTTCTAAAATTGAATAGCATTTGATCATTAGGGCTCTCAATTTTTTCTGACTACCCCCTGAACATATTTTTTGGGTTGAAATATTATCTTCCATTACATCCACAATCAACTTTTCTCCAAAAATTTCGTAATTTATATATTTTATTACTTTTATGGTGTCAAGGGTATCGAAGACTGCAATTATTTCTGCTGCAGTACTCGATGATGCATGGATAGTTTGCTTGGAGCAATTCCACTCCACCAAGTCTCCATAAGAAAATAACATAAATCCAGTTATCGATTTCCCCTTTTTAAGATTAGTTAATTCTATGTTTGTGTCATCAACTTGGGGCGCATAAGAGGCATCAATATAAGCCTGTATACCATCCCCTTTTGATCTATATATTATATTATAATTTTTTGTGGTATTAACATATCTAAATATTCTTTTAACGTAATTTTTTAGAGTATCATTAGAGTTATTTTGAAAATGTGAGAAATAATTAACTGGGAATAATATATCCGGTCTTGTAAGTCTTGCTAAATATAGTAGTCCACCTATCATTGACCTATATTCAGTGTCATCTCTACCATTTTCTATTTTATCTATTTTTAAACCTGTCTCCATAGGGGTGTTTGTATTTTTTAATTCCAAAATTCCAAATTTCTTCAACATTTTATTTATATGTTTGTATTGTGAGAATATTATTGTGTTGTTTTCGATATTTCTAGCTATTTCTAAACCCACAAAAAATCTAGGATTATTTATTATAGTGATCGTAAAATCTTTTTGTAGTTCCTCATTTATTTTTGTAATGGATGTTTGCGAATTCGATGCAATTAATATGTCATCCACATAGGTCAAAAAATATATTTTTTCATCATTATTAATTATGGTGTAAAAACATCTATCACTTTTTGTTTTAGTAAAGCCCATATCCCTTACTTTTGTATCCAATAGGTCATACCATGACTTGCTGGATGTCTTCAATCCATAAATCGATTTCTTTAATTCCAATACCTGATTCGAGTTAATATTTATACCCTCAGGTCTTCTTACAAAAATAGGTTTGATTATAGGTGAATTTAAATACGCAGTTTTTACATCATACTGTACCATTATCAATTTTTCTTTATTAACTATAGATAATAATGATCTTATAGTTCCTATCGATGCTACTGGGCCATGAGTTTCAGCAATATTATATTCGGTTTGATCTTTAAAACCTCTTGCCACAAGTCTTGCTTTTGGTTTTGGATTTCCACTCATCAAATTTAATTGTGAAAATCCATCTTGTATCAATAAGCTTTTGGCGGTCGTAGTCTACTATTTCCCATACCTTCATATCATCGAGAGAATTAAATTCGTCATTTATGGCCCTGATCCAATCTTTCCTAAATGGGTTCGTTTCTATTTCAGAAAAAGTTTTCGGAATATTATCTTCTATATATGTTTTATTGTATTTTACATTAATATTCATAATTATGGGGTTAATTATCCCTAAATCGTATTCATAATCTGATGATTTTATTGTTAATGGTTTATTATTTATCAATAGTGATTTTATATTTTGTGTTTCATCCATTTTAACATCACATGAAATGTATGATTTTGTATTGTAGGGGTCTTTGAGACAGTATCCCATATTTGTATAGCCCATCATTATATTTTTTTCCGCCCTATGTGCTAATTTCGGGTCAATTTTATTTTTTGATTTGGCTTTTACTTTTGTGGCATTCTGTTTTCTAACTTCTATGGGAATATGCCTATAAGTTAACGCTCCAAAAACCTTAAGATTTCTTAAATTTGGCTTTATTCCATAGAACAGTTCATAAGGTGTTTTAAATCCCTCATTTGCCTTCGTAGGTGATCTATTAATTAAATAAGCCGCTGTTACTACAGCATAGGACCAATATTTTATGTCAAGGTTGGCATTGATTAACATGGCCCGTACTCTCCTCATTAAAGTTTGATTTTGCCTTTCGGCAACACCATTCAATTCTGGAGAATATGGTACCACATAATCCATTGTTATTCCAACCTCATTACAATAATTTATTATTTTTGTATCGGTATATTCCTTGGCATTATCACATCTTATAGTTCCTATTGGATATTCGGAAAATTTATTTTTCATAGATATTATAATATTTTTAAATTCATTTGTGACCTGGCTTTTATTAGCAATGGGCATGACAAAAGTGTACTTCGAAAAGTGATCTATAAAAGTTAAGATATATTTCTGGTTCGCTAAAGAGGGTGTAAATGGACCCATAATGTCTGATGACGCTATTTCCAATTTTCGAGTTGGTTTAGTCCTAATACCAGTATGACTCAATCTCGAATTATTGGCAATACAACATATCTGGCAATTTACAAAATCCTCATCCCTAAAATTCAGATTCTTGGGAATGCCAACTGCCATAGTTTTTAACTTTTGCAGATATCTGGCATTTAAATGCCCAAGTCTTCTATGTATTAGTAATTTTTTATTTATATTATTATTTATTTATGGTGTATTAATATCATTATTTTCATTATTTTCAATTATTATTTCATTATTTTCACCCCCCTAGGGTGGTTCAATATTAATATCGTCTTCTTGAATTTCCAGTTCTACTGTAAAATCATCCCATTCATCGTCTATATTTTGAGTGACGGGGGCACAAATTATATTAGATTCAGTATTATTTGTATCATCATTTATTTTTTTTTTATTATTATTATTTGCAATATTATGGTATATATAAAATATTCCTTCTTGTTTCATTGCAGTTATAATTATTTCTGCATTCTCAATAAAATATTTATTCGCAATATCTTTCTGTTGATCGATATTAATTATTCCTGTATTTGTAATTTTTATGGCTGAAATAATATCTAAGTTCAGATCTGGCACATAATGAACATCGTTTAATTCTATCAATGACT
>WOFM01000188.1:0-120202 GCA_011428145.1 Ericerus pela | reverse complement strand
AAATAAATTCAAAAAATTATTTTTCCATTAAATCAGGATTTTTCAAGTCTCTCCTCAAAGTTCTACCGCAGCAATGGCTACCATGATGTGAGGCGTACAGAACGAGGACCGAAAGAACTTGAGACTTTTTACTTTAACGACATTTTATTAGCGACTAAAAATATAAATTACAACTGAAATATGAAATGGCGAAGCAACAGCGTTATCGGATCGAGAATGGTAGGGGAAGCACTTCGTGATGAGAGTGTACATATGACATATATATATATTGTGTGTTCGTGATGATGATGAAGAAAGAGAGAAGGTGGGATTTCCGTTACAACAGAATGTGAATGAGCATTAGAACATGTTTATAATATTATACTGAAACAAATATGTTAAATTCATTGACAATTGTTTTTTGAATAGCGAGTTCGATTCTGATTGTTTTTAATTTTCTTAATCATTTTGGAATTGAATTTCTGAATTCCTGCTAATTTCACTCTGAAAAATAATACAAAAGAAAACGGGCGTTTGGTAGAAAATTTATACAATAACTCCTTGAAAATTTACCCAAATCCAAAACACTTTACTTACGTAGGTTCTAAATTGTTTTACAATCTTTGACAAAAATATGTACCCACGAATTTGTTAAAATAAAAGTTGTACATATTCACGAAACGTATAATGACAACTGAATTGTGCATGAAAACTACACTCAAAACATAGGTACAGAGTTAGCCGATAACA
Organism: Ericerus pela; assembly: GCA_011428145.1. Taxonomy (NCBI): domain Eukaryota; kingdom Metazoa; phylum Arthropoda; class Insecta; order Hemiptera; family Coccidae; genus Ericerus; species Ericerus pela. Next base: position 119,473 of record WOFM01000188.1, on the reverse strand, counting down.
AAGAAAGGGGGAGAACCTAAATGAAAAAACACAGATAAGGTTCCTACACACGATGTACATATTTAACACCCTCATCTAGTTTTCATAATTACATAAATTTAACGTAGGCACAATAAATTTCTAAGATTCACAAATACATGCTTAGTCTGAGACTTAGTAAAAATATCAGCTAAGTTATCAGCAGAGTTTACTTTAACAACTTCGATCTGGCCGCATTTGATCGCCTCATGAACAAAGTGATAGTGCACTTTGATGTGCTTCTACCTTTTAGAAAATTACTTAAATTAACGATACAAACCACTGCCTAGATTGTCCTCAAAAATACGTACAGGCTATATAGATTCCGATGGTAAAAGTTGTTTACATACACCTAACAGGTATATGACTTCCGTGACAGCCTCAGAAAACGCGACATACTCAGCATGCGTTGACGATTTTGTGACATTTCCTTGCTTGTGAGTTTTCCACAAGATCGGATTTCCAAACACTCGAATAACGAATACGGTTGTGGACCTACGATCAATAGTATCTCCTGCCCAGTCAGAATCTACATAAGCATCTAAACTGGGCAGATCACATCTACTACAATATGTCAATTTCAAATCACTAGTCGTATATAGATACTTGAGAACTCTTAATGGATACTTGTAATGTGTTTGATCATAGGCTGTTTGGAAGCGGCTAAGATAATTTACACTGTAAGTGACTTCTGGCCAAGTGCCTGCACTTACATATAGGAGAGCTCCGATTAAGTTCCTAAATTTTACGTTAAAATCAGGCTCTGTGGCCCTTTCAAACTTCAAGTGCATTTCCATAGGGGTATCAAATAAATTTGAATCTTTAATGTTATATTTAGTGGCAAGTGACTCGATATAATTTTTTTGACTGAGTATCATTATTTTATTTTTAACATCGTGATTTATTTTAATGCCCAAGTATGAGCTTACGTTATTTAGGTCCTTCATACTAAAATGCTTAGAGACCTTACGTTTAATTTGATTTATTTTCTTAACTTCCTTGCCACAAATTAATAAGTCATCAACGAACAAAATAATAAAAATAGGATTTACTTTGTCTTTGGCAGAATATAAACTGTGGGTGTGTGCGTATGTATACACGACACCACACAAACACCAATCAGGTCGGTTGCGTATACGTGTAGTAGTATATGTGCGGGCCGAGCCCAGTAACAAATAAGCTATATAGACGAAATATATAGCCGTGAGCGCAAAAAGGTTGTTTGCGGGTTTTACCCCGCTGGCCCGCTAGGTGGTCGACGAGTGTGTAAGACACACTCGTTCGTCATCGACCACCCGTCGCCACACCACTCTCCTCCTAGTAAGTTTCCGAGGAAACTTACGGTGACCTGTGACGCCAGTCAAGTGTGGCGCAGCGTTCACTACTACGCTCACGGGTACCGTTCACGTAGTAGGACCGCCAGGTCTCTTCGGTTTGGACTTGCCGAAGTTGGCTGGGAGGGTGGGACGGGAAGGACGTGTTCGGGGCGCTCGAGGCTGGGGAATAGGGTTAGCTCGAGTTTGGTGCCTTATGAGCGGAGTCTGGGGACGAGACGTGGGAATGCTCATAAGGGGTGGCGGATAGGTAACTGGTGCCGCCATTAAAGGCGACATTACCATGGCCGGAGGATAAACCGGTGCCACAAGTTGTAGATGCGGGGGAATGGGAATTCCGGGTGGTGGCATTACAACTTGTGGGAGTGGCATCGGGGTTGTCGCTAGGGCGAGCGACAGGGCATTGTGTGCTGCAAGCACAGCGGTAGTGAATTGCTCCCACGGCTGCAGGGAGGAGGAACCACCGGTTGCAGTACAGGGGACTGTACCACAGGCGGGGCGGACTCCTGTACAGGAGCCGGTAATGGAGCGGGAGTTTGGGTACGGGTTTTGCCGCGTCTTTCGTCCCGTTTGAGCTCCATGTAAGAGAGACCGCGAGCGCGAGCTTCACGCCGGGCACGGCCCCCTGCCTTACGGCCCAAACGGGGACGTTTCGCCGGTTTATCAACAGCCGGGGGACTCTCGTCAAAAGAGGTGGAAGGCTGTGATTTGGGGACTTTCTCCGGCGAAGGTGTTGCCATTAAATCGATAACAGGGTTATTATCGACAGCAACACTTTCTGTCGGTTCAACCTCTTCGGGTACTGGTGATAGTACACGTTGAGGGACCGACGAGGGTTTTGAGGGAAGATGGACGGTTGGGGTTGGGGTAGGGTCAACGTCCATTGGTGTCTCTTCCGCAGTAGTCGGTACAACCGAAGGGCGAAGTAACGGCGACTTGCCTTTCGGGACTGACAATGAGGCTACTGGTGCCTCCGCGACTTTGGAAGTCGACGGTTGGGGGGACCCCTTTGTTGCTGCAGACGGACGTTTAAAACCGCTGGTACGCAACGTAGCAGTCGCTTGCGCTCGGTGCTTCCGAAGAGGAAGCGGTTCAATCTGCTGAACCGTCTTGAGCGGCGGGAATTCCCCAGAGGGGAGTCCCACCGAGGAAGACGGTTGAGGACCGGGCGAAGGTCTCTTAGATTGAATGCGCTGTACGACTTCAGCGAATGTGCGGGTGTCAATCCGCGCATTGCTTAATTGTACAGCGGTCCGAGCGTGAGGTGGCGTTTCCAACGAATACGCGGTCTTCCTGGGGAGCGGAATGAAGATTCGAGAACGAGAGCTACGGACAAGGCCGCGCTGTACGATCTCAGAACCCCGCGCCGCTGCTCCAGGAGCAGGCCTGTATTGTCGAAGTGGCGCACCTTGACCCCTGGCAGCAGACTCCACCCTCTGCCTCAGCGTCGATCGCCGTTGCTGTACTCGAGAAGGAGTATGGCAGGTATCCTCTTGTGCAGATCCGACAGAGGTAAGCGTCACGGGTGACGCCGATACTTGTTCGGACGTAGAGGGTACAGGCGATTTCTGCTTCACCGGTGGAAAGGTGGCAGTAGCCGTGGTGGAAGGAGACGGGGCAACGTCAGCTGGTGACGTCGGGGAGGAAAAGGTGGGAGAGGGGGAGCGATGGTCGTCTGCACGAGGAGACAACGGTTCATCACCATTACCGCCCTCTGTTAATGGGGGGGTAGCCCTTAAAAGGGCTGTTTCTTCATCGTCGGAAATATCCAAAATGCTAGGGGAAAGACGCTCTTGGGACATATCGCCAGTCTATTACGCTCCGCGAGATATTATTAAAAGCGCCTGTTGTGTAGCATTTGATGAAGAGTATATAACAGCCGAGCACGTCAAGAGAAGAGTGAGTGTCTAAAACACGAATTTCACTCGTTTTCTTGACCGTAACCGCCGTTTATTTTCGTCTCGTAAACACGAACGAAGTTGCAGTTGCGGCAGCTGTTGTTGCACAGTATTACGAGTTCGTTTTGTAGGCGGGGCCTGTTCGTCTTCCGAGGAGGAAGACGCGTCGTATTTATGCGACTGGGTGGCGCCACAAAACAATTTTCGTAATACGTCGTTGTCTACAACGCTTGACTTGTCGTCAGTTGCGTGAGCCGACTCGGACGAGTGCGGGAGAGGAAGGGGAATCGCAATCGGTTCGTCGTCGAGCATAGTGTCAGCTGTTCGACTAGAAGACTGACCGATGGGGTGCAATTGTGTATTTTCCTTCGATAACGCTTCGGGAGGCGATTCTTTATTTTGATCGTGTGTGTTTACAATTGGGAAAGAATCGAGCGTGTCGTCTATGTGTGAAGACGACGTCGAAGGTTGGGGTGAGGCATTCGGGGGTGAGTCGTCGTTTTTAGGTAGGACGACCTCAGATGACAAGTCAACTGTCGGTCCCGAAGGATCATCGACGGAAGTTGAGTCATCTGGGTCAGCTTCTATGTCTGTGTAGACATAGGCCGACTTTAGGCGATCGATTGATACGCGTGTGTGTCGTCCTTGTATGTCGATCTCGAACCATTTATCCGTACAGTTGAGGACTTTGTACGGTCCGGAGTACGGTGGGTCGAGTGCCTTACGAGGTGTATCGACGCGTAGCCATACGTTTTGGGCTGATTTTAGATCAGCGGGGACGTATGAGGGGGAATCGCCGTGGTTGCGGGTGATTTGGGTGAATGCATTCGCGCTTTCACGAATGCGTTGAGGAAGGTTAGTGCCGTCGGTGTGAGTGACGACACTTGGTGGGCTGTCTTCAAAGAAATCAGCCAGGAGACGGAGCTCTTCACCATAAAGGGGTTGGGCTGGGGATACGCCAAGGTCGGAGATGACCGTCGAACGTAGGCCGAGAAGAATGAGAGGCAAATCGGCTGCCCATTCTCCACGTGAGTCTTTGGAGTTCTCGCGGGCCATGATGGTGGCTTTGAGAGTTCGATGCCAGCGCTCTATTTTGCTGTTCGATTGGGGGTGATACGCCGTAGTTGAGATTTTGTGTATTCCCAACTGGCGCGCAACCGAGTTGAATAAAGCGCTTTCGAACTGGCGTCCCTGGTCCGTCGTTATAGTTTCGGGGACGCCGAAGGAGGACACCCAGTGTTGGACGAAGAGTGTTGCCACTCGATCCGCGGAAATATCCGTTGTCATGATGGCATGAGGCCATCGTGTGGCGTGGTCAATCATTGTCAGACAATGACGAGGACCGCTAACCGTCGGCAACGGACCCACGATATCGATGTGCACATGCTTTAAGCAATCGGTAGGGCGGAAAGCTTGGAGAGGGGCTTTGGTGTGTCTACCGATTTTAGCTTGTTGGCATGCGGTGCACTCTTTCGACCAACGTAGGCAGTCAGATCGTAGGCCAGGCCAAATGAATCGATTAGCGATCAGACGAGCAGTTGTCCGGCCGCTCGGGTGCGAGAGCCCGTGAATCGAATCGAAGATGGTTCTCCGATATTTGGCGGGTACGAAGGGTCGTTTTTTCCCCGTGGACGTGTCGCACATTAAAAGTAACGTGTGTCCGGGTACTCTGAACGATTCGAGGATGAGGGCAGAGTTGGGGTCTGCAAGGTAGTGTTGTTGGCAAAGGGCCATTTCATTGTATGGCACAACACAGGGAGAGGTAATTGCGGAGATTGATATACGTGACAAACAATCTGCGGCTATGTTGTCCTCTCCTTTGATGTAGCGAATATCCGTCGTGAACTGCGAGATATACTCTAGTTGATTTTGCTGGCGTGGTGAAGCTTTCTCGAATGCCTGAAACAGGGCAGTTGTGAGGGGCTTGTGGTCCGTATAGACGGAGAAAACACGCCCTTCGACCAGATTATGGAAGTCCTTCACCGCTGCAAAAACAGCGAGTAATTCGCGGTCGTATGTCGGATATCGGCGTTCGGTGTCTGATAATTTGTGGGAAAAAAATGCCAAAGGCTCTAGCGATCCGGCACCGTGTTGATAGAGGGTAGCCCCTATCGCGTGGTTAGACGCGTCGGTTGCCAAGACGAGTTGTTTGGACTCGTCGGGATGCGCCAAAAGAGCAGCATTTGCTAACGCCTGCTTTAAGTCGCGGAAGGCGGTTTCGGCAGTGTCAGTCCAAATTATCGGGGTTTTGTCACGTTTTTTGTTGGAGTGGATAAGCGCGAAAAGTTTACTCTGAATGTGAGCGCAATGTCTAATTGTACGCCGGTAGAAATTCACCATTCCGAGAAAGCGCCTAAGGTCATGAACGGTTTTGGGAAGTGGGAAATCGAGTACAGCTTGGACACGTTCGGGGGTAGGTTTGATACCTGAGCTGTTGACTCGATGGCCAAGGAAGGTGAGCTCTTCACGTTCATGTTCGGACTTGTTACCGTTGATGGTGAGGCCAGCGTTGTAAATACGCCGTATGACCTCAGTAACACGATCTTCGAGCTCAACGGGGTTGGAGGCGGTAATGAGGATGTCATCGATGTACGCGTAAGCGTAGTCGATGTCTCGCAACAATCCATCGATGTACCGTTGGAAGGTTTGGGCGGCGTTTCGAAGTCCGAAGGGCATATAGGGAAATTCGTAGAGACCGAAGGGGGTTATGACGGCTGTCTTGGGGATGTGTTCTTCGGTCATCGGGACTTGGTTAAACGCCCGCACGAGATCTAATTTGGTGAATAGTTTGGCACCAGCTAGTCTGGCGTGGAAATCCATAATATTCGGGACAGGGTACTTGTCGGGGATAGTTCGTGCGTTGAGTGCTCTGTAGTCACCAAGCATGCGCCATGTTTTGTCTGGCTTCATGTGCATATGCAAGGGGGATGACCAGGCACTTTTGGAGGGTCGGCAGTCACCACGTTCGAGCATGGTTTGGAAGGAAAGGCGAGCTGCCTTTAGCTTCTCGGGGTTTAGACGACGGGCACGGCAAAACACCGGTCGACCTACAGTTTCGATATCGTGGGTGACTTCGGTAGGGGAAATCCTCGGGCATAAGCCTTCTTTACCGGTTACGCCGGGAAATTTGTCGAGGATTTTTTGGAATCGACTATTTGAGTGGGCGATGGTCAAACAAATTTCCGGGGGATAGTCGATGGGTCGGGGTTTACCTACAATGGCAAGTCCAGTGGTCTTATCAAGGAGGTGCCCTTCGCTGACATCGGGAAGCAGTTGGTAGTGGCTGAGGAAGTCTGCTCCGATGATGGGATCAGCGATATCGGCAATGATGAAGGCCCACTTGAATTCGCGACGAAGGCCGAAATCTACCTGCACCAGCTTAACTCTGTAAGTACTAATTGGAGTTTGGTTCGCAGTGTAGATTTGGAGCTTAACGTTGCATTTCCGGTCTTCAGCGGTTGGAGGTATAGCCGATATCTCCGCGCCAGTGTCAACCAGGAAGTGATGCTCGCTAAGCAGATCTTCCACGAATAGATGGACTGAATTGAAAACGAGTGGGAGTGCCGTCTTGACTGACTCGTTTACTCGTTTCCCGAACGGGTAGGGGATTTGGAATCGCGTATGTCGCGATTTTGGGGTTTGTCCCACCATGAACACGGGGGGTCAGAGCAGTTGCGCGATTTCCTCCCGAACTGTTGGTGATACCAACAGTAGCCATCACGGGAACGGGAGGGAGAGCGGGTATTTACCGGTCTCTTACCATCGATGACTCGTAGCGTCGTCCGTGGTTTCGAACGACCGGAGTTAGAGTCACGAGAGCGCGATCTGTCTCTGGACCTGGCATCGCGTGAATGCGAACGCCTATGTTCAGGGAACGGGGCGGGATTTTTTGGGGGGTCAACAGAACTCACCTGTTTACCAGCCAAGAGCTGTTGAAGCAGCTGGGTAATGGTAGCTAGTTCCGAGGAATTAGCCGTTGGTGCTGTCGACGGAGGTGCCGCGGGAGTTGCGATAGCAGAGATGGTGCTGGTCGCAGGGGATGTCGACGGAAAGGTTTGCTCGAGAGCTATTGCCTCGTCAGCTTCGAGCGCTGCCTGTCGAGAGGTTGCGGGCTTAGTCATGGCCAATGTTTGACGGATATTGACCGGGAGGGATTGGAAAAGGAGGTTGCGGAGGACATCGTCGTTTACTCTTCCTTCGTTTAGGGTGACGAGGCGGCGATGGTACGCCGAGGGCCTCTCGGAAGGTTGACGATGGGTGTTTTCCAACAGAGTTCTTATCGGGGTGTAGGAGGAAGGGGAAAACTCCTGTTGGATCTGGTTTCGGAGGTTCGACCAAGTGTGCAGCGAGTCGTCGGAACTGTAAAGTAATTCTGACACAGCATTGGCTACCTGGGTTGGCAAGTGGCCGGAGATCGCCAGATGGAGCTGAGACTCGCTGGTATTGCCACTGGCGCGAGCAAGATTCTCGATCTGCTGTAGCCAGAGACGCACATTCTCGGCGTTGAACGGGGGTAGGCCTGTTAATAACCGTGGTGGGTGAGCTTGTAAGGAGGGAGAGGCGGTAGTCGCGGCGGAATTTGCTTCCTGCCGGTGCGATTGCCGATTGAGGATTGGGGACAACCTCAGCGTGGAACTGTCAACTGGCTGGTGCTGGTTGACTGAAAGTTCTTTGCCCGGGAGGTAATTGTCGAGGAATGGGCCTAAATTTACAAGCGTAGAGGACTGCGGGATCGCCAAGTTCGTCGGTACAGTTGACGAACGCATGCTGACATGTGGCGTTGAGTGGATGGCAGACGTGGGGTTGGGCTGGTTCTCCATCCTCCTGGGAGGATTGCTGACTGTAGCCTTCGCAGGCGTCAGCGGGAGAACCAGGTCGTCGAGAGACGACGAGGTTAATTTGGAGGCCATGGAGGTGGTTGAAAACAGAGGCTAAGTTCGCACTTTCCTCGTCGGCAGCTGATTGCCGACTGTTTGTTTCTCTTTGGGATGGCTGGTCGGTACTTGCGTACTGACGTCGAGCCTGGGAAGAGGAGAGGGAAAAGTGGAAAATTAGGGTTATGGAAAGGGAAGGAGAAGGAGGACCTTCTCCGTCGGCAGCTGGGTGCCGACTGATTTTTATGGACGTTGGTCGGTACTTAAGTACCGACGAGCAACGAGGGAAAGGGGTAGGAGAAGGAGAACCTTCTCCGTCGGCTGACGAGAGCCGACTGAGTTCCTTCTTCGGTTGTTGGCAGGTATGCCAACGTTTGAAGAAGGGGCGTGGTTAGGGAAAATCAGCTGGTAAGAGCCGATTGGTTGTTTCCGAGCTAGTTGGAAGCGGGTGGGGAAGGAGGTGACGGTTCCTTCCCCCGTCGACGGTAAACGTCAACAACAAAAACAATACTTACGTCGGAGGTCACCACTTGTGGGTGTGTGCGTATGTATACACGACACCACACAAACACCAATCAGGTCGGTTGCGTATACGTGTAGTAGTATATGTGCGGGCCGAGCCCAGTAACAAATAAGCTATATAGACGAAATATATAGCCGTGAGCGCAAAAAGGTTGTTTGCGGGTTTTACCCCGCTGGCCTGCTAGGTGGTCGACGAGTGTGTAAGACACACTCGTTCGTCATCGACCACCCGTCGCCACATAAACAATAGTCAAAATTATTACGTTTGAATCCTAAAGTTACAATAAAATTATTAAAACATTCATACCAATTTCTTGGACTTTCTTTTAATCCATAAAGTGACTTCTTTAGATGAAAAACTTTGTTGCTATTATCATTTACGTTACTATCTACGATAGGTTGCTTTACATATACTTCAGATACAATAGGACCATTTAAAAAAGCGGTTTCTACATCCATTTGATGAATGGTGTAGCTCTCTTGGCAACAATATGACAGAAGCAATCTTAGGGTACACATACGAGCAACTGGTGAGTAGATATTGTCCAGCTCATCATTCTGCTGGAACCCTCGTACAACTAGATGAGCCTTGTAGGAACTGTCAGGCTTTTTCCTATACATCCACTTCATGTCTAACACATTCTTTCCATGTGGCAGCTCCACTTCTTCCCAGGTACCATTTTTTTCAAGACTGTCTATTTCCTTAGCCATTGCTTGCTGCCACAAGTCAGAGTCCAAATGAGAAACAGCTTCCTGATACGATTCAGGAACATCGGTACTACAATAATGAACGTAAACAAAACTGTCATCCAACTTTGCCGGTTTCATTCTCTCACGTGATGATCTACAAACTGCTGCCTCATCAGGTTCCTTACTACTACCTTGACTTCTCTCAGACTCCTGATTAGACTGAGCTTCATTCTCCTGAGGAGTGCCCTGATTTGTACTCAGCAAAGAGTCTTGCTCTCTAGGCCTCAGGGCCTCTTCCTCATCACTATCAGATAACGAGATACATTTAACGGTTTCTTCGACAATTTCAACGTGACGGTTTACAATAATACGATTATTTACTAAAACACGATACCCTTGGTCAGTGTACCCTAATAAAATTCCACCTATGTATTTCTTATCAGTTCTAGCAGTCCATTAAGCTATATAGTCAAAGACTTACATTTGTCGTTAGCACGGATTATAAATTTACATATAAGAAAAATATAATTATTGACACATCTTTGCATGAATGGACAAGCAGCACTCATTGTGAACTTGCGCTCCTCCAAACCTACACCAGCAACAGCGATTGAAATTTGAAACATTGAAACTAAAAGTTTAACAAATTGATATTTGACAGGCGTCAACACGCAGAAGAGGCAAAAAGAAAATTCCAAGTTCCAACCAAAGCAGTGGTTCAAATTGCAAAGATAAATACGTACAAGAGTGCCAACAGGCAAACTGGTACAAACCTAAAAAATTTTTACGTTGAAGTCAGAAGTTTCTTTTCATTTACTGACCATTGATGAGCCCATGTTAGTATATCTATCTATAAACATACACGCCTTGCAAGCGGAAGAAATATTTCTGGCAAACTGCAAAGCAAATTATTAATGTGTAAACATTCTTGCTCTCTAGTCCTCTTCCTTCCAGGTGTAAAAAAATATTAGATACAAAAAAGTTGAGATTGCATAAAAAAACTGCACAGCCCACTGTTCGTTTTTGAATTCTGTTTGTCACATAACACATATACACACACTCACAAGCAGACATCCTGACAAGCTGGTGGCGCATTACATGCATGCACACATACAAGCTAGATACATATTTATCGTGTTTCAGCTGAATGTTTACACATTAAATATGTGAGGGGGGACCCTCGCATGCATTTTTTTTTTTACTTGTGACTATATCTTGAAAAAACATAAACCAGAAATGATTTTATATCTATCTATGACAAAAAATAGTGCTTGTAAACCACAACCATAACCAGAACATTAACCACTAAAAATTGAAACAAATTGACAACATTGATTTGGGAACTGATAACCAAAATAAACCATAAAATGCCATACCCATTAACCAAAACAATAACCAGAAAGAATCATTTTTTATAGTTTTTCAAAAATTACTAATCATTTCCTGGAAAATTAGTAATTATAGATAATTTTACCTGTAGAAAAATTTTCTGTCTATTTTACCCCAAATTTTAACAACCAATAACCAGAAAAGTTGTTTTGGTTAACCAGACCAATAACCAGTAACCAAATAATTAGCTACATTTTTAACCAAAACCAGTAACCAGTAACCAGAAACCAATATAGTTTTTTATTGGTTCCTAGTAACCAATATCCCCAGAAATTTTTTGGTTGCAAGCCTTATGACAAACCAGCTTCATTAATTGCTGCCATGGCTCAGTGGTTAAATAAAAGCTCAGAATTCCCGAGCTATAGGTTCTAAATCTAACCTGGAGTCTGAAAAACTTACTTTTTTTTTAGTCTTCTGATATTTTAGATGGGTGGTGTCTATTCCCATTTTTTTGGATTTTTCATCACCCTTATGATTTAAAAAAAAAAAAGTCAAAGTTGGTCCATGATGTCTTATGCAGAACAAATTTTATGGACAACTAATGATGATAGGGGGTGCATTGTAAGAACTTTTTTACTGCATATAATGAGCTTGATTAGATTCCACTATAGAAAATTTATTTGATTGGAAAACAAAAAATTGTTCATTTGAGGATACAATATAAAAAAATTTTGTTTTCCTCCTCACAAGTAAATAAATTATTAAGGATAGAACTTCATCAAGCTCATTATTTACAGCAAAAAAGTAAAGTGAAGTTTTGGAATCCGAAGAAAGTGAACAAGTCACTTTGAAATACTATAATGCATTAAAAGAATAGAATTATGTGCGAATCCAAGATTAACTAAAAAGAAGATGAGTGATCTTGCTCCGTTATGAAAAAGCATTTGAGTTGGAAAAGTGGAAATGTGTTTACAATATGGGAGAGATAAAAGTTGTACAAGTTACTTAACCAGATCAAGTAATAACAGAAGCTCTGTTTGATAGGACTACACCAACTTACAACAACCTATATCTGGAGGGCGATTTCACAAATTTCAGAATGTTATATGACTTTACTCCAAGTTTTACTTGAATATTTGTGGAATATCCCTACTGGTGTAGGCTGGTGTAAGTTAGTGTAATCCTATCAAACAGAGCTAGTATTTGAAAATTTTGCAATTAAATGATATTAGGACTTTGGATCAACTTGCTGATATATTAACTAAAGCACTTGATTGGAAGACATTCGAACATTTATGTTCATGTATACTCCATGTAATTTTTGGCCAATAATAACTTACTAAATTTTCTCATTTTGGGGTAGAGCAATCAGTGTTTGTGGTCTTTACAAATACTAGTTACGCAAAAATTGCTCTACAAATTTTGTTTGTCACCTTTCGTTTCATCATATTTACAACAGGTCCCTATTGGTTGCTCTGCCTTTCTTATTGGCATCAACATCTCCTTTTAAGTACAATTGATTCCAACAATATAAAATGACATAAAAATTCCAACTTCTCACGCTGAACTCCGAAGAAAATACAATTAATATATAGGTACACGAATTAATATAGGACCATACACGATATACATTGTTATTTATTCCACAATATGTATATTATATATATATGTTTCATTATTTACAACTCATTCTATTTTCACTGTAACCATTCTTCATTTTTTCCATCTCTTTTTTATATATGTTTTGTGAGAAAAAACGGTGGAATTTTCAACGGATCACCATACACGAACTACGATGATGAAGAACTTAAAAACGACGATTCGATGAAACGATGACTAGAAGCACACATTACGACATATAAAAGAGAAGACTAGATACTTTGAATGTTTCACGAGTTTTTTTTATTAAACACCATGAAAAACATACATGTTAATTCATCGACGAGAGATGAGCGACGAGAAGGCATACAAAACATATAATCACAGTTGAGTTACAAACACAAATATCACAGATTAATAATAACAAAAAACAGTGTTGCCACAACATGTGATGTGCGAGAATAAGTGGCTATCGAATATTATAATTTGCCATTATTCTCACACGCCTCCTCAAATTATACATATTCGATTACGATTAAAAAATGGTAAAAATAAAAATAAAGTTATTAATCTAATACTGTCATTACAACACAGAATGACAAAAAAAGGTCAACAAACGATTAATAACAAATAAGTAATCACAAACAAGAATATTAACATACAAACGAAAAAATGGTATACATAAACAAAAAGTTACGTTAAATTCAACAGTCTACAAAATTCGGTAAATTTGGGCCTCGGGCAGCCCTTCGTGAACATATCAGCCAACTGTCGCGAAGTTGGCACGTACAAGTATCTAAATTCTACATCTACATGACTGCACACAAAACGGTACCTTACGTCTATATGTTTTGACCTACGAGTATTCCACTTGCCGGAGTGCAACAGAGACAGACAGCTCTGATTATCCTCATAGATTACAGCCCTGTCAGCAACTTGGATGCAAAAATCACCTAGTAGATACTTCAACCATATGGACTCAGTGGTAGCATCGCATATTGCGATCAACTCACTTTCAGTGCTAGATAAAGCCACTGTTGGCTGCTTCTTGCTTGACCAGGACACCATGACCCGTAGACAAAGGCACAGTATCCGGTAACTGACCGTCTTGTGTTAACGCAGTTGCCCCAATCGGCATCGGAATATGTTTCCAATATACTGCCGTTACTCTTATCATCACGTAGAAAGATTAATTTTTTGTCCTTGGTGGTTATCAAATATTTCAGAACCCGCAGAAGATACTTGCAGTGTTCATTCGTGGCACAGCTGGAGAATTGGCTGAAATACGATATTGCAAAGCAAATATCGGGCCGTGATCCTAACATTAAATACATCAAACATCCCACGAGCTGTTGATACCGGTTATTTAAAACACTATCACACGCATTGAGGTCCCTGTCCAATTGGAGTCCGGGGTCAATGGGTGTGTAGGTTGATGAGCAATTTTCTACACCAAAACGTCTAGCAACAGACTCGATGAGAGCCCTCTGCTCAATCTCCAGTATGGCCTTCTCCCGATTGTAGCTAATATTCAGACCCAAATATTTTCTGACCTCTCCAAGATCCTTACATTTAAAACGTTTATTTATTTCATTTTTGAAAAAAGCAATTTTTGCCTTATTATTGGAGCTAATGAGGACGTCGTCAACGTAAGTGAGCAAGTAGACGACCGTATTGTTAGTCCTACTTTTATAAACATACAAGCAGTCATCAGCCTTACTCTGCTCAAAACCAAGAGCAACCAGAAACTCGTTAAATAACGTGTTCCAAACTTTAGGCGACTGCTTCAGACCATATATAGACTTATTCAACTTCAAGACATTATTTTTCTTATCTATTTTCGTTTCAATTCCCTCAGGTATTTCGAGGTACACGTCTTCAGACAGAATTCCGTTTAAAAAGGCACTGCAGATATCTATTTGCTCTATATAAAATTTCATTTTATTACTGACAGCCAAGAGAGTCCTCACAGTCGAAAGCTTTGCCACCGGCGCGTATACTTCATTAAAGTTGAAGCCTTTTTTCTGTTGACATCCTCTGGCGACCAGTCTTGCCTTATAGAGTACCTCATTATTCATATCGTATTTTTTATTAAATACCCAACGACATGTGATGGTAGGAGCGTCCCTTGGACGTTTGGTCACCCACCAGGTCTGATTTGAAATCAGGGCACTGATCTCCGAAGAAATAGCCTCCCTCCACATCAGACCATCCGGTGCAGCATTCGCCTCCTCAAACGTCAAGGGAATGCCGTCCTCAGCTAGGTAAATATTTCCTGCAGTCCCATCACATTCAGCCGTTGCACCTGACAGATAATCCAAATTCACATCACCATCGACTTCAATGTTCTCAAGATTCGATTCGGTGACCTCTACAAAAATATCATCGTTATTATTATACTTACTAGAGTCCTTGGCACCTATTTTACTTTCGAAAAACTCAACATCACGTGACAAACGTACCTCCTTAGTAGTCACATTGAGTAGTCTGTAGCCACAGGGCGAATAACCGACCATTACAAGTTTCTCGCTTTTATTTTTAAATTTATTTGAGTCATGCTTGAAGGACAGCATATAAGCGTCACATCCAAACGTCCGTAATTTATTATAATCAAACTGTTCGTTGAACCATCTTTCATAAGGAACAAAATCTTTATTTGTTGGGCAACGGTTCACGATATATACGGAGCACAATATGGCTTCCGTCCAATATATCTTTTCAAGACCGCTCTCGAACAACAATGTCCTCGCCCTTTCACACAGTGTCCTGTTCATCCTCTCAGCCTTTCCATTTTGCTGAGGGCAGCCACCAACAGTGGGTTCGACAACAATCCCTTTTTCGTTACAATATGATTGAAAATTCGTGTTTAAGTATTCTGTGCCTCGATCGCACCTGAGTCTTTTAACATTGTAGCCGAATTTATTCGCTACCATCTCATGATAAATTTTAAATTTCGAAAAGGCTTCTGTCTTACTCGTCAACAGGTACACACAGCAAAAATTTGAATAGTCATCGATAAAGGTCATAAAATACTTCACTCCATTATATGACGGAGGATTTATCGGGCCACACAGATCGGTATGTATCAGTTCCAAAGGCCTACTTGTTTTTTGTTCGTGCCTCAGGAACGGTTTCCGTTTTTGTTTGCCCATAACACAGGGCTCACACAGCAATCCGCGGTTAGTGTCAACATTTGGTATCAAACCCCTAGTTGACAATAACCTAACATCGTTTACATTCAAATGAGCAAGTCGACGGTGCCACACAGTCAGTGGGCTAGGTTCATCTTCAGACATCAGATTGCACGACTGGTTTGATATTTTCAAAAAATTAATCGTGTACAAATCCGAGTCAACGCTCACACCAGTGGTCACGATTTTGCCACTGCAGCGTTGGATGACCTCAACAGACTCCTCTCGAAACAGAGTGTCGAAACCCGACTTGCTCATGCGCTTAACGGACAGCAGATTCTGTGGCAGCTCCCTAGCATACCTTACATTTTTCAATTCTATTGCGATGCCATTCAACAATTTCAATTTTACAGTACCGACCGACGTGACAGCAAGCGAGACTCCTTTCTTCGCGACACAGATACTGTAGGGTTTTATCAAATCTAAATAGTCACTGAACAGACTTATATCATTTATCAAGTGAATCGTGCATCCACTATCCACTACGAAAGTGGTACGCAGCATGGAATTTACATTATTTTTAGCATCAACGAAATCATTTATTTTATTATTATTATTATTCTGCAGTGTAAAGCTGTAACCATCTTCAGAGCGATTGTCATTCGAATTAAAATTATCATTGCACATTTGTGCTGAGTTACGATTATTATTATTGTTATTATTATTGGTACCATGGTCGTTAGTACGATTTCCATTATTATTATTAACGTTATTACAATTATCCGTACTATTATTATTTCTATTTTTGCATAGCAATTACGTGCTATGTGACCGATTTTGTTACAGAAATGGCATTTTATATTTGAATGCCCATTATCATTCCCAAAATTCCGACCATGTCCATTTGAATTATTATTATTATTATTGCTCTGTGCGTTTGAATTCCGGTTATTATTAAAATTATTATTACTTCCGCCTCGATTATAACCACGATTGTTTCCCCGATGTTGGGACCTACCACGATTGAAACGATTATTACTATTATTATTATTATTATTACCGGAATTTCGTCCACCATTCGTGGTGTTGCCAAAAAATATGTTCTCTTCACCAGTGGCCACCACCGATGAAGGTTTTTGAGGAGCTGAATATTGAGAATTACTTCTCATCGTCGATTTACTATCCAGGGACAGCTCACGTTGAAAGTTGTTCAACCTCATGAACACGCCATCCCAGGTTACGACTTCAGCATCCTCTAACACCACTTTGATAGGACGAAACTCCGCTGGCAGCGAACGTAGCAGTACCAGTACAAATTGTTTGGTGGTAGTCAGGTCCCCCAACTCGGTCAATCGTCTACAGCGGGCACGAAAATCAAGCAAATACTTTTGTAAGTCAGAACCAGAAACATACCGTTTTGTATACAGCTCAGCTCGTAAATCCATTAGCGTCCGGTCATTTCCGCTATCAATCAGGTTCGTCAGCGCGTTGAACATCTCCTTCGCGGTTGTGTAGGTCTGGATGATTTCAAGGTATTCGTCCGTCACGTTGTTGGCTATCAGGAACATCGCCTTAGCATTCTCCTTCGACCATGCATCTCCCCTATTTCGAACAGTTGGCAAAGAATCAAAGATTATGTTACCCAAAGACTCCTTTGCTAACAGCAGCTCCATCCTAAACTTCCATGTCCGGCCATTCTGCCCATTGAACGGCTCGATAGTGTTCTGCTTTCGAATGTCCATCTCGTGATCAGGCTACGACGATCAGTTGCACCGCGAATCAGCGACTTCAGCAACCTTTCAGATACGTCGACCAACGAATAAACACGAACGAGATCCCAGGAACATCGAAAAATATGAACACTTTTAAAAAAAAATTACAAACAAGGCATGGTACTACTTGGGAGTGGTGAACAAGATTCGACAGCACAACTCTGCATACTCAGAACAATGGCGACCACGTTGACATCCAGGTACCTGGGCCCATAACCTGTGAGAAAAAACGGTGGAATTTTCAACGGATCACCATACACGAACTACGATGATGAAGAACTTAAAAACGACGATTCGATGAAACGATGACTAGAAGCACACATTACGACATATAAAAGAGAAGACTAGATACTTTGAATGTTTCACGAGCTTTTTTTATTAAACACCATGAAAAACATACATGTTAATTCATCGACGAGAGATGAGCGACGAGAAGGCATACAAAACATATAATCACAGTTGAGTTACAAACACAAATATCACAGATTAATAATAACAACAAAAAACAGTGTTGCCACAACATGTGATGTGCGAGAATAAGTGGCTATCGAATATTATAATTTGCCATTATTCTCACATGTTTACTATTTGTTATTTTTGTGTGAACCATACACAGAATTTAATGTTATATTGTTCAATTTATTTATATTTGCTGCAACATAGAAGTTAGTCATCAAAAATTGCAGGGTGTGTTGGGATTTGATTCCTTCACAACCACCCGCTACCTGCAACAACCCACAATAATAATATTATGTATACATAGATTACTCTTACTGATATGTCTTGTACATATTCACATATGACATGTGTCAACACTGACTTGCACACATCAAATCCTGTATTCGAACCTTCGAAGATTCGAACATAATATGTTACATTGATTTTTTAGTCGCTGAATAAACGCGTTTAATAAAAGTTAACTGTTTGTGTCTGTGAGAATGATAGCAAATTATATTATACATCAGCTTATTATTCTCACATTATATTTGTTGTGGTAACACTGACTCGATACTTTTTGTAATCTGTGATTTTTATATTTGTAACACAACTGTGATATTATATTTTTGTGAACCTCTTGTTGCTCATGAAACGTTGTTGAGTTAACATCTCCTCCATCTTTAATGGAAATACATTTTCATGAAGTGAATATTTTGTGTTCTTATTTATGTGTTTGTAAAGTGTGTGTCTAGTCTTCGTTCAATGTCTACGATCAGTTAAAGTCATTCGTCAGTAATTTCACGTAAATCAATCCGTTGATACTTCGAATTTATTCATAGGTTATGGACCCAGTCATCTGGTTGTCAACATGGCCGCTATTGTCATAATTCTGTTGAGCTGTTGAATCCTGATCGCTTCATCTAAGTAGTTACCATGTTTATTAATTTATTTTTTGCTGTTTAATATGTTCACTTCTTGTCATTCCTGTGATTTTGATCGTCTTGATTCGTTTGACAGCGTATCTGAAAGTTGCTGAAAATAGCTGTTTGCTGTGCAACTGATCGTTGATTCCTGTTATCAAAATGTATGTCAAGAAAGTGAATTGCATCAAACCGTTTAATGGGTGTAATGGCAGAACATGGAAGTTTCAGATGGAGCTGCTGCTAGCTAAGGATTCATTGGGTAATTTAATAGGTAACTGATACTCTGCCGACTGTTTGAAATAGGGGTGATACTTGGTCAAAAGAGAATGCTAAGGCGATGTTCCTGATCACTAATAATGTGACTGACAAATATTTGGAGGTGATCCAGACGTATACAATGGCGAAGGAAATGTTCCAGGCCCTGACAGATTTAATTGACAATGGAAATGACCAGATACTGATGGATTTATGAGGAGATTTATATGTTAAATGGTATGTTTTTAGTGCTGATTTGCAGTACTTGCTTGATTTTCGTGCTTGATGTCGTCGCTTGACTGAACTGGGAGACCTGACCACTACGAAGCAGTTTATTTTGGTGCTGCTGAGATCGTTGCCTGCTGAATTTTGTCCAATAAAAATTGTGAAGATGCAGAAGTCATCACCTGGGATAGTGTGTTCATGAAGCTGATCAACTTCCAGCGTGAACTATCATTAGATAGTAAATTGACAGTAAGAGGTAACACTCATAATTCTGTATCTCAAAAACCTTCATCAGTACCTGTTGCTGGTGAAGAGAATCTTTTTTTTGACAACCATAACTCTGTCTCACAGAATTCTAGTAGTAATAGTAATCGTTTTAATCGTGGTCGGTTTCATAGTCGAAGCAATAATCGTGGTTTCAATCGAGGAAGAGGAAATAATTGTAATAATAATTATTCAAATTCATCCTCTAATAATGAAAGTTGAAATTTTAATAATAATAATCACAATCTAGGTACTTTTAATAATAGTAATAATGGTGGTAATAGTAATGGTAGTAATCAAAATTTTAATAATAATTCTGGTCAGTCTAATGTAAAATGTCATTACTGCAATAAACTTGGGCATATAGCTCGTTATTGCTTTACCAAAAATGGAAATAATAATCACGGTATTAATAGTAATAATAGTAATTGATCTAATAATCAAAATAATAATAGTAATAATACGAATTCTTCACAAATGTGCAATGATAATAATAATAATGACGATTGCTCTGAAGTGGGCTATAGTTTCACAGTTATGAATAATAATGATAAAATTAGTGATTCTGATAGAAATGTAAATGAAAAGTTAGTTCCTCGAACTACTTTTGTTGTCAACAGTGGATGCACAATTCATATAATCAATGATATTAATTTGTTTAGTGAATATATTGACCTAATTAAACCACATAATATTTATGTGGCTAAAAAGGGCATTTCCCTTTCCCTTGCGTCTGTTGGTACAGTGAAGGTAAAAATTTTGGATGGAACTGTAATTGAACTTAAAAATGTAAGGTATGCTCAGGAATTTCCGCAGAATCTGCTTTCAATAAAGTGGATGAGCAAGTCTGGTTTTGATACTCTTTTCATAGAGGAATCTGTTGAGATCACCCAACGCTGCAGTGGTAAAATTGTGACTACTGGTATCAGTGTAGACTCAGATTTGTATTCGATTGATTTTTTTTAAATACCAAATCAGTCGTGCAACCTGATGTTGGAGGATGACTCAAGTCCACTGACTGTGTGGCACAGACATCTTGCTCATCTGAATATTAATGATGTTAAGTTGTTGTCAAACAGGGGTTTGATACCAAAGGTTGATTCTAACTGCAGATATCTATGTGAACCCTGTGTTATGGGAAAACAAAGAAGGAAACCTTGATAAAAAAACAAAACAGCCTCTCAAATTGGTGCATACTGATCTTTATGGTCCTATTAACCCTCCCTCATATGAGGGAACGAAATATTTTATGACCTTTATTGACGATTACTCCAATTTTTGTTGTGTGTATCTTCTGACAAGTAAAACGGAAGCATTTATGAAATTAAAGGAATATCATGAAATGGTCTCAAATAAATTTGGGTATAATGTAAAAAGACTTAGATGTGATCGTGGAACTGAATACATGAATACTGCCTTTCAGTCATATTGTACTGAAAAGGAATTATTTTTGAACCTACAGCTGGTGGCTGCCCGTAACAAAATGGGAAGGCCGAGAGGATGAACAGAACACTCTGTGAAAGAGCAAGGACTATGTTATTCGAGAGTAGCCTTGATAAAATCTATTGGACAGAAGCCATATTGTGTTCTGCCTATATAGTAAGTAGGTGTCCCACGAATAAGGACTTTGTGCCTTTTGAAAGATGGTATAATGAAAAGTATGACTACACAAAATTGAGGACTTTTGGGTGCGACGCATATACGTTGTCATTCAAACACGATTCAAATAAATTTAAATCTAAAAGTGAAAAACTGATAATGGTGGGATATTCTCCTTGTGGATACGAGTTGTTAGATATCAATGTAAAGGAAGTACATCTGTCACATGATGTTGAGTTCTTTGAAAATAAAATAGGTAATAATAATAAATACACAAAAGAAGATGATATATTTAAAGAAGTAACAGAATCTAATTTAGAAAATATAGAAGTAAATGGGGACCTAAATCTGGATTATTTACCAGAGGAGGCACATGACAGTGATGGTACTGCAAGTTATATATGTGTTGCTGAGGATGGCATCCCTTTAACGTTTGAGGAGGCGAGTGCTGCACCTGATAGTGTGATGTGGAAGGAGGCTATTTCTGATGAAATAAGTGCTCTGAATTCTAATCAGACTTGGGAGGTGACCAAATGTCCAAAGGGCGCCCCTACCATTACTTGTCATTGGTTGTTTAATAAATAATATGATATTAATAATGAAGTCCTATATAAGGCTAGACTAGTTGCCAGATATCAACAGAAGAAAGGCTTCAATTTTAATGAAGTTTATGCGCTAGTGGCGGAACTTTTGACTGTCAGAACTCTGTTAGCAATTAGCAATAAATTAAAATTTTATATGGAACAGGTAGATATATGTAATGCCTTCCTGAATGGTATCTTGTCCGAGGACGGAGGACGTATATCTTGAGATACCTGAAGGTATAGAAGCACGAGTCGATAGACGAAATAATGTACTAAAATTAAATAGGTTAATCTATGGATTGAAGCAGTCAACAAAGGTCTGGAACAAATTGTTCAATGAATTCCTTGTATCTCTTGGCTTTGTGCAGAATAGGGCTGACGATTGTTTATATATACTTAAAAATAAAAATTCTATTGTATACTTGCTCACATACGTTGATGACGTAATAATTAGCTCTAACAATGAAACTTTAATAACATATTTTAAACAACAGTTAAATAAAAGATTTAAATGTAAAAATTTAGGTAAAATTAACAAATATTTAGGACTGAACATTAATCACAATAATGACGAAAGCATATTGGAGATTGAACAGTGGACTCTCATTGAGACTGTAGCAAAACGCTTTGGTGTTGAAAATTGTACACCTACCTACACATCCATCGATCCAAAACTCCAATTGGACAGGGATCTGAATGCGTGTTACAAGGTATTGAATAACAACTACCAACAGCTCGTGGGGTGTCTCATGTAATTAATACTAGAATCACGGCCTGATATTTGCTTTGCAATATCGTATTTTAGTCAATTCTTCAGCTACGCCACTGATGAACATTATAAATATTTACTTAGGGTTCTTAAATATTTAGTAACCACAAAAGACAGAAAACTAACATATAAAAACAAACATATTAATAAAAACATTTTAGAAACATATTCTGATTCCAATTGGGGCAATTTTGTAACCACCAGAAGGTCAATCTCGGGTTATTGTGTCTTTGTTTATGGCTCACTGGTGTCCTGGTCCAGCAAAAAGCAGCCAACTGTAGCGTTGTCGAGTACTGAGATTGAGCTAATTGTTATATGCAAAGCCACTACAGATTCGATCTGGTTTAAATACTTGTTAAATGATTTTTGCATCCAAATAAATGAAAAAGCCGTTATATATGAAGATAACCAAAGTTGTTTGGCACTTCTGCATTCTGGAAAATGGAATACTCGCCGGTCCAAGCACATAGATGTTAAATACCATTTTGTATGTGATCACGTAAATATAGAATTTAAGTATTCGTACGTACCAACTTTGCGACAGTTGGGTGATGTATTCACAAAGGGCTGTCCGAGGCCTCAATTTAATAAATTTTGTGAGATGTTAAATTTAATGTAACTTTTTATATTTGTTTACCATAAATGTTGAAACTTTTTGTAATATATGTTATTGTTGACTGATGTCATTTTGTTTAATGACCAATTTATTATTTTATGTCATTCATTTATTATTTTTAAATTGACACGTCGTATAATTATAATTTGAGGAGGTGTGTGAGAATGATAGCAAATTATATTATACGTAAGCTTATTATTCTCATATTATATTTGTTGTGGTAACACTAACTCGATACTTTTTGTAATCTGTGATTTTTATATTTGTAACACAACTGTGATATTATATTTTTGTGAACCTCTTGTCGCTCATGAAACGTTGTTGAGTTAACATCTCCTCCATCTTAAATGGAAATACATTTTCGTGAAGTAAATATTTTTTGTTCTTATTTATGTGTTTGTAAAGTGTGTGTCTAGTCTTTGTTCAATGTCTACGATCAGTTAAAGTCATTTGTCAGTAATTTTACATAAATTGGTCCGTTGATACTTCAAATTTATTCACAGTGTTGTTTCTTTCTTCAATCTTCATTCACCTCTCAACAATTATGAGCATGTTGTTTTGATCTCATTCATTTGGCAAATTTGCTTGTTTGATGTAACCTAGAGGTGAAACATCATATTTAGTTTAGTTAATTTAGCTGTGTTGCTTCCGTTTTTATGTACAGCCTGTTTGGTCAATTCACCAAACGTATTTGTCATTATGAATTGTCCCTGTTGAAACGCAGTTAATGAAGGTTGTAATTAAAGATCTTGTTGTCTAAAACTTGTGTTTTTCATTTTGTTTCCATCCAAACCTCAATTTTCTCAACAGACTGAGTGTAGTGAGAGTGTAGAACAACAACCCCTTCAGTCTTACAAAATGAAGCTAATTACAAATCCCAGGTACAAATGCAAAAAAATATAACATAAACAAATATCAAAAACATTTACAATTATTTATCATTTTTATTACTAACAAAAATGAAAATGAATGAATTTATGAATGGAATTTTTAGGTTTTTTCAGTTCAGGCAATCAAACTGGGACATACATATTTGCCAGATTAAAGCAGTGAACTTGACCATATGCCCATCCCACAGCCAAACTATAACTGTCAAATGTATTTTGTATTAAGCAAGGTATGGCGGTTCCCACAGAATTATTTTTAATTGCTTTTTCAGAAACAAATTATAATTAATGACTAGAAATAAATTAAATACATATGACATTGACTTATATCTGTATGTATATTTATCAATCAGAGGTATAATACAACAATATTATTCTTATTTTATTTCATAAAATTCGAAAAGAATTTGTTCGTTAAATTTAATTACAATATGTTTTAAAATGTGTCAGATCGTGTATGATTCTATTTTTCTATTTTGTTGATCTATTTGAAAATATATATTGACATGTATTTACAAAACATTTTGGAGCTTCAAGATTCACAATCCATTCCCAGGTAGAAATAAACAAATTTCCCATTTGAAGATGAATTTGGAGCTGAGAAAATAAAAAATTTGATTTGGACTTTAGAGAAATTCGAAGCATGTAATATTTTTTCTACCAAATTATTAAATTTCTGTTTTTCAATTCCTTCTGTTAGAATGTCTTCCACAAATTTTGTTTTAGTAGTATTTAATCAATAATGCTCTTGTTTTTTTTTAGTCCCTTACATCAGGGGCATAAGGTGCATCAATGAATGAATGAATCCCCTTAATATCATATGTGAATTTTAAGCAAAAACCTTTTGTATTATTAATATATCTGAAAATTCTTCCCACATGGTTTTTAATTGGGTGTTTGATTTAGTTTGAAATCTTGAGAAATGATTGAAAGCAAAAGTTATATTGGGTCTAGTAATTCTAGCAGCAAAAAATGTGTGTTTTAAAAAAAATGTGGGTGTGTACGTAGTATATAAAATGAGACTATTTACACATATGTACTCACAATTTTTGACGCATATTTATAGTATACGTATATGTATGTGTAAAATATATGTACAATGTATATGCATAATATTGTGTGTGAAATGCATACTCATGTAATATGTTTCACACATATTCTGACGCATATGTCTAAAATCACATAAAATGTAAAATTTGTTAGGCACATCATATGCATAATTTTATGCAACATACACAAGTATATGCATCATACACCAAATTTTATGCAACATACAATTAACTACTGAAAATGCTATAGGTACTTACTTTTTGACATTGGTTTACAGGAGGGTGCCATTCTTCATGATACGATTATAAGAGTGAAAATTGGAATATATGATGTTCAAATCCCAAACAGACTCAAAACATTTTTCTTTTTTTTTTTATTGTTAACCAATTCAGGGATGTGTGGCAAAATAATTTTTTTTGACCTACCATTAGGGCCCTAAGGATTTTAAAAAATGGGTAAAAAATTATTTATGAACAATTATGTGCAGTACATCATTATATATATTTCAAGATGTGCTGATTCCATATTTTATGAAAATGTTTTTATTGAACTCTCCATTGGAGCCCCAGTATCTTCAGAAAAGCTGCTGAGTTTCATGATAAGTTCCACTTGTGAGGTTCAATACAATTATTATTTGATATAGTTTAAGTTTGGTAGGTAGTTGGTTCCAAACCTATAAATTACTAGTTTTGAACTTGGTTATATTTGAATAATTTGTTCAGCCTTGGGCGCTGACAAAAGTTTAACCAGTGGGGGTAAGGTTTAATTATTATGATAGAGGGCTAAAATTTTGCAAACATGCCTTCCCAGCATATATGGGCTTGTGGCACTTACAGTTTTCCAATTTTAGTCATTACCCCCTGCCATTCTCCTTCCTAGTTATGGAACTCTGAGAAAAACTAAGCCTAAGCTGTCTTTCATGTATTTATTTGATATGAATTGAATATCCAAATCAAACGTTATACCATTTAATGTTGTAGCATAAATAGTTGGTGAGTTATAGGAAAAAAACTTGAGTGGACATATGTTTTTGTATTTTGTGGACCCCAGTGCACAGGATGTGTCTGATTTTTCACAACTTCGATGCACTTTGACAAGCTGAATCCAACGCTCCAATATTCATTGTCAGAACTCAATTAGGAGGAGAGTTAGGAACAAAAAAGTGTTGAAATTCAGGTTTTGGGATTTTGTGGGTGCCAAGACCACCAAATAGACACAAGTTTGCATAAAATTGATGCGCCTTGTCTTGACAAGCATTTTGATACTTGGCTTGAGTCTTTAGTATAATTAGTGCCAAAGATATTCCTCCTTTTCCATAATTTTTTTTCACTCCCATTTTTTTATTTGGAAATGAGATCTGGAATGGATTCGTATATTTTTTGGTGATCTTAAATATAAATAAATCTCTCTTCCTGGCAAACCCCCTTGGGTGTGTTTCAAGTATAATATGGTATATTTATTTGTGATTACAAGTACTTTCAACCCATTGTGCGTACAACATATTTTTTTTACATACTCAGATTAGGCTGCTGCAATATAATATTAGGCTTCTCCAGTATAATAAGTAGGCATGCACTGAATTTTGCATACAACACACTTTTTTTTGCCTACTCAGATTATGCTTCTGCAGTATAATAAGTAGGTATGCGTTGAATTGTGTGTACAACTCACTTTTTTGGCATAATCAGATTAGGCTTTTGTAGTAGAAATTGTACGCATACATTGAAGTAAGCGTACAATGTAATTTTTTAGTATACTCAGATTAGGTATCACTAGTTTGATAATGTACACATACATAAGATTGTAAGTGATACATACTAATTCCACATACTCAGAATCAGTGTTTCCACTAAAATATTGTCCATATCGGTGTTCAGATATGTTCTACTTAGATCAACGTGTATGATTTATGGCATACGTAACACGTATAATATTATATGTAGGCGTGGTATTATGTGTGGAACAATTTTAGAAAGTACTATTTTCTCTAGAAAAAATTGAAAAATGTATAATATTATACGTTAATGTAATCTAAAAACACCCAATTGTGCATCACACACCTATTATGAGTATGCGTAATTACATACTCAAATTAGGCTTTTGCAGTAAAATTTGTACGCATATGGGAAATTATGAGTACAAAGCAATTTTTTTACTCACTCAGATTAGGCTATTGCAGTATATTTGGTTTGCATATGTGGAATTATGTGTACTATGCACTCTCTTTTGCATAGTTACTTAGATTAGACTTTTGCAGTACAATTTGTTGGGATACGATTCCCTCACTACCTCACAAATGTAATGATACAGATTAATACCTAACCTGTAAATAATATATATGTAAAATTTTTGTATTGGTTGCCGCCTCATAATTTTTCCATCTCTGATCAACGGAGTTTGTTCTCCATCCATCAGTCGTTGTTACGATATCGTGAATAAATATTTTGAGTTGACATTTTGTTTTTTCACTGTGTTTGTTTTAAAAGATCTCATCTCTCCTCAACAACTAATTCAGTGAACTAGTTCACTTTAATAAAGCAGACTTGATAAACTAAATCCGCAAAATGAACTAAAATTCTCATCTCTAATTATCACAGTTGAACAGATGACAAAAGCAGTAACCTGGATACAAAGGCACAACTCTTCGCACATGCGCAATTGCTTTCTAATGCATTACATTTACAGGGCGCAAGCGTTCCATTTGTTCGTATAGTTCAGTGGTCCCAACTCAAGTAAACTAGATAATATAAACAGAGCAGGTTTGCAACAATGGCCTAGCATCAGAACATTTATAACTACAAGTAAATCTAAAATTGAAAACAATTCAAAGACTTTACATTTAAATAAACTAACATTATATTATCACAGACTAAAAAAAGGACCTGAATTTTTCCCATGTATTTTTCCCTAAGAAAATATATTGGTTTATATTTATTTTCTAGGAATGGAAAAGACATTAATATGGCAGACAGAGATAGCAATGTAGAATTGAATTCTACATTTACATACATATTCTATACCTTGAATATGAAAAGTAGAATATATAATTTCTTATAGAATATGTAGAAAATAATACTTATAATGTGACAAAGTACTGATAACAATTATAAGAATTATAAATTTGTTTATATTCCACTAGTTTTTTACATATTCTAGATACTCTACATCACAAATGTAGAATATCAAATTCTATGAGCAGAATACTATCCCTAATGGATGATCATTACTTGTCTGATCAAAATCTTCAAATTGAAAGAAGGGTCTACATGGCCTTTAATTGACAGAGCAATGCAATCATCTTGAACAAAGCTTATCTTATGTTTGTCTGCAACACACCAAATTTCCCTCCTAACAGATGCCAGGAACTCCATCTGCTTGTATTGTCAACTTTAACATCACTTCGTAGGTGTTTATGTGTCATTACTACTAATCCTTCATGATGAAAGAACATTCCTAATTTGTCTTTTGTCTTCAACCTAACCTATCCTGAATTTGAACTACCATCCTAGTTTGTCTTCAAAGGTAGATCAAGCTAAAGTATTTTTACATCCGCAGATGGTACACTTATAAATTGCCTATGCGAGGACTTTAACATACGACTTGAGACTTGGACCTGCTACTATCCGCCTACACAAGAAGGACTGCTTGTAAAAACGAACCTAGTAACAGGTATCGTCAGAACAAGAGTGAATTAAAATTAGAATTCATTTCCACAAGTTTCTTGTTGGCAAGATTTCCCCACTTAGTTGTTGTTAATAGCCTTTAGACATGCAACGCTGATAAAATATAAGCATAGAAATTAATATAAGCGTTCATTACAGAGGACAGCAAATATACATGTCGACATATAATAGCTAAAGCATAAGCGTGTATATGATAAAGCAAAAATAAAATAAAATAAATTTGACTGCAAACCATAAGCAAAAGCGTGGTGAAGAAACAATAAAGCAGATGAGGTTGGCTTCATTCATGTCATTCGATGGGTTTTTACTCTCCATTGAATTTAGGTTCATCTTCACTTATTTCATTGCACCAGTCTGTTGGATCAAATCAAATCACTTTGCAAGAAATTGTCAAAATATGAATGAAGACGATACTGTAATAAAATGTATTAAAGTTTTCCTAAAAGAGAATCGAATTCTATTACTGTTGTCATGACTTCATCTGAATGTAAGTTTGAATTTAGACAATATAATGTCTGAGTTTGTCTTTTAATTTTGTAATGATGTCTTCATACTGTGACGTCATTAACAGTTCAGAATAATTTTTTTTTGTCTTCAAAAAATCTCGGACTTCTCAATATTTATGGAATGTCCATTTAAATACGAACTCACAAAGTATTTAATGTGCAAAGTGGGGTTTTGTTCTCCCAATGGGACATTTGCTCTTACTTAGAACCACAATTATTGATCCATTATGTGTAGTACAGGCATTATAATATGAAATATTATTCTTGACTAATGCAGTTTTCTATATTTAATTCATTAATTACATGAAAAATTAGATTTTATGTTTAAAATTTGGCGCCAACTTAAAAAGTTTTATTCAAAAAAAGAAAAGAAAAAAGAAAAAAAGAGAATAGTATTATAACATTCTAGATCCTAACAAATTATTATTTTTTTTTTCATATTATTTACTTTCCAAACTCCCATGAACCAAAAAAAAAAAGCTTTTCAAAGGATAATGAATGATAACTGATAAGGACTAGGGAAACAAAATCCAACCAGATTCCATTGGTAATTTAGGTGTATTCTAATATTCTATTACTTGCTGTGCCTGTGTGAATTATTCGCACGGAATCGTACAGAAAAGGACAAATACACTTAGAGTGCCGTATTTGTCCATCTATTCTGATGCTATTAGTCTGGGTCTTCAAAATTTTCCCTCCACAATCGAATTCTGGAAAATATCACTGGCCCTAACGCATTCTGCGTTCGGAGCTTTTTCGATTGTTACCCTTTTCATAAAAATCCATCCATCCGTTGTGACGCAAAAGGGAGAAATAGAATGAGACATTACTGAATTAATGTATGTGATAATCTTGACTCTCATCCTCCCAAAATCTTATTCTCAACTTCTCACTTTACTTTGATTTTTAAATTTGATCAATTTGTGAAAATTCCGCATGTTGCATAAATTTCCCACGAGTTGCATCTGCAGCTCATACAACACAAAAATTTTCACCACTGGATATACGACATTTAATCCTAGTATTCCTCACACTTGGAGAAAAAAAATTCTTGCTTGTTAAGAATTATTCCCCTACCAAACGTTTATAATGGCTGGCCCAATCATCCACGATGACCACGAATGAATTTCTGATACACCCTGTATCCCTGTACCCTAAAATTATGGACTCTGGTGCGCCTGCGTATTTCAGACATACAAATTATCTAACATTGATGCAGCATTATAGCCTATGAAGTAGGCATTAATTCTTTATTATGGTAATAATTGGTGAATATAGTACATATAGGTACATGGGAGGAACTTTTATTACAGTCATTATACCCCATCGTTTACATTTTACGGTGAATGACTGATTAATATTCAAGAATAAATGTACGAAATTTGTATAGTGTCATTTAAGGGTTGGTATACGCGGATAGAAAAAGAAAATTTGAAGTTTAAAAAGGACTGGTCAACAGATCCGATAATATAAATTGGTACCTAGTTGCGATTACCGTTTTATCGAAAAAATAAACACAAAAAATTTAAATACATAAGTTATACATATTGATTAACTACTTTTCATATTTAAGTGTTTACATTTTGATTCAGTTTTATGCTTTGATGGTCTCGCTGCTTTTGCTGGCGTCAAAGCTTGCTGTTGTCGCCAAAAGTTTTGACGTTTTTCAAGAAACTGCATTCCCTCCCTGGCTTCCGTCAAAATTTTGTTTTCTTTTTTCGGGTTTCCATTGACACTCTGCACATCTGAAAAATCAACATGAAGGAAGGATATAGGTTTAATTTAATTTAAAAAATTCCAGCGGAACAACACTTCGTGCTAGAAAATCTTGTTTGACAATTTTCATAATATTATAGCTTATGTACAATTAAAAAAAAAAAAAAAAAATCTAAAATCTAAAACCTAAATTAATGTAATGCAAAAAGAACACTCGTAACTCCTTGTGCCGTAAATAAGAATAATACTTTGAGCAACACAGGTGACTTGCTTTTCTTCAGTAATTGTTTTTGTTTTACATATTTCTCAGACACTACTGAACTAATGACACCGAATTACTATCAGACTTGATCCCATATGAGGAAACTTTTCGTGAAAATTTAAGCTCTGTCCTTTTTTCAGTTTCCTCAAAATGCTGAAAAAATAAAACCACTTTTACAGTTTTACACCAATTCTTTCTTTCCCAGTTCTCTCAGAAAATACTGAACTGATAGGCTCGAACATAAATAAAAATGATGTGTCGTGAATGTTTCAGTCTTAGCCTAATCGCTTTTGTAGTTTCCTCAAAATCACAAAAAAACAGCTTTTCCTGGAATTTTTGTTTCTTAGTTTTCTTGGAAACTATACTGTATTAATAGGCAACAAACTCCTATCAAACCTGGTCCTATACAAATAAGAAGTGTGTTTGAGCGAATTTCATTTTTTACAAGCTGCAGATTCTCGATTTTGTATTTTGCACAGCTACAGGCTCACTGTAAATATAAAGGTCCAACAAGAATCTGTAATTTTACAGTCAAATGTTTATTTTTTTTAACAATTTGGGTAGGTTGATTCTTATCAAAAATATAAAAGTTTCAGTAATTATTTTAAGTGAATTTTTATTAATGACTTTTCATGAACATTCCATTCAGCTATGGCATCAAGTTATTAATTTAAGTTCCAAAGAAGCAAAGAAAAATAAAAAATAAAAATGACGAAATCACTGATGATTGAGCAAATCAATTAATCTTCTACCTTGGTAATAAAAATAAATCAAATTTTGTTGAGATATTCCAGCTCACTCCACCTTGCCCTTTTGGTCCATTCTTCGTAGTAATAAGATTGTAATAATATAATGCTATTTGCAGTTAGTGTTAGGCAACACTGGTTTAAACATCTGTGATATAACGATCGATTGTATACCTTATGTAGGTATTGAAAGATGGTGATTATGTTACATGGCGTGTGTATCCGAACCATTTATATATGTTCCATTTTGCCTTGTTTTATTATACGCACATTTGCCGTGTAACAAACTTGTATTTATTCCATTTTTTTATGAGAAGATCCTGAAAAACTCTATATAATAGCGACGCAAAGCAATTAAAATGTAAGTGTGAATTATATTTGATAAAATTGTGACTTTTATTTTAAAATAATGTAAAATTTTTTTAGAAAATGAAAAAGCGAAACTGTCTTTTTTCTAAATTTGATAACCTTCCCCATGTTGAACCGCACCCTTTTTCATCAACTCCATTTTTGCTCATGAGATAAACTGAATGATTCAAAAGGAAATCGTGTAGCTGTACATCGGTTATGATATAGAAAACCTGTTTACTTGATTAAAAACTTCTAGTGTTTAATAATTTTCAAAAATTTGAGAAAGGATGATGGTCAATGTGGCAGAATTTGGTCAACAAGACGATAAGCTTGAAATGGAACAAGGACGTCATTAAACTTCATCACAATAAAACATATTTATGTTACCTTTCAATTTTGGAATTTCTATTATGTGATTTCTTTCATAGGTCCCTTAGCAAAAACAACAACGTTTATATGGCCAACATTTAAATTAAACTCAAAATTAGCGTTTATAATTTGTCTGAAGTTCATCGTGTCATTAATCATCAAATAGATCAACAGTTCCTACGACATTTAAAAATAAAATTTTTCCATAAATTTATTATGTTTTTAGTATACATTAATTGAAAATTTATTAAGTATTCTCGTGTATGTGGCATTGAGATCCAGTTTATCTTTTTTATTGTGTTAAATCATCCTGGATCTTTGTAAAAAGTTGTCAGGATTATGTATTTTTGATCTTCATTGAGAATTCTAAATTTAAAATTAAACATTGAAATTCATATATCGAATTAACTGAACAATTCATTGTAAATTATTATAAGTAATATTTAGAAATAGGGTTGTTGAGATAATTTCATCACACTTTATTGGTTTGGATTGATTGACGTACCCAGTTTACTAGTGTTCATCATTTAAAAAGCGTTTAATTACCTTTGAAATTTCAAAAATGACTGAATTAAATTTTGTAAAATTGGGAGAAAATAGGAATTATGAAACTTGGAGAACTCATGTAAGGACAGGATTAAATACAAAAAGATTGTATGGAATAGTAAACGATCTGAAAAAGGAATAGGAATTTTTAGAAGATGACTTGGAAACATGACTGTCAACAAACACAAATGTAAATGGACAAAAAAATATTTTGTTTCACAAGAAAAAGGGAAAATATATATTTTTGGAAAATTAGAACCATTTTTAATCGATAATTTAAGTGAATGTAAAACAGTAAATAAAATTTTAGACAAATTAGATGATAAATTTAGAAGATTCACCATATTAAGTTTTCTTAGTTCAAAAAATAGATTCTAATCCCTAAAGTTTAGATCAGGACGTAACATGAAAAGATTTATTGTAATATTTAATAAACTTGCAGGAGAGTTAAGAGATCAAGGATATCAATTAACTTTAACAAAAGAAATATAACAGTTAATGATGGCATTTACAGATGATTTTGATGCAACAGTTGTAGCATATAATACTCTCAATAATAGAGAAAAAACAATTGAAAACTATAATCAATGCTTACAGAAAAATCTGATAAAATTTTATGAAAAGAGTATACAAATGAGACAATTTAGAGAACAAAATTTTAACCAAAACCAAAGATATTTGAGAAATTATAGTAATAATAATTTTGGAAATAATTATGGGAATAATAATAATGGAAATGTTAGAACATTCAATCCAAATAACAACATACAACAACAACAAAATAGAAGTTTTGATAATAAAGAAAATTTTTTTAGAAATGATAATGTCAAATGTTATAACTGAGGCAAATTATGTCATACTAAACCTTTTTGTAATATACCTTATAGCCAAAGTTACAGTCAAAATTATTCATATTATAATCAAAACCCTAATAATAGTCAAAATCAATCCAACAGTAATCAAAAAGCTGTCAGTAATCAATAAAATGAGAATAACTCTGTTAATAATGGTATGAATTGTAATATGAATTATAATTATAATAATGAAAACAAAAGTGATCTTGTCCATTTAGCAATGATGATCAAAAGAAACCAATATGAAAATAAATATGGGGACCTCACTCAAAAAATTATGTTAGATGGAGAAGCAACTACGTCCATATTGTTTCCTCTTTACATAAATTGAATCTATATTGGAAATTAGATCAACCAATAAAATTACAAATTGCTTTTAAAAATATGTTCATGCTGGCAACCCACACTGAAATAATGGATAGAGTTAGAAATTATTTGTGTGGTGAACAAATACTTATGAAATTGGAAAATGTACATTATATACTGGAACTTGAAATTAATCTATTATTGGGAATTAAAGTGGCAGAAAAAGATATTTTGAATCTGGAACAAACGAGTAATTATATAAATATTTATTTGAAATAAAATAAGAAAATAATAGCAACAGGTTGGAAGGTAGAAGAAATATACATCATTGATTATGAATTAGTAGAGGAATACATAAACGAAATGAAAAACAGTAACCAAATTAAGAAAATAATGTGTGTATCAGAAAATTCAAGGGATGAATGAGATGATTTTGAAGTAGAACTAGATATTAAGAAAGAAAATAAGGAACATAGTAACCAGGAAATTATGTTAATAATCAAAACAAAATTTTAAATGATGAAACTTTAACAAAGATACTGAAAATAATATAGAGACCAATATTGAAATATTTAATGATGAATTGTTAAATAATGAAGTAAGCCAAGATGAAGAAAAGACAGAATTAAGTCAAGTTGATATAGATACATTACATTGAAAGTGAATCATAAATTCACAATAAATACGATAAAAACACATGGCATTGAAGATTGGGTCACTTAAGCTCAAAATACTTGAATTTAAAAAAAAAGTCAATAAGGATACATGAACAGATAAACTATGGTGAAAATGGCTTTCTAAATTGTGAAATTTGTATTAAATCTAAATCCACAAGACCAAGGCACAACGGAACTAGTTTAAAACCCAATCGTCATTTAGAAATGGTGTCATCAGACATAATGGATCCTCTGATTTCATCAATTTATGATGATAGATATATAATAACTTTTATTGATCATTTTTCTAATTATGTTTTTGTGATCCTTATACAAAAAAAAGTAAAATGTTTGAAGAGTTTAGAAAATATTACCTCCTCATGAAAAGCAAATTTCCTGAATATCCTATACCGATACTGTGGCAACTACCACACGTTGGCCAAATAAATATCTATCTCCCTCCATCACATTTACCTGGCACCATGGCCAAGTGAAAATGGTGCTATATTTTGGGTGGTAATGAGGTGGGGAGTTTAAGTATTTAGTTGGTATTGGTTTGAATTCCTGTACCACTTGAATACCCAAAATGGTAACCCTGATGTGATCTGAGAGAAGGGAATGATGCCCTCTCTCAGACATGCTAGCCATGTGGTAGTTTGTCACCTCACCTCTGCCAAATGTGATGGGACTGCAGGTTGTGAACTATGGAGTGGAGATGAGGGAGGGCACCTACCTTGCTCCAGTGCACACACCTACTCACCAACAGCGCCTTTGTATGGTTATATTATGCTCCACTATACTGGGGGAGAGGTGTGGCAGCTACCACATACTGTCCAAACAAGTATTTATCTCCCTCATTCATAATCACCTGGTGCTGTGGATGAGTGAGTACAGTGCTGTTTTTTGGGTGGTGGTGAGGCAGGGAGTTTAGGTATTCAGTCGGTACAGGTTCCAATTCATGTACCACTTGAATACCTAAAGATATTAAGATGTGATAATGCGAAGGAATATTAGGATAACAAAGTTAGAAATTTTTGTTAGGTAAACAGTGTATTATTGAAATCTAAACCCAGTCGCTGAGAGAAAAAATAGGACCTTAATGGAACATGTAAGAAGAATCTTATTTGACTTAAACTTGGACAATACATTTTGGAGTTATGTTATCAGAACTGTGGCTGACTTGTTGAATAGGTCACCGAGTAGATCAAATGACAATTTAAAAACCCCTTATGAAATGTTATTTACAAAAATCAGATTTATCATATCTTAAAACTTTTGGTTAATTGACACACAGACATATATATTAGTAGAAGTAAGGAACCAAAAAGCAACTGTAGCAAAAAAGAAAGGATTAGAAAAAAAGGCTTTAAATTAATGGAAAGATCAGAAAAAAACATAATGATAGGTTATACAACCACAGGTTATCTTTTTAGGAACCCAATAGAAAATATCTCTGCCACGCATCAACCACAGTAAGTGTGTATTTTCTAAAAGGGTAAAATTTTGTAATGGCTGCCATTCAAAAACCAGCTGACCGATTTTGCTCAAATTCAAAACCAAACCAGTCCCTAATAGTCTCCAACCACCATAAAAATTTTGAGCCAAAATCTTTTAATTTACAGGAATTATTGTGATGACAATGTGATGGGTTTGCAACAATTTGAGAACCCCTTCCGCCAAAACTACAGAATGAATTTCAACAATTTTAACACGAATGTGTAACCTAGAAATTCTTCTAACACTACCACAAGTTTCATTGTCATAGGTTGAACAGTGGAGGGTTCACAGACTTTCAAAAAGTTCCAAAATGAACAAAAAGTAGAAATATATATATACATAAATATTGTGTACAGAAGAATTTGAGTGACCTATATATTTGTAATCTACGACTCAGGATCTGCACTTTTCCCCAGGTTCCACCCCCAGGTCCCATCATTGCACTGAATACAATAGTTATATTTTCCTTTGGAAAATACACTAACAAATCATACATCACTGGTGACATTTTCTTTGAGGAAGAAAAAAATATATACGAATTTAATATGAATAAAGAAAACCAAAATATTAATTCAATAGCTTGTACCATAGTGGAACGCAAAAATTATTACTTTTTGGAAGATAGTGTACCTGGAAAAACTGAAGACTTAAAAAAGAATACATTCAAAGATATCTGGTTAAATTCTATGAAAGATGAATTCTGTGTCTGTTTGAAACTAAATAAATGGAAAATTGTTCCAAAAGAAAAAGATGAATATAATAATAGACATAAGATGGGTTTTTACAACCAAACAAAACTAAAATGGTAAATACATAGCCAAAGCATGCCTTGTAGCAAGAAGATTTAAAGATAAAACAAATTCGAACATAAAAGAAACATATGCTTCATTTGTTCAATATTGGATCATAAGATGGTTTATCTTAATAACAAATAAATACCAATTAAAATTAATTCAATAAGATGTAAAAACAGCCTTTTGTAATTCTGATTTAAAAACTCCTATCTTCTTAACAATCCCAAAAGGATATGAAAAAAAAAATTGTTTACAACTATTAAAATCGATATATGAACTGAAAATATCTTGCAGGAACTGGTTTGAACTATTAAATCAACATATAAATAAAATAGGATATAATCCGATAAAATTTAATAGATGTGTACTTAAAAATAAATAAATAAACATGGCTTATTTGATAATATATGTTGATGACATGTTATTGGTAAGAAATAATCAAATTTGGATAAATTAATTTAATCAAAATTTTCAAAATAAATTTGACATAAAAATAAATTATGAACTAAAATTTTTTGCAGGTTTTAAAATAGGTAGAGATAATAAAAATAATATAATAAAGTTATCACAAAAATTGGAAATTAAAAACAATTTAAAAAATATAATTGAGACCAAGCAAATCCTAGCCAAACTCCCAAGGAAACAACATTAAAGATTAATAAACCCAAAAATGGAATAGAAGATAAAGAATTTAGAGAAATGATTAGGGCTTTACTATATATTTCTCATCTTACCAGACCAGACATAGAGTACCAAGTAAATTACTTGTCCAGAATACAAAATTGTTCAGACAACACTACAAAAAATTATGTTAAAAGAATTTTTGGATAACTTAAAGCCACCATTAATTATAAATTAGTTTTCAAAAGTAAAGAAAACAATGCCAAAACATACGTAGATACATCCTATGCACTTGGAATAAACGAAGAACCTATAAGCATAAATGATTTGGAAAAAGACACTCTGTTACAGGCTATTTAATTTATATAAATGGAGACTTAATTAATTGAGGGGTACATCATCAAAACACTATGGTATCTTCATCTACTGCAGTGGAAATTATAGTGTTACATGACTCACTAAACAACATAAAAGTCACTTTGCACTTACCTAATTTATTCAATAATTCATTTAGTCCTGTACAAATATTTGAGGACAATATTTCAGCTATAAAAATTGTAATTGGTGGTAATCAGAAAAGAGTCAGATGACTTATGA
Organism: Ericerus pela; assembly: GCA_011428145.1. Lineage (NCBI taxonomy): Eukaryota > Metazoa > Arthropoda > Insecta > Hemiptera > Coccidae > Ericerus > Ericerus pela. Next base: position 81,192 of record WOFM01000188.1, on the reverse strand, counting down.
TAAAATGTTATGATTTGTTAGGTGCAATAAATGAAAAAATTATAGATTTATCATATATTGGGACTTTAAACCAATTAGCAGATATAATGACAAAAGCAGTTAACAAGAAAAAATTTGAAGATCTGTTACAAAAAATACTCAAAATTAATTAATTATTTTAACCACACCTTTTTTGAAATTATCGATCACACAAATCCCTTTACAACGCAATTTATTTTAGTCCTTTTTTACCGGGTGTAATTGCTTGCTTTTTATATAAACATACCTATTATGTATATTTGTGTTTTTTTTTTTTTACTACCGTAACTTAATATTCCTAATTAATATATTGTATAATGACGTAATTTTTTTATTCAAACTGGCAATCTTTCATTATTGTATTCTTATTTTATTTGTAATTTCATCAGCGTATCTTTTAACACTCACATACTTCTCCATACCTTATTAAAAATTGTGAAACATGATAAATTTAAAGAAAGTGGTCTGTTTTCAGAATTTTTGAGAAGTCCAGATTGACTGAAAACTAAAAGTTAAGAAAATTAAAAATTCTAAATTCTAAATTTTCAGAAAAATGTGCGAACACAATTCAGTGTTTTCAGTTAAAACGTGAAAATGCTATTATAACAAATCTGACATCAGTTTTGTCAAAATATTAAAAAACTGGAAACGTGCAAAAAGACCTATAGTCAATGGTTAAAATATAGTCATCTTTTGGAAAACAGACCTATTAATTTTTATCAATAAGCAGCTGTCTGCATGATGCAGTAGGTAAAGATAGTAAAAATAATTATCTCTTTACTCTCAGCTGATACTCCTAATTCTGTTCTTCAACCATATGGGTGTTTTCTGAGAATAAAATTTTCTAAAATATGTGTCCATATATTTGTATACGTAATATGTTTGGATACATATATTGATATAATAAAGGGCAAAACAAAACAGTGATTTCATTCCACAAAAATTCTGTCTATGTTGAAAAGTAACTATGTATTGAAATGTTGCCCAAATCAGCCTTCCATAAGACCATAATGTACATGTATACCTACTCAAAGACTATATCAGAAGTATGCCACAGATATCTACACTATATATTATAACTAAGATCCCTAACTTGCCTGTTTTCAACCACATTTGTTTCCCCTTACCACAACAGACCAAAGTAAAGAAAAGCTATAGGCACTTTACACACACAAATGTACCCATTTATATCACACAATACACACTCAATCTAATTTTTAATTACAAAATACCTCATTAAAAATTAAAAAAAAAATCATTTTTTTACCCAATAACAATAATTTCTGGTATCCTAGTACCTGTCTTGAAGACTGATAAAACATCCACACCAAATATGATACTAGAACACATAATAAAAAACATTAGCACTTATTTGAAAATAGCCTTTTCTACATAAGAAATGTATTATATACAACTTTTTTGCCAACAGTCCAGGAGATTGACGCAACATCCAAACATTCCATGAGGGGGAATTCTTAACATAAAGGAAGTGGCAAGTTAGGTATCTAGGTTATATACATACAGTGTAGATATCTGTAGAGTATGCAAGAAGGTGATAAGAGATGAGTGGTTATTTTACACTTAGAGTACAAAATGGAGAACTGATTTTAGTAGTTCCATTCTTTAACCATAGAGTGTTTTGGGGAATGAAATTACTTTAAGATGTACATATATATATATATATATATATATATATATATATATATTTGTATACGTATATCCCAGAGTATTAAATATAATAGAGGATGCCTGTGAGACAATCTCAAGTACTGACAATTTTCAATCTCATTTTTATCTATAAAATCCATTCTTGTTAATTGCGATTTCTAAATTAATAATTATATTTATTTATTCATTCATTTAATTAAATTATTTTAGAAAAAATGTTGATTATTGGCCATGAGCCCCAAAAGAGGGGCAAAGAAATTCGAATTTGGTACAGAAGAAGTACGGACAAATAGCATCAAAAGTGGTGCAATGTTTCATTGCAGCATTTAAATGAAGATGCGTCCTCTATTAATGTGTGATAAAAAGAAACACAAAATAACATTAGCAGAACAGTACCCCTTGGAGAACTGACTGGCCGAAGCAATGGGAGGGTAAATGATAGACATACGAATTTTTACTCAGTAACCAGGCCGCAAGAAACCTGCTTTTTCCTAATCATTAGCTTCTTCGACAAACAGATTTAAAAACCATTTTAAGAAAAACGAAATTCTAAATGTTTCTTGTCAAACAGAAAAAAAGTACCTGAGTAAATCAAAGGGGGATATTCAATTGAAAACCTAGTAGTTGAAGCATTGTCATGTTTTATTTATTCCTCGAATGCGTTTGTGAGTTGAGTATTGAGGCTGTTTTGTTTTTTTGGCCGGGGGCTCGTTCGAACGTTCCAAAACTAGGTAAGTATCCTTAAATACGCCACAGAACATTAGAAAATTACATTAAAAATTTTGTTGCCAGCTGGCAGTTCAGATTGTACTGCGTACCTTCTGTAGGTACTTAATTAAATTATTTTATTTCTTTGTTTTTTTAGGAGCAGGAAGGATGGGCAATCGATCAATCGATTTATTAAATAAAGTAGGTGCGGTAGATACCTGGATGGTGCATCAAATACTCCAAATATCGTTTGTCGTTCTCAAGTCCTTTTAATAATTTCATGTCGGCCGGAATTTCTGTTTTCGTTTCTTTTTGACGAATTTTGTTACCATCCTCGACGACATGCTCGCCCACACGTGTGTCTTTTTTCCTTCGTGTCAGAAATTTCTCGAAACTCGGAACTGTTCGTCCTGTACGAACATAAATATTTTAGTTAATTCAATTTTACACAGATACGAGTCGTGTCAAAGGGAGTCCGATTCATCGATATGCTGAAAACGGTTTAAAAATATAATATAGGTAAGCTACCTGTAGGTACACTTACCAATAGTGTTTAAAATAGCTTGTTGCGCTTTCAATACTCCTTGCCTAAAATCTTCCATTTGATAGCGAATATGTAAACCACGATGAAAGTACATTAGACTATATTCGAACTGAGCTAAGTGATACAGAGCTTCTGCTTTTTGATAGATGCCTGTTGGAACGAAACCTTATAATAACCTATATGTATAGTAGATAGGTACCATGCTCGATAATGTTTCAACATTATGCCACAGATACAGCGGTGCTCTCTGAGTGGACGCCCATACTGCACCGGTGGACAGTTACAATGAGAACAGAAAAAATGTTACTTCTGCGTCAACAAATGGCCTATTTTCAAAATTGAAAAACCTACAAAGTATTAAAATTACTAAAACTTTTTTTTTGGGTGGCCCAGTATCTCTTATTAACCGAAAGCGTCTTTTAGAACTCGTCGAGACAAGCAAAAAACTTCTTTCACACATATCTATGGCCTATTTTTGAAATTAAAGCAGTTATAAAATTTTGAAAATTTATAAAATCAAAAAAAAAAAAAAACAAAAAAAAACATTCGCTCAAAAACTGCCTCTTTGGCGCCATCATCGATCAAAAATTGTAAACCACATTTTGATTCAGTAAACAAAATGCGAAGGCGATACTCGTAAAATTTCATGCAAACACTTGCGTGTATGAGTGGTTTGAAATCCGCAAGTTGCCAAGCAAAATTTGACATTTTTTCTTTTCTCAATGAAAAACACAAAATAGTTACAATCTATTTTTTTGCTATTGCTCGATAGTTTTCGGAAAATAGGTACAGGGTTGGAAATTAAAACTTAATTTAAGTTGCTCCGTTTAAGATTAGGTAGTCTACCAGGGATGTATAGCGGGTGGGTGCGAAATCAATAAAATTCATCGAGAATTCGAAGACTGCGGCATACCTTTAATAAAGTTTTTGTCTTCCTTTAAAGCATATTCGGCGTCCTTCAGTGCTAGGTGCGCATTTCCCATAAATAAATGACATTTGCTGCGAGCGACTAAGGCATTTTTATCGAAAGGGTTCAGCTCCAATGCCTGCAATTACCGAAGGATGGAAGTGTTTATTATATACTTTGAAAACATTAGAAGGTCTCGAAAAACTGGCTAAATTTAAAATAAATAATGGTCATTCCCAATTTATTGGTTTTGCAGCAAAATATTTTTTCGTCTTGGGGGTCCTTTTCAAATTGCTTATTTGACTGGGCTGTAACGTATGTTATATTCACCATGCAGTGCTAGCCCGAATATTTTGTAACTTTGTGGAATACCTCACCTGAAGAAGGGAGTAACGCAGAGGCGTGAAATTTTGCCTAGGCTACCTACCTATTAATATTATTAAGAGCTATAATATTATATCGTAGGTACCTTCGGATGACGGTAGTGTACTAATAGAATTTTAGCGTACCGTATTTGTGGGATTGTCGCAAAATGTACAAGATTGCCCCTATAGGTGAGTTACAGACTTTAACAATGGACCAAAACCTTTCTTGAGACAACAATGGTAAATCATGAAAATTTCAGCTCGATTAGTTGCGCGGTTTCGAAGTGACGTAGTTACTTACTGTAGCGCAGTTAGCAACGAACAAACACGCGCTCAAACACTTAGTCGAATTCGAGGAAAATGGATTAAGAATATCATACGAGTTAGGTTTTTAAACAAAAAAAAATTTAACTAAATATATGTACGTATTTGTATTTGTGTGGTGTGTGTGTGTGTGTGTGTGTGTGTGTGTGTGTGTGTGTGCGTGTGTGTGTGTGTGTGTTAACTCGCGATTGAGTTAGCGCGCCGAACTAATGCAAGAATACAAACCATGGACGTGAGATCGGGTAAAACTATACTAGAGCTCTCCTGCTTAAGAAATTAAGCATCAAAACTAATGATGGGAGATCCGAGGTTCGAACCTCATGATCTCATTGTCGGTATGAATGTATTCAAATGTATCTCTTATCCAGGGCCGGCAACTTTTCATTTTCCCATGTGTTGCAAAAACCACTTGGGAATTTCTCATGTGTAGTGATTGCTACACATGCTACACAAAACTTGCCGGCCATGCTCTTATCGACCATTCGCAAACAAATAACCATACAGTATTGATTAATGGACATAATTTTTTTTATGTGATGGGTAAACCGCGAGACAGTATTGTGACTCATGAGGCTTTGGTTTTTGTAATTTTATTATTCAAAGGAAAAATTTAGGTTGATAAAATTTGTTTAAAATAGCAAGTATGAAAACAAGAGAGTCATATGTTCCTATTTTTAGTGTATTTTCCAAAGGAAAATGCGACTATTGCATTCAGTGCAATGATGAGACCAGTAGGTGGGACCTGTGGAAAAGCACCGATCCTGAGTCGTAGATCACCAATACATAGGTCACTCAAATTCTTCTATACGCTATATATATATATAAGTTATATATATCCACTTTTTGCTCATTTTAGAACTTTTTGGAAGTTTGTGAACCCTCCGCTGTTCAACCTATGACAATGAAACTTGTGGTAGGGTTAGAAGCATTCCTGGGCTACACATTCGTATTAAAATTTTTTTAATTCATTCGTTAGTTTTTGAGGAAGGGGTTCTCAAAGGGTTGTAAACCCAGCATTTTGTCATCACGATAACTCCGGTAAATTTGTAGATTTTGGCTTGAAATTGTTATGGTAGTTCCAGACTATTTGGGACAGGATTGGTATTGAATTTGAGCAAAATCAGTCGATTGGTTTTCAAATGGCAGTCATTACAAATTTGACACTTTTTTTTACTGATTTTGTCATTTTTTAAGAGTCTGTGGAGCCTCCGCTTTTTGACTTATGGTAATTAAACTTAAGATAGTGTTAGACGCTTTCATGGGCAACACATTTGTGTTAAAATTGTTGAAATTCACTCAGTAGTTTTGGAGGAAGGGGTTCTCAAAATTTGGCAAACCCATCACGTTGTCATCACGATAATTTCCGTAAATTAAAAGATTTTGGCTCGAAATTTTTATGGTAGTTGGAGACTATTAAGGAATGGTTTGTTTTTGAATTTAAGCAAAATTGGTCAGCTGGTTTTTGAATGGCAGCCTTTACAAAATTTGACACTTTTAGAAAATACACACTTACTGCTGTTGATGCGCGGCAGAGATATTTAAATTTTTATCATCTGAAACATAGATCACGGACAGACAAGCCAACTTCATTTATCAAGCTGTAATCCACGTGAAGTAAAAATTGTAACATCGCAAACTGATGAGCGATGAGTTGATTTTTGACAGAACGAATATTTTTCAAGTTGATTTTCAAATATCTCATTCCCAAAAATATAATTTGTCATAAATTTCTGATCATTTTCATCATTTTTTCTCAAGTTATGCTTGAATATGTGATAAGAAAGTGAAGCTGGCAACTGCATAGAGGAACCTATTTTCATTCTACTTCATGGCTTAATAAGTAAAGTTTACTTTGATACAGATTATATAGATGCATGGGAGAGGATAGAAAAAAAGAAAATTATAAAATACCATTTTGTGGGACATAATTGTTTGGTCTTTTTGATCGATCAAGCACATGACACTGACCTTCCTTACAAAAGCAAGGCCCATTCAACTCTGTTTGATTCATTTCCCTCTTCGCCTTCTCTATACATTTTCATTCATTGCTTTCTTATCAGTGGAATGAAGGTTGCCTGATTTAATTTTGACATTGAAGTGTTCACAAATTGATGAAAACAATTTTCTAAACCTATACGACTTTTTCTACATTTTAATGTATCTATTGCTACCAACAAAACGTTCATTCTTCAAAATTCAAATTACAAGGTAACAAGTTTCACATCTACCATTTGTCCCTGGACACTCTTTTTTTTTCAGAAGTAAAGGAATCCAGACTCCCAGAACACTCACCATACCTACACTCTTGATAGAATATTTGGCTGGAAGATGATAGGTATTGTGGGTGGGAACACCCACAATCTCCTGCACGCCTGGTGGGTGTAAAGGGAACTCGCCTTCTGAAGAAATGTAGGTTGGTGAGTGACTGGGCTGAGGAGGTCGCCGTAATCGTTACGGATCTAGTGTGCAAGATAGGTATGTGACAACGTATATTTTCTTGTCCCTTGGACGTTAAACACACATTAATTATAAGTGCCAACAACTGTAGGGTCTCTACCACTACAATAGGTACCTACACATAATATTATGCGATGACTGATGACTCTGACAAGCATAGGTGTGCGCATGTGGATTCCTGTGGGTGCCTGGCAACCATGACAACTTTTTTTTTCGTCATAATAAGTGATAATATTGAAATTTATTAAAATACGCTTCATTTTATTTTATTTTGGGTAGCAATTATTTAAATAATTACTTAGGTGTAATATATGCTGTATGATATAAATAGGACAAAGAAAAGAAGAAAAAAGAAATAAGGCGTCAAAGCAAACATTAAGGGCGTAGAAATTGGGGAAGTACCAAAGGTGAAAAAAATTGTAGGGGTCAAACAATTTTTCACCACTTTCTCAAGCACCCATAACTTTACAGAACTGCGCACGCTAATGCAGATGATTGATGACGAATGAGAATGCGATTAGTAAAAATACGTATTGATTATGTAACTTTATCCACACGGATGTAACGTATTTTCAGAAACGGCAACGACCGCAACGATAACGACGACGATTATTTTTGTTACTTCGTTAGTCTCGTTGATACGCAATTTATTACACATTCGCGTAGAAAACGTTACATAATCTTGTTTCCAAAGGCGTGTTTGAAAAAATAGCCATACGTATCGACAAACCTATAAAATAGTTATTGAAATTTTTTCAATAATGTTTAACACGATTATTGAACGTTTTATAGCTCCGTCAATATGCAGAGTACCGAGTAGGAGGCATGCGTTGACGTAATATTTTTTGAAACCTTTAAAACGTCTGCTGCACTGATAAGCCGTTGCTGCTCCTTTCAATGCACCGGTCTACGCTTGTATGTGTAGCCCGCCTCAGCTTAAAATAATTTAAATGTGGGCAACGCAACGGCGACAATGCGAGCAAATAAACAAAAAATTTGAACCTTGGTCACAAATTTCATAGCCACGTAAACGTCGCCATTTTTATAACGATGTACAGCCAGCGCCAACAGCGTTCCCGGATGAGTTTCTTCGGATATCTCCAAAATTCGGGTGCGATCTTGTCGTCGTTTCAGCTTGAGCGACTGTTTGATGTCTCTGCTGCCCAAATTCACGGCAGCCGCCCGATCCTTATCGGTGTACACCTCCTCGAAGAGCCGTTGACGTCGATAGTTGGCGGCGCCGCCGCCGCCGCCGCCAACTTTTCTGCCATTAATTAACTCGTGCACAGGTTGGGCATCCTTACCCAAACACTGATAGAACTGGACGACGTTCGACCCTTTCCCATGCGAATCCTGATGATCTTTTTGGTCTCGGCCACTCTTATCGGCTGTACTGCCGCCGCCGCCGCCGCCGCCGCCGCCGCCGCCCCTGACGCCTCCGCTCGCTTCATTCGTTTTGCGGCCGGCTGCGCCCTTTTTCTGATCCTTTTTGCTTAATGTCGACTTGCTGCTGCTGATGCCATCCTTTTGCAGCGTATCTTCGGAATCGTTGCTCCCCCCCAAGTCGCTTCTCACGAAACTCTGTATCACTTCGTTTTGTCCGGTGATACGAAGGATATCATTCACTTGTCTGTTGATCGACGTTTCGGCTATTCGTACATCGGCTGCAGCTGCTGCTGCTGCTGCTGCTGCTGCTGCCGCTGCTGCTGCTGCTGCTGCTGGTTGCTCTACGTCGTCCTGCATCTTACGCACGCACCTACACGTACAGGCACTTACCGCGAGTACCGCGCAACTGTGTTAATTTTTCCAACTCATGCTCGACGTTAGTCGATAATTATTAATTAATCTTATATAGCTGCGTATTTACACCTATTTGTAGCCTACGCGAACCTACGCGTTCAAAAATTCGGTAAAACAATGGTGGATAAAGGGGAAATTTTTGTCACGTGAAGGCGTCAGTGAATGGCACTCATTCGTTGTTGCTATAGCAATGTCGGAAAATACCGCACTATGCAGATACGTACAGGGCAAATATAGGTGTTCGATATAGGATTAGTGCAAAAAAACTTTATTCTTGAATCGGACAATATAGGTATACGTAGATTATACATTTCCGCAGCTTGGGACTTGCTAGAATTATTAAATCATTCTTAGCTACGCGCGGGCACTCTGTCTTATCCAACATTATTATGAAATTTTTTCACATCCGGATTTTTTGAAACACTGATCGTCAAGTCAATCGTTGCCACGTCTCAAATTAAACAAAACATCTTTCACCTTTGAAATAAACCTCTCTTATTACATTTAATGACTTCACAGCCGCTATCAAAGCTAGAAACCTGCGGTTGGTAGGTACTGCTGGAAGAAAAGGAAATTTTATTTAAATCTCCATTTCATCAAAGTTCTTATTCGTATCCGTAGCTAGTACTTGAAAATAAACAAACGCAAATTAATGGAAAATTTGCCGTTTTTGTATTGTTTAAAATTGTGTTCCGCAGACCGCAGAATTTAGGTACCTATATCTGGTAAGGAATAACGGGTTGTAGGTGTAGGGTTGTGAGCATAAAAAACAAAATGTTTCTTAAACTGGTAGTTTTATGCAAAGCTAGGTTTAAACCCCTTCTGAACATTTATAGTGAAGTCCTCTTCAGAAAAAATGTCCAAATATGTCAACTGTTGTCAGGAATAATGAAAAAGTTGCAGGAAATTTATTTTGACTGGGAGCAAATAGCGTAAATTTTGCTACGAGAGTGCAAAGGGAGCGATCTTCGACTAGAGAGCCTCTAAGACAAGTGCACGTATACCTTACTAACTGCCCAGAAAAAACTATATTATGTAATTTCTGGTAATTTCATTTTTTTTTTGTCATATTAATCAATTTAAATTCAACATTCTGATGAGAATTTATTTTCAATTATCCATACAGTTTATTTCAGGTAATTAAAATAATCCATAATTAAGAAAAAAGATTTTGTGTTTTGCCACTGCCCATTGAAATGACTTATACCCGAAGACATATAGCTAAAGAGATGTCCAACTCTGTATATGCACTATGGTACCAAAATGTGACAAAGATCTTCGACCATCATCATCAATGAAAAGTCAACTTCGTTTTAACATTCTGCGCAGCTTTAGCTGTGCATATTTTGTAGTGAAAAGAAACATCTCTACACCAATACACACACAATCAAGCTACGACACATGCACAGTAAAGTAAACGAAGTTGAGGAATTGTTTATGGTGATGATGATGATAATGATGATGATGTTTGAGATGTTTGTCACACTTTTGATTACCTGCTAGAGATCTCTTTAGCTATATGTCTCTGCTTATAGTTACCTAGATGTAAAGAAGAAATTGAAATATATGTACAGAAAATGGTTTATATATGTGTCTACTCATCTTAGAGATTTTTTACCTCTACAAGTTGTGATTTGCAACACGAGTTGCAGGGGAGTGTTGTAAATTACACGAGTCAAGGTACTCACATTGCATTTGAGTTGCAAACACTGTTTTTTGCAATACATGCGCATGTGAAATTAGGGAAAGCGTCTGATTGTTTAGAAGGAGGAGCCAAACATTTTGGTAGGAGCACGTTTTCTTTTGCTCCCACTATTGAATTTTGCTCCCTCAAAAAAATTTTTTTCACCTAAGCTGAAAATTCTACAAATTTTATGTTTTGAGACTTGTAAACAAATACCTAATCGCACATTTTGCAACGTGTATTGTAAAAATATTATTTCATGGCCCCCTCCCCTCAATTTTTTACCTACCCTACTGTCACCTTTTGGATTAGAACGAGGTATAATATAATATTATTGCTACTTATACCAAAATTAGCTCATTGTTCTTATGAAAACAAACGGACAGATTGGCATTAATAATTAAATAGGTATAGCAAAATGTTACCTACACAAATACTACATAGGTATACAAACAGTTGAACTAAAGAGTCATCATGAATCAAGTAAATATATAAGTTACCAATAAATTAAAAATAAAAATATGTCAAGTTACACGATTAAAATGAAGAATCGCTCTCTCGTAGTCAAAGTTCTTGAAATGGGATACTGCTTCTTCACACAGTTCTTTCCGCAGACATTCTTTCCAACGATTATGTTTTCTCTTTCTGCGAGAATCATTAATATCCACATTAGCATGATTCGATACTCTGGATTTCTTCTTGTGCATACTTCTGCAACAAAATAAAATTCTACCAATGACTATTCAATTCAACCTGAAAATGAAAGGTTATTTAGTCTGCAAATAAGGAGCTTTCTCCCACTTGTAGAAGGTTTTAGTTTTTAGATATTTATTTTGGCATTATAATAGCCAAGTAAAATAAGATTTATAGAAAATTAAAAATTAAATTAATGGATATATGTACAAAGGTTTTAAAACTGAAAAATTCTGGGGGTGGGCTCCCTAATAAATTGTAAAAATGTTGAATCCTCCATCAGCCAATGTGCTTCCACCAGGGTGCCATTTACAAATTATTTATAAGGATCATGAAGAAATCATGACTATAAAGAAGTGTTTACAAGTTGTCTACATAAATCAAACCCAAACACACAAGCAGAAGTGAACCTTCTGTTGTTAAGAAGCAATTTTTTTATTATAAATATAAAAATCCGCAATAAAAATCACAAACACCAACATTTTCAACTCTTTGTAGCTCTTATTGACTTGTATCTTCGAGGATATATATATATATGATGGAGATGAAATTCTGCTGTTTTACAATGGGATCAATTGCCTTTAACATCTAGTCCAAGAACGTGTACACTGGCATACAAATTGCCCCACACCAATTGACATTGACTAATCAGAACAATCAGATTCTCCAGAATGGGGTAATTCATATGCTAGTGTTTATAAACAAATGCATGTGGTAGTTTTTTCCTACAATCAGATTTTTAGAAAGCAAAACGCATGGCATTGGCAGCCCTATATATAGGTGCAACACCAAAACCACTATTATGTCATCTCCATCATGTATATATCCTCAAAAACGTATATAGGCACCTTCGGACATGGCCATATAGATTGATAAAGTAGTGATAAGCAAGATGTATACAATCCTTATAGCTGCTCTATAGACATAGCTATAAAGCCTATAGACAGTTTGTAAATGGCCCCCAGGGGTGACTCGAACATGTGTCTACTTTTTTTTCAAATTATCTGTTTCATGAGAAAAGAAAATGATAGGTCCCTTTTTTCATTTTGACATAATTTTTTTATTATTTATACATATATACATACACGTATTATATATCATCCAAAATTTTGTGTTCACTGTTCTGAGAAAGTTACCTGGTGGATAGGCCTGAAATTTTTACTAGAAATACTTTATATTGGATCAGGTCTGAAAGTAGTTTTTTTGCCTATGGGTTAGTAAGTTACTGAGAAAACTGGAAAACAAAAATTCCTGGAAAAGTTATTCATCTGGGATTCTCAGAAAATTGACAAAAGGAATCAGGCTGAAATTTTCACGATAGAATTTCCTTATGTTGTTGTAAGTTTCTTATAAGATTGGTACTTATTAATTCATTAATTTCCAACAAAACTGGAGAAGAAAAATTTCTGAAAAAATTTTGTTAACAGTTTTGAGACAACTACCAAACAGATAGGGCTGAAATTTTTATGAAAGATAGCTATTGTATGGCAGCAAGTCTGAAAGAAGTTTAGTGCTCATCTGTTTATTAGTTCTTGAGAAAACTGGAAACAAAAAATCTAAGGAAAAGTGGTTTTTAGCTATAAAACATTGATAGATCAATATTTTTGTTAAAGATAGGGACAACTGTGGATAATTTTTTGTAATTTCTTGACCTGAAACTAGCAGTGAAATATTGATATATTGATAACTATCGATATAAATATTGATCATTACCAATATAAATATTGATCATTATCGATATAAATATAGATTACTATCGATATCATTTTGCAGTTTTTTCAAGTAAGCTCTGTCTCTCTCTCCATCTTCATCTCCATTTCTATCTTCATCTCTATCTCTATCTCTATCTCTATCTCCATCTGCAAAATGATTTTTTTTTATGTAAACTGTACCTATAATCATATAATAGCCAAAATTTGTGTTCACAGTTTTGAGAAAATTGCTGAGGGGAATGAGCTGAAATTTTTGCAAAAGGTAGTCATTATATCGGACTTAGTCTGATAAGAGTTTCTTGCCTATTGGTTCAATACTTTCTGAGAAAAATTTAGAACAAAAAAAAATTTCTAGAGAAAAGTAAGTTTCTAGATAATTATCAAATCGATAGTTTTTCAAAATTTTTTCCTCATTTGGAATTTGAATTGTTGGTTAATTTGTAGATGTAAAGCCCTATACTGCTCACAATACAAAAAATATTGTTTGAAACGTTAAAAATGGGATGTCATTCCTTTAACATTTACATTATTCAAAGTCATTACATCCTGTTTTTTGAAGAAAAATAACCAATTTTTATCATTTTAAGCGTTATTGTTTTTTGTATTGTGAACAGGGCTTAAATATAAGCAAACGAAGTTTTCTAGCCAAGTATGCATTGCTGTGTTGTTTTCTTTTGTAGGTTTTTGAAAAAAATCTACGCATTAAAATTGATCTTAAATGTTGAAACCCAGGCGTGAGAGTAAGTTTGTTTTTCATCTCATTACCCTAGAAAAATTTTGGTACTATTTATCAAAATTCATATACAGTTAAACCTTGATATTACAAAAAAAAATTCTGGCCCTTGGAAAAATCTCAATACAACGGAAAAAAATCCTCGATATAACAAAGTCCTATCACAATTAATACTGCTAGGGCCTCACTGCAGAAAATTCGATCTTTTTTATCCAGATGTGAAATAGATGAAAGTATACTTTCTGCTTTAGTTCAAATCAACAATGCTATTGACAGAAGTAGTGCCAATGTGTTAAAACAAAATCGGATGACTAATTTTTTTGGTAAAAACTCAATTTAACAAATTTTTTTTTGTAAAAGCTCGTTATAACAGAATCCTCATTGTAACAAAAACTCAATATAACAAATTATTTCGTTTGTCCCTTGCATTTTGTTATATCAAGGTTCTACTGTATATATATACACAGGGTTAGTCATGTCAGGTCGCACCACAATATAAATTAAATGTGGTGCGACCTAATATAACTAACCCTGTATACCTATACATATGTATAATGTATAATATAAACACATTTTTGTTGAACTCGATACAGGCCGCAATTTATAATCCCATAGTCTTAAAATTTGGTACACTGATTTGGTTCTACACAAAAGCAAACCCTATTGTTTTTGATCCAGATTGGCCCGATGGTTCGTCTGTTACATCTTATTATGTTTCACTTTTGGAGCTTTAATAATTCTAAAACGCGTAATTTTCAACTAATAGTCAAGAAATTTGGTACAGACATTGAATATATCATATTTTCATCATCCTGCAAAATGTTGTTTCAGTCAACAGCTCATATGGGCACAGGTGATTTGAAAAAATCTTAAACTGTTGCTAAGAAAAGAATATAAAGTTCAAATGAACCAAAGAAGCTAGTCTAAAGTGGCTTCCTTTTATTTAATTTTCTAAGCAATCATTTAATAAGTTGCGTTGCGTACCTACGTTTTTTATAACTTCGGAATAGGTACACTTCATTTTTTCATTTCATTATGAATTTCCTTTACACTTTATTTTAAAATGTAATTTTTACTCAGCATTCTTCCAAATAATTTTGATATTCTGATTTTTTTATTGCACATATTTATTTATTTATTTTTGATCAAGAAAACTTCAATTTTCTATCGTGGCTTGCTGCCCTAGAGTTTTTTATTATACGTTTTTATTCTACTCACTCAATTTGTTGAAGTACACCAGATGATCAACTTTAATGCTGCTTTCACATGTTGCAACACACGCACACATACCCTTATATCCGTTTTTATCAGTTGTTTTTTCAAGTTTTGTTTGTTTATGTCTCCGAAAAAAAAGTGAGAAGTTGGATGATGGACAATTTTTATTTGAATACTGTTTCTCTAACGTCGATTATTTATGCATTAGAATGAAAAACAGATAAAACAATTAGAAAAAAAGTTCGGGAGTTCATTTTGAAAACATTATTTAAATGCTTGTTTTTCGAGGCTGTATTAGGGCTTGTAACCACAACCATAACCAGAACAATAACCACTAAAAACCAAAACAAATTGACAACATTGATTTGGGAACTGATAACCAAAACAAAAAACTTTCACCCAACCAATAATCAATAACCAATTCCCATAAAATGCTGAAACCTTTAACCAGACCGATAAGCGGAAAGAATTGGTTTTTATTGATTTGCATAAATATCAATATTATCGATTATTATTTTCAAAAATTACTAATTATTTCCTGAAAAATTATTAATTATAGATAATTTGAATTTGAGAAAATTTTTTTTGAACATTTTCCCCAAATTTTGTCTTAACTAATAACCAATAAACACAACCAATAACCAAAAAAGTTGTTTTGGTTAACGAAACCAATAATTAGTAACCAAATAATTAAACTTCTAACCAATAACCAGTAACCAGAAACCAATATGGATTTTTATTGGTTCCCAGTAACCAATAACCACAAAATTGTTTTGGTTATAAGCCCTAGGCTGTATGGCGTACAGTGGCCGATTTTAGAACTTTTAATTTTCTCACTCCCCATTTCCCCTTTTTAATTTTTGCGAAGTTTGCAGCACTCAATTTCGACACATTTGCAAACCCTTTTAATTCATTGGAAAAATTTTCACTGTTTTCCAGTTTTTCCTAAACTTTTGAGAAAATGGGTCTGCTCGCTCATTCAGCTTAAATAGCATGGAAGCTAATGGAAGTAGAGACAAAAAGTACTGAGACTTTTTAAATGAGTGCATTTTTTCCAACATTTACAACGCCTACGTAATAATGTGGTGTTCATTTCACTTTTTTCAAAGAGTATAGTCATTAACTGCCATTTTTTTTAAAATAATTTCAATCTTCTTGTTAAATTTTCACTAATTCCAGAGATACAAATTGCTTGTTCCTTGCCTCAATTTATTTATCTACGACTTATTTTTCATTTCGTGTCACAAATAATGAGATAAATTTTTATTTGAGAGAGTTACAAGTAAAAACATGACGAAATCAATATTAGAAATTAGCACGTTGGTTCGTGGGAATAATGAAATGGTCGCTTCGTCGTCGCAAACACAGCTGCAGTTGGGTATGCAACCACTCGAACATGTGTGTACGTTGCACGTAGCCTACCGTACCACCACCAGGAGTTCAGACGTTTCCTCCCAAAATACCCCGTATACTATTACACGTATATTTATAAGTCATTCAAAATATTTTTCCAAATTCAAAACTTTTACCGGTTCCATTTATACTGAAAGATGCGTAGTTTCTTTTCTTCGAGATGGTCCAAAAGGAAACCTCGGTGATCACGAAGAAAATCTTTCAACGGCTTCTATGTTATATATCTCCATCAGATAAGTTTTTCTACTTATTTACATATTGGTGATTAAATCTGAGGAAAAAATCAATGGCGACCAACATTTCCAATTAAATGAGTGATGTTTTCAATGATTTTGAAAACGAACAAAAAAAAAATATAATGTTCTCACGACAGCAGCTTATGCTCGTAAAAAAATTTGATAATTATACCAACCGTACCTTCACGATCTCATATCCTAAATGTAGGATCACTTCACGAATACCAGCTCGCACTAATAGACAGAACCTTCTCTTCAACAAATCGGCGACCGAATTTAATGTTCTCCCCCACAAATTTAGAAACTCGGTGACATTAAGGAGTACCGACCGCCTGCTCTAATGAGTGCCGTATATTTTGGATCCGCAATATCAAAACGAGACAATTATCATACACGCAATATTCTCAACCGCACGGATGGTTTCCTTTTTTTTTTCCTTCTTATTTTTTTCTAATATTACAAAAGCAATCATTCCGTACATACAGTTTTTTTTTTTCATTTTTTATTATTATTATTTTACGAATCATAACATTTGTTATAAACATGCAAACGAGGTATAGATACGTCGCAATTACAAAATAATTTGAAGTTCACGAAAACGCACTCTCATTTAAACTCGGGAATAGATGAAAAAAAAGAAAAAAAAAATTATTCGGGGCCCCATAATTTAAACGTTCTGTCGTACGACGACGTGACAATGTATTTCCCATTCGGAGAAATATCCAAGCTCATCACTTTTCCGTCGTGCCCGGACAATGATTTGAGCGGCTGCCACGTTTTGTCCGACCAAACCTGAAATTACGTTAAAATAAAATTTATTTATTGCAAAATAAAAACAAGGAGCGAGATGAATGACTAAAAAACGCACCCGAGCAGTATTATCGTAGGAACAAGTGATCAAGTAATGGCCGTTAGTAGGCTGGTATTTTACACCAGAAACCAGATTATTGTGAGCTGGAATCGTGTAGACACAGGATCTTTTCCTCAAGTCCCATATTCGAACGGCATTGTCTTCGCTTCCAGTGGCTACGTGGTAACTGTGACAAATACAAGATAAACATTATTATAACCTCTATGATCAAACTCGGGCACGCAGTTAGGGAGGACGGAAGGGCGAAAGAGTCCCCAAAATTTTGATCAGTTGGAAAAATTGTGCCAGTGGTTCATTAGTTAGCAAGATTGGGGGAAAAAAAAAATTGTATCCAAGTCACCAGGTAGGGCAGTTTATACTCACGGATTTATTCTCTTTGACCTAATACCTGAAAAGCTGACAAAAGAAATCACTGTTATGGTGTATACCATTTCTCTAGATTTATTCTCTAAAAGTTAGAATTTACTTACTTTTACAGAACAAAGTTAGGAACAAGAGAATAGAGATGAGTTTAAACCTTGCCTAATTTTTTCCTTTTATACCACACCAATACAGATAAAGAACATACAGATTACACGGGTTAGTTGGTAGTTGAATATTTTGATTTTAATTCAACCTCCCACGGAGTTTATAAATGAATTGAATCAGTGCAGGTTAAAAACTTGTGAATTTTCAGTTTGGTGATTTAAATGAACAACTTTCTTTGCAAAAAAATAAAATATTTAACTAGACGTCATCCGTGGGCTCCGCCTCTGCGTAACAATTTGATTTCAGATTTATAATCGTCCTAAGAGAAAACCCCAGTGAGAGAGAGAGAGAGAGAGAGAGAGAGAGAGAGAGAGAGAGAGAAGGAACCGTAAGGAGAAAGATGAGCGGTTTTTTTTTAAATCTTTTTTTCTTTTTTTCACTTTTGGTTTTTCAGTTTACAAACAATAAGGAAGTGAAGAATGTTCTAGAAGGAAAATCTAAAAATTTGCACTAAGGGAAGCTACACACATCCACTAGGGCTTAAAACCTTCCTTAGGACAACCCACTTGCAAAGAGTACGTAACTCCTTAACATAAAACAGTCCTCTTCCCTCCCTCCCTAAACCCCTCGGTTTTCTTCCTTTTCTCTCATTTTATTTTAAAACCATTTATTTGACTAGGCCATGTATTCAGTAATAGTATATTTCGCTACATGAGCGCAAAGTGAGCAATCCTCGACGAGTTCGAGCTTGCAGCTCGAGCCATAGGTGAGTGCTGCAAACATTGAATGATTGGGGGCAGCTCACTTTGCGAACGCTATTTTTCCCAACACATCCGCCGCGAAATTGGCGAACGCACCTGACTGGTTGATGCGTGGAGAAAAAATTTTGGTAGTGGGAGCAAATACTGGTTTTGCTCCCACTATCGCATTTTTACTCCCGCCATCGAAATTTGACCGTGGGTCACGAACTAATTTTATACTTCAAAATAAAGCCCAGTCACTTACTTTGCGGCATGTGTTGGGAAAATATCGTATATTTACAGTTCATTGGCACTCCATATCTCAGAAAGGTGGTGATATAGAAGTATGAAATTTTTCGGACTTATTAACATAGTAGGGGAAATATGTTAAAGGAAAGAAAAAAAAGATTATTCTGTTATTCAGCAAAACAAAACACAAACTTATGGGAAACAAATGACAAGCTGCCCCATTCCATGCGTATTTCATACGGTATTTGGTTTCTTGGGATTATACGTATAAATTTGTTCTCACGAATTAATGGCTACTCTGTAGTTTCAAATGAATTCTTTAAGATCATTAAAATACGTTAATCAAAAATTCAATTTAATTACAAATAATAGAAAATAAATGACAAAGAAATTCTGTTTTTTGAGAAGATAATTTTTAAAACAATAATAATTTCCAGAGGCATATGCTCCAGGTATGTGGAAGGGTATGCGCTGCCTATCCTGACCGTTTTGAACAATTTTTCATTTTAATAAGTATAAGCTACGGAAAAATTGTAAGGATACAAAATATATATTTTTACAGCACAGTGTCAATTTTTTGGCGCGGTTGCTATGGGTGCCTTCCTTGTTATTCTACTCGCACTTGAACCTCCAGACCTTCAAAAGATTTTGCTTTAAACAGCGTTACATAAAGCTGCCCACAGTAAATTAAGAGGGTATGCCTGTTTTCATCTGATCCATGGTTGTGTAAAAAGCGAAGAGTATTTTTATACAGAAAGTACATCCAGCATAATAAGCTCTGCAGCAATTTGTTCAATAAACACGCTCTCTCATGGTACTGGGAATACACGTTAGTTTCACAGAACTTTCCTAGTTTTCAAGAACTTTCCAAAATGTAAGATATTCCATCATAACTTTGGTCTCAATGGTATGATTCACGATAATGAAGGCTCTTTTGAAAATGTGCAACAGTATCTCAATATGTGATTGGAACTCAATTAAACCTCAAGAAATTCCATTAAGAATAAAAATTGGATAGAGTGCCATTCCCCATATTCCGTTGCAAAATTATTAAAAATTGACTAAATCAAGTAAATGAGAGCTCATTTGATAATGTGTAACATCCAAAGTGCATTAAGCTCATTTACGTCAGTGTAGCTTAATTATGTCAATAGATATTTCAATTTGAATGAAAATATAAAATATAAAATTAAAAATTGACATTTCCTCACCCCCAACCTTATCCTTGGTTTAAATGAATCAAATCAATCAAATGACAGCACATACTTAACGTCTCAAATGTTTTATGCTTCCTCACACAATTCCAAATCAATAACGTTTCAGGATATTTCAGTTTTTAAATGTAAGGTAAATAGAATGAGTTTCATTTCATATTCATTTTAATTTGGAGCAAATTTTGATTGGCAGTTTTAAAATCATCTGTCAGTAATTTTCAATTTTTCCCACCCCTTCCGAAAAAATCTTTCGCTATGCCTCTGAACGAACTTGTGTTTTTGTTCTTCAGTATAATTAGAGCGAATACTGATCACACTTACCCATCAGGCGAGAAGTCAATGCTGTAAATGGATTTCAAATGACCCTCCATGAACATGACACAACGTCCGGAACGCAGATCCCACACACGACCGAATGCATCTAATCCTCTGAACAATAACAAAAAAAAAATTAATACTTGAAAATTTAACTTTCAAATGACTCATACTTTTAGAGACTTAGTGTATAAGTGTACTTATAGAGGTATTTTTTCAAAATATTTGCTGTTAGATTTTTCAGAAGCTTCAGTATATTACTTAAACGACAACTTCTACACAGAATATGGTATGAAATTAATTTCTGAATCATCATTGTTGCACAAAAGTTTCAATTCCATGGGGAGTTTGATAGAAAAAACGTAAATTTTTTCTCCACTCCCACTTCCTTTTTCTTTTAATATTCTATTAACCTCGCTTCTTCATTTCTTTTTTTCCCTGAAAAAATACTTTATGAGGAAAAATTGAATTTACCAGACTGGAGGTTTTTATGGACACTATGGACATATTATTAAATGTTTATATCAATGTACAGCTTCTAAAAACTAACAGTTAACAAAAGTTTTCTTTTGCACCGGAAATCTTAGAAAATTAGAAATGATTTTTCAATATCGTTAGTTATGAACATCGCAGCACTTTCTTGAAAATTTTCGAAAAACTAGCAAACTAACCTTCAGTCCAGAACAGAATGATCCATAAAGAAAAAAAGTTTTTAGTATGTTCGTGGGAACAGAGCTCCATTATAAAGCTACTGCCTTCCGGTGATGGAAAGGCTCACATTTTTAAATAGAAAAAATCTCATCAGAATGAAACCCCTTCATAAGACGCAGACAGTTGATTCCTCAGAATGTTCGTCGAATGAGGATGGGGCTAGATAAAAGGCGAGAAAAATAGAAGTTCTTGGGTGGAGGGCTTGGGGAATACAGCCTCTAGGTAAGACTGGTAGGGTGATGTTATAATTTTTGAAACATGTCTTACACTGAGAAGCCTAATAAAGCGCATAATTCCTTTTTTGTAACCGAGAAGAGCCAAAACCCTGTTGCCACATTTCTTTACGTATGACGTAGAGGTTCAATACTGAGGTATTGCCTTTGTGAGGGATAATTTTCATGGATTAAATAGCTTAAAGAGACGGAATTTTAGAGAAAAAATTAAATCTTTAGTTTCGCTCAGCATAATTTGAAGTCGTTTCTTTCATCCTTTGGTAATTCTTTTGCGAGGGTTTTCGGTTTGCGGTTATTTTTCTGCAGCGCAAACAATACAGACAGGTTTTGGAGATCAATATACCATCTAAATAGACTTTCCTTAATAGTATGGGGGAAAACCAATCAATCCGACAGATTATACCTCCACTATGGGCTAAAAAATTTTTCAGCAGCTAGTTTTGAATGCATGCCTTTTCCGTAGAAAATAAAAGCACTCCATTAGGATACGCCGAATCAACCAATTAAAATAATGAAGATAGACCGTAATAGAATAACGTACCCGGTAGCAACGACAGATCCATCACACTGAAATGACATACAATACACAGGTTTACAATGGCCTTCTTGGTGAAGCACTTCTTCGCACTTCACCAAATCGAACAGCCTCCAAGAGTGATCGTAACAACACGTTCCCAAAAATCGACCCGAAGGATGGAACTTAATACGCGATACCCGATTCGGCGCATGACCTTCAACTTCAGCAATTGGCGTTTCACTATAATTTTAACATAATTTACTATACAATTGGGAAAACATAAATTTCGTGCTACAAAACTAACATACGTATTTGACAAACAGACCTATCTAATTTCCATAATTTCACCGAACCATCGTGAGCACAAGAGGCTAAGGCGCAAATTTTATCTGAAACATCGGAAGTGGCGTGCGGATGGAACACGATGGCTCCGGCGTAACACGAATGTCCGCGGAATGTGCGCAAAAGTTCACAGCTCGGTGCTGACCATAATTTACATAAACCGCTCCTACGAGCAAATAAATTTCGTTTTAATCGTTTTATACGCACCCGAAACGCAACCCATATGCGAATGGTCACACGATGACGTACCACGAAGCGGTGGCGATCATCGATGAATCCGGACTAAAGCAACAATATGAGATCGGCCTATCGTCGCCAATTTGACTGCAATTAATGACCAACGATGACAGATGCTTGTGCAGTTCTTGTTTGCGAGCTGTTCGCGTTGATTCGGGCAGGGCTGCATCTTCTTTAGCGCGTGCAAGGCGTTGTTTGGCACGAATTAACGAGTAACCTTTAATTTTAATTTCATATCAATTATAAGAGTTTCCCTACGTTTCAGGTTCTTGAATTGCGAGCGATAACGGCGGTAGGAATGGGGAAATGGGAATTGCAAGATACGATAAACTCAATCTCCTCGATTTGACTCATAATTCTAAATGATTTATACCCGCGGCATTTTGTTCTGCATACAGGGAAAAGTTGGCGGTTCAGAATAATAAACCGTCAATTTTCATCATGCTGAAGATGTTTTACACTTTGGGTCACCATGCATTGGTACATGTCAACTGCTAATAAGAAATTTCGGAAATATAGTAAGATTACGAAAAATAAATGCAATATAACAATTCCATTGAACATTAAATTTCAATATAAATATGTTTTTAAACTTCAG
The DNA here is from genome assembly GCA_011428145.1 of Ericerus pela. Lineage (NCBI taxonomy): Eukaryota > Metazoa > Arthropoda > Insecta > Hemiptera > Coccidae > Ericerus > Ericerus pela. The sequence continues at coordinate 58,220 of WOFM01000188.1, read as the reverse complement.
CAATTCAAGATGAATTACAAATAAACGTTTTTGAAAAATTTATATCGATCATAATAGTTAAAAAAAAAAAAAACAGATTGAGCGTCCCTTTGTCATAGATCAATACTATTAAACCTTAAACTAGGCAACTTACTTATTGAGTTCGATGAGGTAATTTGAAAAATGTTACTTAAACATACCCAACACCAATCATTGAGAATAAAAAATCAATCAGAATTTAAGAAGCCGCCAAAAATTAAGAATTCCGAATAGGACAACTCACAAACAAGAAATTCCAAGTAATCACAATTTCAAGTTGACCTATCGACTGTAAATACATATTAAAAATCTAATGCCCAACTAATATTGAAAATTTAATCTTTTTGATGAAAATAGTTAACAAATTTCTTAAGAAGCATCAATTTCTTCTCTGATAGATGAATTGAAAAAATAGTCGAGGCTCAAAATAGAAAGTAGTCGAAAAACCACCAGATAGGTACTTCTTCTATGGTAGATCATTAAGAATTGTAGGGGCGGGCTATAGCCATTTCTTGAATGATTTTAAAATAGAATGGGACAATTTCAAAAATTAATTTTTAAGATAACGAAAAAACCGACAAAGATTTTAAAATTGTCCAGTTATCTCTAGCTCAAATCCATATCAGTGAATAACTTCTTACAAATTACTAAGATATGAATGAGTCTTTATAAAAAATGCCATATTGTAGAACGTACTCAAAACTTTCTAAGCGGTATGAACTGAGAGGATTTTTCATTGTGAATCTGAGAATTCAAAGTATGATATAAATTTCATAATTTTCACAAATTGGACAATTTCAATATTTGGGCGTTAGATGTTTAACATACAATTACAGTCAATAGATTAACTTGAAATCTTAAATTCTTTGAATTTCTTGTTTGCGAGTAGTTTTATTCGCAGTTCAAAATTTTTGGAAGTTTCTTATTGATTTTGCAGTTTCAGTAATTAATAATAAGTTTAGGTTAAAAACAAATTTTCAAAAAATAAGGTTTTATTTATTTTTTTTTTGGCTTTAGCTTCATGCGAAATAAATATTTTTTCATTGCGGAAGATTGGCAGCAGTATTGGTATATTTTATAATCGCTGTAGCGACTTTAGTGGTGAGTAGAATTAAAGCTTATAATAAATAGATATAGGTACAGGTAACACTTTCCAAACTACCCTGTGGATCTCGAGGTGGGGTTTAACGACTAATAATAAATGAATTAAATAACAGGTTATATTGTTCGTGCTAATATTTCAGGTGAGCTCTTTTCCACACTCAATTTTTTTGGTCATTTCTCTTTTTTACGTCTCACCATCGGAAGTTTTTTTTTTTTAATTTTAAATGTACTTGGGTATCTTATTGAAATACTCGCGAAGAAAAAGAATACATGATTATTTGGTCAAAGGATAAAATGCAGTAAACTCAAATTCATAATTTCAGAGAAGAAAAACGAGATCCCAGTTATTTGAAATCATTACTTTCTCAGTTTCTCTATACAACCCAAGTTCTTGCTACTACTTTTTCTTGGGCGACTTTCAGAATTCAGAAATGTTCACTTCGAACAGTTTCTCAATCTTCAACATTTTTCAAAAAATTTTGAAGCTAGAAGTAAACTTGTTCAATTTTTCGAATGACGATGCCGACTGGCAAGGATTATTGAAAGCATCAATGATTCTCCGACTAATTAGTTAATTCGAAAGTAATACTCACAAGCTATATCAAAACGTGCTTCTTTCAACGCTTGCGAGCCTTCATGATACCATGTCGTTTCTCGACTTTTATCGCGCCGAAATTTACTTTTCTCCTCTTCAACTTCCCGCTTTTGGTATTCATTACTCTGAATTATGTCTTCACCTAATCTAAACCGTGAGATAATTTAGCATGGTGGAATTGCTACAGCAACGGATATATTTCGCCTACATACGAACCTCGAAAGTAATTCGCGTAAACGTATTCTCCTTTCAGCCGGTCCTTCACCGAATAAGCAAATAGGTTGTCCTAGCTGACGTAAATTTCGTTTAACTTCTGTATCGTCAGTGGATACGTTCACTTGTCTCGCTTTTTTACGCCTTTCAAACTGCTCCAATAATGCTTGGCGGTCTTCGGCCGCTTCCTCTTCCAGCTCCATATATTCTATATAGTAGAATTTTATGTACTCGAGCAACCGTATTACAAAAGATATCTTCAAAACTTACCATTAGATATGTTTACATTTCCAACATCTCGGGCTATTTTATCGCCAATCGATGCGGGAGAAGAGTCCGGCGATGAATCTTCGTTTTCGAATGCCATCGGCAAAGAATTGGTATCAGAGAACGGTACATCACTGGCTGCGTCAGACGATGAAACACCCAACATGTCCATGTCATCATTTGCCATGATTGATACTTGATAAGCTCGCAAGAAAAATGTTAGTAAATTTTCGGCTAAAGAGCTACTGAAATCAGAAAGTACGATGATTTAAATATATGTGAACATAAATACACATTCATGTTTCCACGAACTTACCCGAATGTAAGGTCGGAACTATTGCCAATAAAACGCAATTTATGTTACGTGAAAACACAATGTATTTCGTTTTACGGTAACAGCTTCGAACGAGAGGAGAGGTGACATCTGCGATACACGGGAAATTCTTAAGTGGAAGTAACAGCCATATAAAGCTCCAAATCCATTAAAATTTGGAGCATATTCTAGATCCACTTACATTCACGCACGTAGAAAGCAATCAGAGGTTTAGTCGGTATAGTGAAGCCAGAAAGAAGCATGGACTAGCTCACCGCTCACGCTGGCGAGGAAACCGGCGAAATTACGTTAATTCGTTCACGTAGGCGTACAAAAATTGAGAATGATAATGATAACCAAGGTGTATAATAATTTTTATTGGAAAACTGTGAAACAATTAGTAAAATAGGTAATAAATTACATACATATCGGCATCAATTTGCTCCGAATTTAATTATACAGTTTAACTTTTTGAATGTTTTATCAACTTATTCGGAATTCGGATCAAATTTTTTTTAACTCGACGGTCGATATCACGATATGATAACAAAATAACCGTAACATGGTCATAAAGTTCAAATTCAAAACATTAACCTGCCCAGGGTACTCTCACACTAGTTGACAGTAATGAAGATACAATTGTCCAATCAGAAATCATTTCCTGGTGCGTGGTGTGTTCGTAATTGCGTCTTGTTATTTAGTGTAGTGTATTTGCAGCAACGTACGATTGTAGCACCATAACAAGAACTGGTGGGCGTTCAGAAATTCACTCCGAGTGACAACAACATCAAAAATCGAAAAACTACCGTTCGGAAATTCACCCCTGACTCCGCCCATAAAAACGGTTGACCGTGGTTGTGGTTGTCGCCCTTACCGTGTTCAAAAATTCACCTCAGTTGATAGTGGGCGTGGACAACCAACACTCTGGTCCGGAGATGGTTCACATTAGCTCTGTTTGATAAGATTACACTAACTTACACCAGCCTACACCAGTAGGGATATTCCACAAATATTCAAGTAAAACTTGGCGTAAAGTCATGTAACATTCTGAAATTTGTGGAATCGCCCTCTTGGTGTAGATTGGTGTAAGCTGGTGTAGTCCTATCAACTAGAGATATACTCACCCCGGGTGATGAAATTGGTTATCGATTTTAAATTTTGGAAATATCGATTTCTTATCACATGGGATATTTTGTTTATTTACACATATTACGCACAAATTCATATTTTACTCATTAAATATTATGAAAATTTTAATTAAAAAGTTATTAGGAAATTTTTTAATGCTCAGTTATTAGTGTCAGTGAATTTTATTATAGGTTATTAAAAGATGGATGAGCGTTTAAAAATTATAGTGACTACCATTGTGCAAAGTAAGTGAAATTTTATGAAGACTTCCTTCTTTCATCATCTGAAGCAGGTAAATGCATTATGATTAGTAGGTGATAATATGTGTTTTATTTATATGAATTAATAAGATTTTGTGTATTTATTTAGATGATGAAGATTCCTCAAATGAGGAGCGTCCCAGGAGACAAAAAAAGAGGAAACAAACGTTGACCACCAACTCATGCCTCCTGCTGCTGCCAATGTACTTGGCCAACATTGTCGTGTTCAAATTCAGGTTGTCTAACTTCTTCTGGTTGTCTAGCTGCTTCTTGTCTACTACTACTACTGCCGCTGCTGCTGTTGCCTCTTGTCTGACACTCAACTGAAATGTGTCCCCTCTGGTGACAGGTATAACATACCTTTTCACCAGTGGGACAATTCCGATATTGGTGTCCATGGAAGCCACAATTGGTACACAAATTTCTTCTGAAATAAATAATATAATTAAAAACGGTCACAAATAATATTAATGAAGTAAGAAAATAATTAACAAATTTTTACCTGTCATTCGTGTACTGTTGACAATCATAAGCAGTGTGGCCAAATTCTTTACATCTGTAGTAGCAACGACCTAGTATTTCGATGTCCCTTGAACCCGCAGTTTGTACACATAACATATGCCAATTCAGGCCACATTTATGGATTTGCAGCATTTGGCAATGGATTTGGTGGTCTGCACTTATAAATCGAAAGAAAAAAATTATTAGAAATAAAGACATAAACAAAATCTGACGAATTAATATCGAAGTGTTACCTTTGATCTAATTGTCAAGCCTCTGGTATTTCTTCTGCTTGTCTGAGTTCTTGTTGTCAATTTGCATTGTGTGGGAGAGGCAGTCTGTGAAGAAATAAACAAACAAACAGGTAGTTACAATTCGAAGATGTATTCATTGGAACCGAGCACAAATGCAATACGAAACAATCGATGGGAATCTTTAACATTTTCATCCTTATAATATTTACATTATTATAATATTATTATAATATTATACTAATGCGTTTTAATGTAATATAATCACTGGCGACAAATTATCAATTTCAACACATCCCATTGCTAAATTTGATGGGTTGTGTTAGCATAAAGAGGACACAAAATTTTACTCAAAATTATATCAAATTCTTACCTTTTATTCAATTCTCTGCGTTCAACTAATCTATCACCATGTTCTCGAGCATTGTGTTGGTTATCATGTTCACGTTGTTGTTGATTGATCTCTGGTTGTCATTCATTGATTTCTGGTTATCTTTGATCAATTTCTGGTTGTCGTTGCTTGATTTCTGCTGGTTGTTGCTGATCAAGTTCTGCTTGTTGATCAGGTACAGCAGCTGGGACAGCGTTAGATGGCTGTGGATTATGTTCCATTAATTCTGCCATGTAACGCATCCACAGTACATGTTAAACACCAAAACGAGGAGGATTATTCATTTTCAGATGATCTATAACAATAACGAAACAAATAACATCTTCATGTAAAAATTAAAATGTTAATAAATAAAATCTGTTCACAAACCTAGTATTTTTCAGAAATTTCCCAAAGTTAGATTCCTCACCACAAGCACCAACACGCACGAACAAATTTCGAAGAAATGTATTGATGAACAAAGACGACGCTACCAAATGACAATGTAGATGTATATCACATGAATGACAAATGTCACTACAAGCTCTATGATTGGTTGATCAATGCTGGAACTATCTTTTGATGAAAAATAGACTATGAATCGAAATAAAATTGTATAGATTCATTACATTTTTTTGATAAACGCCTCAAATGCCTTCGCAATTCTTTCGAGAGCTTTAACAGCTCTTTCTTTATATACGAGATTTTCACGTCTGGTAAATGATGCTGGTTGAGGTAAAATTTTTGATTTTTTGATTTTTGGAGTTCCATCAAATTCAATTTCTTTGTTGAGACATGTTGGAATAGTTGTGTCTTCAGGGGAGGTGGACTCGCCGGTTTCATATCCACTGACAATGACAACTTTTTCACATATATTTTTCAGTCCATTAACCGAAGAAGCCAGATGAGGAGGACAAACATTGTGTGATTTACAGAATATCGCATCTAGTTCTTCAAAGAAATCACAATATACTCGTTTTTTTCCAGTGTCTCTACTGCTCATATTGTCAATCTTAGTAATGTACCCTTTTTTCAAGTACTTTAATTTATTTTCACACTGTCTAGCTTTATATGGGACCAAATTGGCAGCAATTTGTTGCCAAACCTTAGAATTTTTATGTTGTTGATTTGAATAGATGCTCAGCATCTTTGAACAATGTGATGTGAGGCGGTAAATACGAGGAACAAAAAAGAGTAAGAGAGAAGTTTTCACGATAGAATTTATTAGCAGACTAAAAATATAATTTCAAGTAAAATACGTAATGGCGAAGCAACAGCATTATCGGTTTGAGAATAGTAGGGGAAGCACTTTGTGATGAGAGTGTACGTGTGACATATAGATTGATGTGATGATGATGATGAAGAATGAGATGAGGTGGGATTTTGTATCAACACCCCCCTGAAATTTTACTGGTCGAGTTCTTCATCGTATGATTGCTGAAATTTAATATATTAATTCACATAAAAAAAAAAAAAAATATAGATATTGTAATAACATGATGTTTCAAAAAAAATATGGTAACTTTAAGTTTTGAAAATAATTTTTGGTTGCTGTGCTTCGAAAATAATTAAACGAATATAATAAACAATTAAATCACATGCATATGTATATTATATCTGTATATAAAAATGGTAAATTGGTAACCTGTAAAAAAAATTGTGATAAAAAAAATAAAGATAATAATTGGTAACATGCAAAAAAAATATTTCGTGTATATAAATGATTAATATTTGATTCATTGTGGTGTGTGTTCGAATAAATTCTTGAACATTTTCGAGTGTGTAGTATGAAAGGAAAGAAAGAAAAAAAATTCAATTGAAAGAAAATAAAATTAACAAAAGGTTTTTAAGATATACGATCGTGCATAGAAAACACTACAGTTTACAATCTTATCAAATACGTTGGCATGCAATAGCATGAAATGATAATATATGATGTCCGTTAACTTTATCTTTTATGTTTCTCTTTGTGTTTGAGGTGGCGTTTAATATGTTTATTTTTGGATAAGGCAGGCTATTAGGTTTATCTTTATTGAGGTCGTGTAATGAGTTTTTATCTCTCGTATATTGTTAAGATTTTCCTTTCATACTCTCTGTGGGAATTTTTCGTGTATTTTTCTCATGCTTGTATAAAGTTGCATGCTATTTCTATTATTTGCGTTTATAGGGTTTATACTTGCTCAATTTTAATTCTGTTTTCATTGTTGGGTTTGCTGCAAAATCAAGTATCTATTTTTGACAAGTATTTTCGAGTGTAATTTTCTTTTGAGTATTATTTGTGAACAATGTAAGGGTATTTTTCTTGTACAATATGTTTCAAGTTTGCACTTAAATATTTGACTTGGTACGACTTGACTTTTTGGACGGGCATTTTCTTTAAATAAATGTGTATAATATTATGTGTACAAATTCGTATTTTTGAGAATTTTGACTATTAAATTTTCAAAATTTTTTTCTATATAGAGATTTCGTAAGTAAATCTGCAAGCTGATTTTCGGAATTGACAGATCTAAAGTGAATTATTTTTTCTTCCATTGCCTCCAAAATTGAGTAGCATTTTATCATTAAGGCTCTCGATTTCTTTTGGCTTCCACCCGAGCAAATTTTTTGAGTTGATTTATTATCCTCCATTATGTCCACTGTTATTTTTTCTCCAAAAATTTTGAAATTCATATGTTGTATGACTTTTATTATGTTCAGGGTGTCAAAGACTGCTATGATTTCTGCAGTGGTGCTCAATGAAGCATGGATTGTCAGCTTTGAACAATTCCATTCTATCAAATCTCCATTTGCAAAAATCATAAAACCAGTAATTGATTTTCCTTTTTGTAAATTATTTGGGTCGATATTATTATCATCTACTTGAGGGGCATACGAAGCATCAACGTATGCTTGTATTCCATCTCCCTCCGATCTATATGTTATATTATAATTTTTTGTGGAGCTAATGTACCTGAATATTCTCCTAACGTAATTTTTAAGTGTATCATTTGAATTATTCTAGAAGTGTGAGAAAAAGTTTACTGGAAATAATATATCGGGTCTGGTTAATCTGGCTAGGTACAATAATCCGCCAATCATTGATCTGTATTCTGTGTCGTCTTTACCATTTTCAACTTTTTCAATTTTTAGGGCAGATTTCATTGGAGTATTTGTCTTTTTCATTTCCAAAATTCCAAACTTTTTTATCATTTTTTCTATGTGCTTATTTTGGGATAATATTATCGTCTTATTTTCAATATTTCTCTCAATTTCCAATCCCACAAAAAATCTTGGATTATTAATAATTGTAATAGTAAAAGATTTTTCTAGTTGTTCATTAATTTTTGTAATTGCCATTTGTGAATTTGAGGCTATCAAAATATCATCTACATAGCTTAAAAAATATGTGTTTTCGTTATCTCTATTCATTTGATATAAGCATCTATCTGCCTTAGTTCTTAAGAAACCCATTTCTTTTATTTTGTAGTCTAATAAGTGGTACCAAGATTTACTTGATGTTTTAAGTCCGTATATCGATTTCTTTAATTCGAGGACTTGATTTGAATTAATATTTATCCCTTCTGGTTTTTTTTACGTAAATAGGTTTTATAATGGGGGAGTTCAAATATGCCGTTTTGACGTTATATTGTACAAGAATTAATTTTTGTTTATTAACTATAGAGAGCAACCATCTAATAGTACTTATTGATGCAACTAGACCATGTGTTTCGGTAATATTGTATTCAGTTTGGTCTTTGAACCCCCTCGCTACTAATCTGGCTTTGGGTTTGGGGTTGTCGAACTCATCGTATATTATTGTGAATATCCATCTTGTATCTATTAATTTTTGACAATCGTAGTCTACTATTTCCCAAACATTCATATCATTTAGGGAATTGAATTCGTCATTAATTGCATTTACCCACTCTGTTCTAAAAATATTATTATTAATTTCGTTAAAATTTTTTGGGACACAATCTTCTATATATGATTTGTTGTAATTAATATTAATATTCATGAATATTGGATTTATTATTCCCAAATCTTGTTTGTAATTTGCTGGCTGAATTATTAATTTTCTGTTGGATGTTTCCAATCATTTAATATTTTGAGACTCATCTACCCTTACGTTACATGCAATATACGATTTAGTTTCAAATGGATCCCTCAAACAATATCCCGTATTTGTGTATACCATCATTATGCTTTTTTCTGCTCTGGGAGCCAATTTTGGGTCAATTTTATTTTTTGATTTAGATTTAGCTTTAGTTGCATTTTGTTTTCAAACTTCAAAAGGGATGTGGCAGTATGTTAATGAGCCAAATACTTTTAAATTTTTTAAGTTTGGTTTTGTGCCATAAAATAGTTCATATGGGGTTTTAAAATCTTTATTGGCTTTTGTTGGTGAACGATTTATTAAATAGGCCGATGTAACTATTGCATATGACCAGTACTTAATGTCGAGATTGGCATCAATGAGCATAGCTCTTACTCTCCTCATGAGTGTCTGGTTCTGCCTTTCGGCTACGCCATTCAACTCTGGGGAATAAGGAACTACGTAATCCATTGTTATACCGTTTTCCTGACAATAATTTACTATTTTTACATCTGTATATTCTTTTGCATTGTCGCATCTGATAGTCCCTATGGGGAAATTTGGGAATTTATTTTTCATTGACTTTATTATATTTTTGAATTCAGTTACCACTTGATTTTTTGTTGATATGGGCATAACAAAGGTATATTTTGAGTAATGATCGATGAAGGTTAAAATATATTTTTGATTTGTGATCGATGGTGTGAATGGACCCATTATATCTGAAGATGTTATTTCTAATTTTCTTGATGGTTTTGTTCTTAATCCATTGTGCTCTAGTCTCGTATTATTTGCGATGCAGCAGATTTGGAAGTTTTTAAAATTATCGTCTCTAAAGTTTAAATTTTCCGGAATACCAACAGATAAATTTTTCAATTTTTGTATATAGCGTGCATTTAAGTGACCCAACCTTCTGTGTATGATCATTTTTTTATTTAATATATTATTATTATTATTATTATTATGAATATCATTAATACCATCATTATCATCATTATTCTGTGATTTTTCATCATATGGTATATTTTCTGAATTATTATTATTTTCACCCCCTCAGATGAATCTGTATTTTCATTTAATATGCTGTTATTGTCATTTTCTTGTATTTCAAGTTCAATTGAAAAATCCTCCCATTCGTCCTCATTTTCTTGGGTTACGGGACATATTTTCGTAGAACTATCTAACTCTAAATTAAAGTCTTCATCGTTTTTTTTTATTTCATTATTATAATTATCCGTATTATAATGAATATAAAATATTCCGTTTTCCTTTGGGGCAGTTATTAGAATTTCCCCACTTTCTATAAAATATATATTAGCACAATCTTTTTGTTGGTCAATATTTACTGTACCTGTATTAGTGATTTTTATTGCCCTAATTATATCAATATTTAAATCAGGTACGTAATGTACATCATTTAATTCTATTAATGATTGTATTTTGTTGAAATTTTCAATTTTTATGGTCATTTGACCAGTGTGTGTGGCATTCAAGAAAGCATTTTTACCAGCACATTGTAGTTTTACAGGGGTGATAAATTTTTTAATATTTCTTAATTTATTTATATCTGATGTTAGATGCACTTCCGCCGCTCCATCTAAAATCGCTTTGTTTTCTAGATGTGTATAATTTTCATTTGTTTCATTATTTTTAATTAATTTATTTAATAGCCATTCATTTGAAAACCCTTTCAAGTACAAATTCTTTGGCATTGCCTTGCATTTTACAGTAGTTTATCATTTCCTTACTGGGCCTAAAATTTAAATCATCTATGTGGGATATATAAGATTGTAAGAATTCATGCTCTCTAAAGATGTCATAATAACCACCACCCCTAATGGCTGAAATAATCATTCGCCTCCAATCCAAGTAATACTTTCCATTGAAAACTTTTCCTAATGGAGCAAGGAATGGGTTTGATTTCATTTACATTCGACATATTTTCTTCAATTTTTTTGAAACCTAATAAATTATCTTCTATATTCGTAATAGATATATATTTTTTACTTTCTAATATTTCTTTCTCAATATTTCTTATAAGATTTTGTTCTTTTAATTCAATTTTTTCATATTCTTTTTCAATATTATTAATTTTTTCTTTTTCTTTTTTATCCAGTTTCTTTATTTTTTAATTTTATTATTTATTATTTCAAAAATCTATTTATAAATTTTTTCTCTGATTCCAATGAACTATATATTCGAGATGAAAAGTAATTTGGTGTTGAATCAGATATTTTAATATATTTAAATGAGCTAATTTCCTCTATTTTTCCAGAAATGTCAATTGTGAAAGACTCCAATATTACTTCTCCCGTAAAATACGTGTGTAAGCTGTTTAGAAAATAATGAAGAATCATATAGACACATCTTTCATCTTTCCATACTTAAAATCCATCAATAGATGAATATAATACAAATCTAATATATATATGAGAGATCTCTGCAACTCACTATATCAGCGAGTGCGAAACACAGACAGAAACTGTGGTTATTTTAAGAATGTGAATACATATTCTTACATCCCCATTCTTCGAGGGGGAGCCACACTAGGGAAAGAACTGAGCTGATTGTTTACTAATTAGCATTCCGTCTTCCTCAAGATCATCCCACTAGCTTGGCATGTATTGATGGATTTGTAAGCTGTTTAGAAAATAATGAAGAATCATATAGACACATCTTTCATCTTTCCATACTTAAAATCCATCAATAGATGAATATAATACAAATCTAATATATATATGAGAGATCTCTGCAACTCACTATATCAGCGAGAGCGAAACACAGACAGAAACTGTGGTTATTTTAAGAATGTGAATACATATTCTTACATCCCCATTCTTCGAGGGGGAGCCACACTAGGGAAAGAACTGAGCTGATTGTTTACTAATTAGCATTCCGTCTTCCTCAAGATCATCCCACTAGCTTGGCATGTATTGATGGATTTGTAAGCTGTTTAGAAAATAATGAAGAATCATATAGACACATCTTTCATCTTTCCATACTTAAAATCCATCAATAGATGAATATAATACAAATCTAATATATATATGAGAGATCTCTGCAACTCACTATATCAGCGAGAGTGAAACACAGACAGAAACTGTGGTTATTTTAAGAATGTGAATACATATTCTTACACGTGTAACAAGGAAGATTATAAGTTTCTAATTTCAAATCTACTACTTTCTCCCCTTCAAACTTTTTCAAAATTCTTCTAATTCCTCTTTCTCAATCTTATACTTTCCTATTTTATTTTCTAATATATTTATTAAGGTTGACATATATTTTATAAGGGGGAAGGAAAAAAAATTATTTATCACCACCTCAAATGCACAATAAAAAATTTAAGAAACGTAAAAAATAATTCAACTAAACATATATTACTTTGACATGAATGAATTTTTTTGTCGATCCGTTGTTGTGTGAATTTGTAGTTTTTTGAATCCCAATTTCACCGTCGTAATCTCCGCCGAATTTTGATGTAGGTTGGCCCAAAAATTTGTGGTCTTCGTTGTTAGTGATCTCTTGTAGAGTCCTTGAAGATGGGAGCAGAAGATTTCTTCAGGTGGTTCACTGTATCGTTGGCGATCCTTTCTGACTTGTAGTTCGTTGACTTTCAGGGTCGGCTGTTATTGGATCAGGAACAATTTTGGTTACGTTTTTATTTTTTCGACTTCGAAAAACATTTTAATTAAAAAATTCAAGTTTAACTTTCTCGATTGTACAACACTTTTTGTGTATTATTCGTGTAAAAACAATATAAATTTATGCACAACAATGAATCAATTTAAAAAAATAAGTCTGCTATTTTATAATTTAATTTTATTCTTCTCTTACTCTTCAACCTCAGCGATGGCTACCATGATGTGAGGCGGTAAATACGAGGAACGAAAAAGAGTAAGAAAGAAGTTTTCACGATAGAATTTATTAGCAGACTAAAAATATAATTTCAAGTAAAATACGTAATGGCGAAGCAACAGCGTTATCGGTTTGAGAATAGTAGGGGAAGCACTTTGTGATGAGAGTGTACGTGTGACATATATATATTTATAGATTGATGTGATGATGATGATGAAGAATGAGATGAGATGGGATTTTGTATCAACACAATGTAAGTAGCTCTAAGACATCTGCTTGTTTACAGAGTGGCCAGTTGATGTATGCAGATCATCATTGAATTCAACAGCATGATATACTGTACTGTGCACAGGTGAGTCATTAATGTTTACAATTTCTTCTTCATATCTAGCATCCAGTTCTTCTTGTAATCAAGCTTTAGATGTTCTTTTCTCAAATAGTATTTGATCCTCTTTTTCAGAATCAATATTCAAAATATTTGTGTCCGAGTAAATCGTATTACCCTGCGCTTTTTTAGTATCATTTAGTGCAAGTTTGAACATACAGTTTTGCATATTTATCCGTTCTTTACTAACATTTTTCTGTATAGCTTCCAGAATATTTTTCGGCATTGAAATTACGGATTTTTCATTATTCGAGGTACTTGGTACCTCTGGTTGTCGATGTAATTCTACGTCATGTTGTCTGTTTTGTACTTCAAGATCGGGTTGTCTAGAAGTATTAGGTACTGCTACTGGTGCTGATGAGTCACCACTGGTACCATTGGGGGAATTGTGACGACTGCATCATTTTTTTCTTTTGGGGGTAATATTCCGCTAGTAGTATCATCAGATACTACTTCATCAATTGCAGTACTATTTTTCAAAACAGCAGAGACATCGTTGATACTGATTAATTCTGAATCAGAATCTACTAACATATCGAGTGTTGCTGAAGTAGCTGAGTCAATTTGAACTGCATAATCTCCATTTTTGTTTACAGTGTACTGGCACGACAATAGATTATCCGCTAAGAAAACATAAAACAAAACCTATTGAAGAGCTATTCTCTCTTTTTGACCAAGAAATGATGAAGTGTATGCTAATACTTACAATCATCCTTATGTTGAACAAGAATATGATCATCATACATAAATGGCATTTCTGTTCTAGTATCTGACACAATATTATAATTCATTTTTATTTAATTTATCACACAACAAAATATAATTTAAAATTCTCACAAAAATCAATTTGTTACATCAACTTATGAAAGTCAGTTTATTCAAAAACATTTGAATATGATAAAAAAAAGTCCAGAGGTCATGGTTGACCGTTATTTGCATTCAAAAATAAGTCGGTTGTCCACCACAACCAAGGGACAACCATTTATCACCTTAAAGTCGTTTGGAAAAGGGTGTAGCCTAATGGACAACCGTTTTAATTTTCAAGTCATGTGATAGTCAACCATGGTTGCGCACCCGTCACCCTGAGTTATATTTCTAAACGCCCTTCTGTCTTCCTTTTATTACAAAATAGTTGCGAGTGCTAGAATATAAAAGTTTGTTATGGATTTCCCACTTGCACCAATGCACCGAATTACGAACTTCGGGGTTTAGTGATCATTAGGTAAAGGCAAAATATGTGCTTGGTATAGAAAACAGAATATAGAGATAAGCCCACATAGTATGATGAAAGCTAAGCAGATGAATGAAGAGGAAAGAGGAAGAGAGAGAAAATTTATTTAATCTAATTGAGTGAAATGTTTATAGTCATTATAATTTTGGTACTATTCCTATACAATGATCAGCGGTGGTACACCTACCATATATCTCATGCGGTGACTTGAGAACGAGGAATAAAGTTAAGGCTAGTGGATTAAATTTTTTTTATTTACTTATAATTAAAATATTCTGTCCTTTCAAAAGTGTATCAAACAATAGTACATATTATTTTTGATTTTCTTCGCAAATCGCGGATGTTTAACGAATACAAAAAACTGTTTTCAAAAGCGATATTCTCGTGTATTTCTCATATTTTTCTTACAGTGTTGTAAATGCTTAATTATTCAGAGTGTCTTAAGTTTATTCTTCATCTCCACCGGCAGTCAGCATTTGTACTACATCTTCTGTTACTACAAATCCATTTCTGTCGACGTCCATGCAATCGAGAGCATCGGCAATTTCTTTTGCAGAAAATTTGTCACCCCACGTTACCAACGAGTGTTTCAGTCTGAAAGGAAAATACAAAAGAATTCGAATAATTGTTCGATTACATTCTGCCTAAAATGTTGAGCTCCAGTTTTAGATGTATATGCGCAGATAGTCCAAAGTATACGTATTCTAGAAATAGCAGAAGCCAATGGAAATTGGTAGGTGAAAAGTAGTGCTGTTAAAAGATCGATTAGTAATCGATTATAATCGATAAGCGGGGCTCTTATCGATTATCGATAAGAAACATTGTGTAATCGATTATTAACGATTTTCCTCTTTCTATTACACTACTAAACTATTAAAGTATTAAATACCTAGTGCCCTCTACCTATTTGCCCTACCAAACAATATAAAATACAAATTACGAAAATAGAAAATGCGAATTATCTCATCAATTTAATATTTATCGAACATGGCAACTGGCAAGTGTAAAAGAAACAGAAAGTAATCAAAATCAAATCAACAGAAATAACAAAACTTATAAACGAGTGTCTCTCCTTCCGCGAGACATTCGTTACAAAATAAAATGTTTGATTGTTTTTTTAAATTTTTTGAGGAATACTTAATTGATTGTAATCGATTATAATCGTTTATGGGCCACAAATAATCGATTATAATCGATAAGAAATTTAATCGATTTTTAACAGCACTAGTGAAAAGGTGGAGTCAGTGGTGTCGGGCAAAAATATCCGCACTTTTTGATAACACACTATCCCGCACGCTATTCTTTTTGTAAAAGGGCAAACCTAGTTCTCGAAAGAAACTGATATTTTTGTTAGAGCGGACCTCGAAAGATGATTTAATTCCGAAATAGTTGGGACCTTCTGGAACTGACTCAGTGTGTAAGTTCTGAGGAAAAGTTTTCTTCTAATGAAGATATGATTGTATTCTTAAAAAGTTATATTAATTGTTTTGTTTGTCGATATTGTTTTTAAATAGGTTTTCTATTGAAAATCTACTTATTAATTTTGGTGTCGTAGAACAACCTGGGGTGGGGGTAGGTAAGTTTTTCATTTCATAGCTCAAGGAAAATTTTGGCACTAACAACTTAAATTCATATATATATATATATATATATATATATATATATATATATATATATATATATATACCTATGAACCAATTTCTTGTTACCACGGTACAGGTCGCAAGTTTTATCCAATAGGCCCAAAATTTGGAACGAACATTAGTACTAAGCTAAGGACCTGACCCACTGATTTTGTTGCGGATCGGTCGTAGATACTTCCGGTATGGCTATTTTTGTTTTGGCTATAAAATTTTTAATTTTTGACCAATCGCTATGAAATTTGAAACAAATATTCACTAAGATATATTATAACTTGCTATAAATTTTGGTGTGGATCGGTCGCACGATACTTCCCTTCCGGTAACCCTATTTTCGTTTTTGTTTCACCTACAAAATACCTAATTTTCGACCAATAGGATCTGTTAATAATTCTTTAGTGATTACCTAATTTTAAATTTTTCTAACGGAGCTGCTGCTGCGTTAGAGTGTTTTAGATTTTTTGTTGCTCAAATGCATTCTGAACTAAAACTTGAATAGTTGACCTGAAAACTAACTTTCACAAAACTTATTGAAAACTTACACCTTGAGAATAGTTTGAGAATAGCACTTTTTTACCAAAAAGAATATAGATAATCAGTGATCAGTCTAAACCAGTTTGTTTTTTCTTTTTTAAGTAGATTTTTGATTAAAATTTCCCGAGTATTCGGACCAAGAGGTGGGAGAGGGTACGTTTTTCATTTCATTATCTTCCGAGCATTTTGACACTATTTTTGAAAATTCACTTTTTTAAATATATACCCCCTTTTGCGTTGTGTCCATTTTCAGGTGTAATTTTGTTCAGATGGTTTCGAAATTTGAAACACATATTCGGATTCACCTAAGGAAGAATCCTATTGTTTTTGGTTTGAATCGGGCACATATTTCGTCCGGTAGGTCAATTTATATGCATTTTTTATTGAACTGCATACACGTCTTTTAGGTCAAGGACAATATTTACCAATTTTGGTGCATATAGACTTTTTGGTAGGTCTGATAGAAGCGATTTTGTTGCATTTTTGGTAGATTAATGGCTCTAAAAAGAGTCGTTTTTAAACTATAGTCACAATTGGTACAGGTATTAATTTAATGTATGTTTAACATGCTTCCAAATTTGGTTCGTATTGGTATTATGGTTCATTCCCTGGGGCTGTTGGAGGTGTTAATTTTTCATGTTGTCTCAATAAATGTTGCAATTCTCTTTCAATAGTCGCAAAATTTGGTACAAACAGTACCTCCCTTATAAGGACCAGACCTACCAATTTTGGTTTTGATTGGTTAATTTTTTCCCAACTTATTAGCTATTCAGTGTGATTTTTCCTCTTTTACCCTTCTCATAATGGTCCTGAAAAATTCATTTTCTATGCTTCATCTTGAAAAGCACTCGTTTTAACCTGAAAACAACCCGATCTCAGCCTCCTACCCGCCTTCATTCATTAGGTTTGAACACGGACACTAAAATCACCGTTTATATTTTCGTAACTAAAACGTAGACAACTGCACTATACTTTGTTTTCCAATGTGGAATATTTTTCTCATATAGAATTTTTTTTTTTTTTATATATAATCCACAATTTTCTCTACACAGGAAAGAGAACCATCGAATTATTTCCTAAAATCGTGCTAGTTAAAATTTTGAACAATTTTTTATTTCACAAAAAAAAAATAATGATTTTTACACAAAACTCAAAAATTCATTCATAAAATATTTTGAAAATTTGATACCGAATGAGTATATTTTATCACATGCATCGTATTTAAGTGGTATTGGTAATTTTTTGCAAAAAACGTAAATATTTTATAAATTACTTTATTAGAAAAATGTTGGTATTTGAGGTGATTTTCAAACAAAAAAAATTTACTTTTCCTTGAGAAGCCTGCTGCGCAAGGGTTTTTTAACAAAAAATAATTTATCAAAATTAGTGCCCAGTGTGAAAAGTTGGGCTGGATCATACGTAGAGAAAAAAAGTGAGAAATATTTTTTGTTTTTCGATTATGAATGGTAAAAATGAATCCAGATTGGAGCAACCCAAATTGTGCTCACTTTGCGACTTTGAAAGGTGCTTCAAAGAGATTAGCACAAGCAGCCTGTTATTGCGTAGACAGAATTTTACACCATCCTCAGAAATCTGACAAATGCAAGCTAACAGACGTGTGCACAAACGCAAACATACACGCTAGAACCGTTGATTTCATAAGAACGTGCGAGGAATTTGAGAAAGAAATTTGCAATGCATGCTGCAACAACGTTTTGTTGATTTACAAGCGCCCCCTTAAGATGAATCCTGCGTACGCATTGAATGCCTACAGCAGTCTAGTATTAAACAGTCGGAATTTTCACCAAGTACAATGCCTCAAAAGAAAATCTTTTAGTACCCTCTTTGGTACCGTATATTTTTCCTCCAGTTGAAGATTGTAATTATTGGTTTTTCAGTTATATTTAATCAATTAAGAACTTCAATTCACGAAAACGTAATTTGATTGCTTGGGGAGGCATGATTCGAAGATTTTGTTCCCAAAATTTTATTTTTCATTCAATTTTCTCTCTAATTCCATCGGATTTACAAATTTGACCATACTTTGAAGGAAATGGATCAAAAATTGAAACACAATCGTAGATTTTTGAAAGAGAAAACGTTTGAAAAATCTGAGAGGCAATTAGGTCAGCAGATTTTTCTTCTTCAGAAATGAGCTGAAGGTACCTATAAAGTTTCAACTGTGGCCTGTGTGATAGCTGCTCCTATATGTGATGCCTATATACCGTTCCTTTCATTCTTAAGAACAACATCTTGAACTTGACCATGTAGGTATCTACACTTATAAGTCATTATACTTCGCACGAGCATGTTCATAAAAAATTGGAGCCAACCTCGTTGAAACAGAAAAATGAAAATGGTCAGTTAAGCTGGTTTTCCCAAATAAGTTGGTAGGTAATATGCATATTTTCAGAATTTCAGTAAATATTCTTTATCGAAAAGAATTTTTTTTTCACACTTGACAGTGTCGAGAAATTGACACGTTTCTTGAATATGTTGGGTGATTTGCAATTTTCCTCACGAGTCACGAAATACCGATTCGACTTAGGTACGCCATACAGGAAAAAACAAATGGAAAATAAACTGCATTTCCCAACATTCTCATTCTGATACAGGATCTGTAAGTACCGTCTTCTTTACTCGCATCATCTTCGTTACGATACTTTATTACGTTTGGTTTCAACATCTTCATTTGAACCAATATAAATTATTATATTTTATAATTGTACGGTCGGTCCAGATACGAAAAATACGTAAGCTGCGACCTCCACCCACGAGTCGTCTATCTGCCGCATGTGTGAACAACCATTATATGTGTGGTACGATTTTCTTCAACCAATAACTGAGCAATTATTATCACGTATAGATATCTCGCTTACTTTTGAGTGTCGATTTTTCCATTTTCGTCGAAAGTTAAAAATGCTTCACGAATCGTTTGATCGTCGTCAGCACCTGTAGCATTGAAAAGAAATAAGTTTATAGGTACCTATACAACTATACTTGCCTGCTGAACAGGAGAATTCAGACTTATTCACTACATTTGGGTTGACCCTTTTTGCTGCGGGGAGTAGAGCAGGTATCTGCGCTGACTAAACTGAAATAACTATCTAATAACAGTAAGTTATTATGTTTACCTACATTTTCAAAATGTAGGTATTTTCATTTCAAATTTTTTTCGCTTTCCTCTCCTATT
This sequence comes from Ericerus pela, assembly GCA_011428145.1. Lineage (NCBI taxonomy): Eukaryota > Metazoa > Arthropoda > Insecta > Hemiptera > Coccidae > Ericerus > Ericerus pela. Next base: position 38,281 of record WOFM01000188.1, on the reverse strand, counting down.
TTTATGTTCATATTTGTGTGAATATGCGGAACAGAATCAGTCTGTTTTCGGTAAATTTAAATGAATTTCGTCGGTGAACACGCTACGAAATTAATTGATCGTATCCGAATGAATAAAGATATAACTTCGCAATTTGGGTAGGTACAAAAATTGATGGAGGACCAATTTTAAATCGCCTCCCGTCACTGGCAAGCAGAAAATATGAATAGGCACTTTCGTAGGTATAACTTAGGTAATACTGAATGGAGAAAGACTTCAGTGTTTAGTATTTGTCAATTTTGTTACGCATATACTTTGCTCACGCTAAGAAATGCGTAATGTCAGAATCACAATAGATGTTGCAGTTGGTTGGGGAAAGAGGATAAGGTATCTAGGCGCATTGCCATACAACAAAAAGCATCATTTTGTGGAGTAAACAAACAGATCATATTTCGGACAGGTAAGTGTGGTAGCGTGAACAGAGTATGTACACGCAGGCGAATTTTCATGAAATTTCTTGGAGGGGGGCAAATTAAAAATTTTTTCAACCCGCTCGCAATATTTTAATTCGATACAATTTCTAGAAAGATCTTAAAAAATTTTTTTGCTCATCCCACCCACAATTCAATTTAAATGTCATTATGTAATAACAACCAAACAAATAAAATGGAAAACCAAAAATGAACAGATAACAAAATGAAATTACCCTCTAGAAGTGATAAGAAACTTGCCGGGAGAACCAAAAAACTAATCAGTAATCATTCAACAACACTAGGTTTATTTTATTTACCACTTGGCGTCGACACCTGGTTGACACCAACAAGGTGCCATTCCACTCCTGCTAGATGAATGCACCGATTGAAGAGAGGAAACAATTCAAATGTTAGGGAACAGGTTCTCCGAATGTCACCAGTGTCGGTTTTTGTTTGGAAAATAAAACAAATCTACCTACTGTTGGATGTTTAGCTGCTGAGGTACGTGACATTTGCTCGATTAATTCAATTCTTTATGGAGTATGCTGTATAGGGATTGCCCCGAAGAGTTTTGGAAATTTTTTCAGGGAGCCAAGATGCATTCGCAGAAGTGCGTTACACCCCCTTGCATCCTCACAAAATCCGCCTGTATGTGTCTACAGCTGAGACAACCGCATCTCAACGTCGATATTTTGGGTAGACATTGATACCTACGCAGTACCTGTACCAAGTGCGTAGGTAGGTCCGTTGTAACGGAGATCCAGCCATTTTCAGTAGTCTTTTCTAAAAATCTCCCTCTCAACAAAATATCACCAAAACTGACAAGAATACACAATTTTCGAACCTTAAGCACTTTTTCTCTGGGCCGAGGGAATTCAGACCTCCAGGATCCTCCTTATGTACGCCCTTGGTATTTACTCGATATTTTTGGTACGTACTTAATCATAGGTATTCCTCAATGGAGAAAAGGAATAATGGAATAATACATTTATGCATTCTTACGAGTCTACTGTACAAAATTTAATTTTCAAATTATTCGTGTATTAAATTTCCTGTGAGAGAGATTAGAAATATTGAAAAAGCTCTATATATAATGCTCTGATCTAGGTATATAGCCTAACCATATGCCTAGCTACAGTTAGGTATATACGTATATACATAGTATAATACAGTATCTATGGAAATACTTCAATTTTTCTTTCTTTTCAAGTCGTAAATTTGTAATTTAAGATTCATTTGTACTTCGGCCTGCGCTTTTTCGTTTTCTTTCAAGAAATACTTTCCTATCTGCGCACCTACCTATTTAAAGAATAAATGGAATTAGTTCATTTTAAGCAAGTTTTGATTGTTGATTTCATTCCAACTCTCAAGAAATTGGTCATTTATTTATTTTTTAATATTTCAATGTTATCAGCATTTCTTATCAGCCTATAACAGTTTGAGTATTTTGTTTATTTATTTATTTATTTATTTATTTATTTATTTATTTATTTTATTTTTTTCATTTTTAACAGTAAAGTGTGTAATATAGGTAGGTAATTAATTTACTGTTTCTCATCCTTATTTTAAAATTATTTCGGTTCAGTCGCCAGACACTTCCAGCAGCACAGAAAAGAGTTGAGGTAAGTAAGTGAAATTAGAATCGTACCTCCAGCCATGCGGTTAGCGAACAGTGAAAGTAGCTGAGTGAAGTTAACTGGTCCCTGAGCTTCATGTAACATCTCCTCCAAATCTTTATCAGATACTAATTTTCCAACTTGATCCCACGTGGCTCTTAAATCTGCTTTGCCTAGGATGCCATCTTTGTCTTTGTCCATCAGTGCAAAACCCTGTAAGCGCGCGTATTTTACAAACGATAATAGGTAATTCTTTTCTCAGCACCCGAAGTTATCGTTGAGATTATAATTTTGTTGCACGCTGGATACTCACTTCTTTAAATTCAGCCACCTGTTGGGTGCTAAACATGGAGAATATGTTACTGCCTGATCGTTTGACCGATTTCTTTGAACTTTTGGTGCTATGACGCAAAGAGGATCTGGAGGGGACCGCCAGTTCTGGTTCTGGAGTTGGTGGTTCGTCCTTCTCTTCTTTCTTTACTTTCTTCTTCTTAATCTTGTCTTTATCCGCCTGCGATGAAGAAAAAAATAATTTCATTAAATAGGTAGGTAGGTACGGTATCTGATGCCTATATATTATATCGCAGTTGAAGAATAATAGGAGCACAACAGTGATCCTCCCTTCCGCAGAGGATATTTTAATTTTAATTAATGGCACCGAATTTTATGTGACCAGTGTCGAAAGGTACTTACTGAAGGTATACGTTGTTAGGTAGATACCTACCGAGAAAAATTTTATAAATAAAAAGTAAAAGTAAAAAGGAGAAAAAAACATGTCGAAAAAGAAAATCAGTTGGGAAGGGGGTATTTGTGACGGTGAATTTTTTAGATCGCTCGAGGAGACGATTCGACAACGACCACACACCTTACTTATCCCTTTTACGTATATATGTGTGGGTTATAAAACTATGCGAATATAAGAAAAAAATTACCAGAGTTCTCTGCTGGTAAAAATCTGTAACCTAAATTCGACCCTCTGATCAGCGAACGTTGTAAGAACAATTACCTAATAGCTAAGTGACTACTTAAATAATTATAATTACAAAAGCTTTTTCAATAAAAATGATTTTTTATTTTTTTGTTTATTTCGTCACAAGTTTTCAAGTTCTGATATTGTCTAGGGACAATGATCGATATGTGTGACGAGAGTCGCGTATTAATTTCCCCCCACCTCCAAAACAAAAAAAAACCAAAAACAAAAACATTTAAAGTTTGGTCCGTTGAAAAAATTGTGCCATAGTTGTTTATTAGTTGCCAAAAATGGTAAAATCATATACTGACAAAGGCATCCCGAGATTTCCATATTTGGGCGACTGTCCGTCAGTTTAAAACCTTGCCCACTGGTAGTAATTTTTACCCAGTTTTCCAATAAACAGGGTATGAAAATTGACCATGTAAAAGGATTAGGAATGGGGATAATGAAAATTATTCGTTTTATGAAAGAAGAAAACGAGTGGTGCAGCTTTTTCCCGTTGGGGGGGGGGTATTAAAATTGACTTCGTAAAAGGGTTAGGAGTCGGTATGATAGAAATCCATTTCGTGAAAAAAGAAAACGATTGGTACGCCATTTTCCCATTTTCATAAAATTTTTTCTCTTATATTGGTAGGTATACGTATACCTACAGGTACACCTATAGTATAATATTATATATTGTCAAAAATATGTGTTCACGGTTTTGAGAAAACTACTTCAGGAATAAAGCTGAAATTTTCAGGAAATGTAGTCACTGTATTGGACCCTGTCTGATAGGAGTTTGTTGTCTATTGGTTCAGTCGTTTTTGAGAAAACGGGAGAAAAAAAATTCTTGGAAAGCTGATTTTTCCAGGATTTTGTGAAAACTACGAAAGGGACTAAGCTTAAATTTTCACGATACATTGTTCGCATGTATGTGCAGGTCTCATAGAAGTTTGTTGTCTATTCATTTCATAGTTTTTGAAAAAACTGGAAAAAAAAAAAAAAGCTTGAAAAGTGGGTTTCTTCAGGATTTTGAAGAAACCATATGAAACAGATCGGGCCGACATTTTCACGAAATGTGGTTCTTATGTAGGACCAGGTCTGATAGGAATTTAGTGATTATTTGTTCAGCAGTTTGAGAGAATAAAAAATTCTTGGAAAAGATGTTTTTCCACGATTCTAAGAAAACTTTGAAAAACATAGGGCTTAAATTTTTACGAGATATAGTCCACGTATACTGTCAAGACTGATAGAAGATTGGTGTCTATTAGTTTTGTAGTTTCCGAGAAAATTAGAATGGAAAAGGTTACCGGAGAAAATATTTTGAACACGTTTTTGAGAAGACCTCAAAAAAACGAATTGAGCTGAAGTTTTCAGAAAAAGTAGTCCTCGCGTAGGACCAGGCCTATAAGGAGTCCGGTGTCGAATGGTTCTGTCGTTTTTGAGAAAATTGATGGGAAACTTGTTTTTCTATGACTCTGAAAAAACTACAATTTTTTGATCATAATTTTAGGAAATTTGAGACTGCGTGTTTTCGTCGCAGTAGGTAACGAACTTAAGATTATGAATCGTAGATGAACTGGCAAACTATGTTTTCTAGCCAAGTTCTGCTGCGCTAAAATTATTTTTTCTCATTTTATGAGTGGCATTGCCGATTACCGATTTTACCGACTGGGAAAAGTTTTTTGCCTGCGGACTGACAGAAACCTTTGCTGGTAGGGTGGGGGTAGACACCCTTACCCCTCCTGTTCGGAACGCCGCAGTGCACCAATTTCAGGTTTTTCAACAAAAAAAATTCAAGTTAGCCTGGAAGTGAAAACCAAATTGTCCCTAATAAGGTCTAAATTAGTATTAAATAGGAGGGAAATTTTCTATACCATTTTTATTTTGCCAAAGGTCCTTCGTATAATAGTTACTTATGTTTATAAAATGTAGATATACGTCAATCTCAATAATATCTGATCGGTGCAGGTAGGTATAATAAATTATTATTAACAACATATTCGACTGAAAAAAGCTTAAAAGTTATTAACATTTTCAACAGAGGTAACCACGTGCGACAATAATTTATTTCAGACGTTTTGTAACTAAAAACCACGTAGACCACCCCCACAATTAAGCAACATCACTGAATAGGGTTCGGAATGATCAACTTTTCCTTGTAGGCATTTTTCAGTTTCATCTTTATTCTGGGTAATAAAAGATGGATTAATAGTGTTAATAGTGGAACAAAAATCAGTAAAATCCTGCCTTCATTTTGGTTGGTATAGCCTATGCAATCGTCGCAATACTTTCACCTGATTGTGTAATTTCACCGCCTAAAGTAGATTTTGGAACAATCTTCATTTAAAACTTGTATTACTATCACACCCTTCTGTGAGCTGAACACCACTTGTGGCATGAGTGTATTATCATATGCTCCGCCATCATCATATTTTAAATGCCCTGAAATTAGACGCAGTTGCAAAACAAAAAAAAAACCCTCTATCGTATAAATTATAATATTAGATATCATATCATATCTTATGTGAAGTTGTCAAAATTTTCGAGCTTAACTATTGCTTTCATGGCCAAGCTTTTGGAACTAAACTTCGCAAAAGACTGCCAAGGGTAGACATCTACACAGAGCCAAAATTTGGTCTGAATGCGTTCGGTAGGAGTGGCGTGATGATGTTGCAAAACAAAAAACTCTATCATTTTATATAATAATAGACAGATAGACAGATATATCTGTATAGTTTGTAATACTCATGCCAGCTATTTAGATGGGTGGTTAGTAAATCCGATATGTAAATTTATAAGTAGGTACGATCGTTTAAATTTTTCTATTTATTTAATTATTTACGAATTCATATTTGCTAATCCTTTTATTTTTTCAATTGACCCATCCACACCCATTCCTTTATACCTCTTATTATCTTCTCCGCCCTCCTAGTTTTTCTTCATAAGAACAGGAAGGCTATAAAGGGTGAGGTGGGAGCGATACGGGGTTATGAAATGGGAGTGAATATGTATCAAATATTGTATTATGTACAAGCCGTGAAGCCCCGCTTTGTAGCGTTTTGGCTTGTACTGGTCTGGCAACACTGATCAATTCGTTATTCTTTGACTATACAGAATCTGTATAGTCAAAGTCGTTATTAGGATGGAAACAACGAAATATAAATAATTGTAGTTGGCGCATGCGCCTTGAATTTTGTCTGAATAATTTTCGTTGAATTTTGTCTTTATAATATTTATCGTCCATTTTTGTCTTCAACAATCGGGTTGTACGTTCATTATAATAACATAATTGTCTTATTTAATTATCTAAATAATACGATAGGTAATTATGAGTTGTATGTCACGTATAATGCTACTAAACATACTGGTTGTTGTCAGGACTCCCTGGAGGTTGGATAAAAAAATGCATCAAACCTACGTTTTGTAGAAAATTTTGTTTCAAAAAATTTTTTATCGAGCTAATTTTATCGTAACATCGAAATTTGCGAAGAAAAACGGGAAGAACCAAATTTCAGGGGAAAAACACCCCCTTCTCAAAATTTTAAGAGGCCTAGAGAATGCAACTTTTAGTATGTTACTGTATGAGACCTAACCAAAAATCCTTTGCAGTAAAAGTTTGTGCGCTATTTTTTTCCTCCTCGTTTTGATATTCATTTGACTGAACTAAGCATAACACACTCCATATCACCATTTTATTATTGGTTCGAATTTTAATGGTCAATTTTGAATTCCCCTTCCCCTCCGCCGAAAAGAAGGCTTTCGCTAAACCATTAATAAATATACCTACAATACGAATTGGGTGTTTTTCTGCGATTAGAAAATATACCTATTATAAGTATATTACTTACAGTGATTTGAAAGATAAAGTCGACACAGGGCCGGATTTACAGCTCCAGCGCCCAGGAACAACAAAATTTTTGCGCCCCCTCATTTTTCAATTGTTGCCACCCATCTCCTCTGTCAAAATTTTTTTAATGGATTTTTATCAGGTGTTTTTATCAGATTAATAATTTATAAGTTTAACTGAATATTTTTTTACGGTCATACTTGATAAAAAAAAAGTTGTCAAATAAATTTTTTCTTTTACTTTTTTGTGCGGCCCTTTAAAAATCTGCCGCCCAGTACAGCTGTACCTTTGCACCTCCCTAAATCCGGGCCTGAGTCGACATCAGTCGGGTGAATGAAATTTGAGATGGAAATTTAGTTGAGAATTTGGCGAGACGGCACGCTACTCCTTCGCAAATTTGAGGATATTTTCGTTTGGCTGGCGATCAAATATGCCGACGTTCGTGGAGGAATATTTCACTTATTTCACATTTTGTGCAGTAAAATCAAAATATCTATCGCTGCCCTGCCTCTTCATGCCGCGAAACCGTATACATAGACACTAGTCGACGAACTGACCTGCTAACCTTTCGATTTGATGTCATCATTATTAATTACATCATAATGTATAATTATAATATGTAGGGAAAATAATTGTTTTTCGATTTTATTTTTCGATCTGAAAAATATGTTGCCACGGTAACAGCCGAAATGGCTAAACGTAAAAGGGGTTGGAAAAATATATAGGTATGTCAATAATATAAATCAGAAAACAACTTCTTTTCCAGTACAACTAACGGCTGCCCCTGAATTTTTCAAAGTTCTAACTTTCATTTCATTCGGATTCAAAATTTTTTATGTATAAATATAGGTACCGTATCCACCGCGAATAATTTATGACTGACATAGGTACGTCTGCCTTGATTCATATTGTTATGGACACCTATGAGCAATATTTTATGGAAAAAACTAACGATCATCGATTCCAAAAAATATTTAGTGAAACCATCACGGGATCACCTTGAATCTCTGAAAAAAACAATTTGTCAAAATCGATGGTCAGGTTGAGAAGTTATTCTGGAACCTTCGACCATATACTACATAGTCTGGCCCTGTATAATGCTTTAGAATGATTTCGATTGAAGCACTGATAAATACAGAGTGTGACGTCACGTTAGGACAAGAAGTTGTTTTAGCCAGGTTGGAATTTTTTCTTTTGAAAAATTGTACATAATCATTTCTTTTTTTTTTCCATTAAAAAATTCATTTTTGAAGAAAAAATCAACTTTTTTTGATTTTTTTTTCTTCAAAAATTCTTTATGGGATTTAACATACATTTGCTACATTGTGACGTCATTTATGTGTGCTTCAGTTTCCATTGACATAACGAGTCTATCTAGTATATGGTCGAAGGCTGGAACAAACATGAGAAAAAAAAAAGAAAAACCTGAAATTGGATCGAATTGATAACCTCCCTCCTTTGTTTTTGATGTCAGTTAAAAATGGTGATTATTCATATTTTTTGTAAAATGAAAACTTTTTAAGTTAAAAAAAATAGTCGCTTGTACCTCTATAATGATGCAATCTCATGTAATTTGCAAAAGTGGTACGTACTTCCAAGATAATTTTTTTTCTTCAAAATCCAAAACAGCTTTTTCCTCACAAAAGAAAATGAAGTCGCGAAGCTGATATTTGGTGACATTTGATTTAAGTTCCTACTTACTTTCTAAAAAAGCGATGTCTGAGACAAAAATCAAAAAGAAAATTTATAGGTACTCGAAAGGCAGTCGATGTATTTTTAATCAAATATAGCCTATTCCTCACGTTATATATACGTCCTTAATCGTATTATTTATGTCAATCACAAATTGTGGGAAGGTAAAAAATTTTTGCGTGAAAAATTCCGAATAAAACTCTGCTGGGTGAGTTAAAACTTGAAAAAATTCTAGCTCAGCAAAGTACTTTGAAGAAGTACGGCTTCAAAAATTCAAAATTGATTCGTGATTACTTAAAATTTTTAAATTTCAGCGTAGCTCTCCCCTAAGAAAACAAAGCTTTCGAGAGTTCCAAAAATTTCTTGACTTTTTTTGTTGAAATCTTGTTCGGTATTTTTGACCTAAAATTAGAAACCTATTGTGGGTTAAAATCACGCTTCGGTTATGGAGTTAATAGTTCGAGAGTCGTTTCAATTTTAAAAATCTGAAAACCCACTAAAACTGTATGTTGGTTAATTATGTGATTACGTTATAACCATTATAACCATCCGACCTTTTCGGTATTTTTACACAGAGTAGAGAGAGCAGAATGTTTCTGTGACAAAAAATAAATAAAATGGTTAGAGTCTTTCAAGTAGGTACCTATAGCCCATAACATGTGGGAAAAAAAGTTTTGAAAATTAAAATCTTGTTTTTTTTTTTGTGGATGTTCACCTTTCAGTGGATTTCATTAATAAAAATTCTATTAATAGCCCTGGATGTCCCCTACTAAATGTCGGAAAGAAAATTAAAATCAAATGAGTATAATTTCCAAAAAAATAAATACATTGTATTTTTGTACAAAATTAAAAATTGATTTTTTTCATCGACCTTTGACTCTCAGTTATCCTAATGTTCGCAAAAAACAAAAACAAAAATACAAAATAAAACTCCAGCGCAGCCAACTATGCCAGAAAATAAAGGTTTTCTTGATCAAAAAAAAAAAAATAAATAAATAAGTGCAAATAAAAAAATAAAAATATGAAAATTATTTAGAAGAATGTTGGGTAAAAATTACGTTTTAAAATTAAGTGTCAAGGAAATTAATAATGAAGTGAAGGAATGAATTGCATTGCGAAAAATTATTAAATGATTGGTTAGCAAATCAAATAAAACCAAGCCCGCTTTCGACCAGCTTCTTTGGTTTATCTGCACTTTATATTCTTTTCTTCGCAATAGTTTAAGAATTTTTCGAATCACTTCTACGCAAGAACCGTTAAGCCGATTGAAACAGAATTTTGTAGAATGATAGAACATCGTATCAATATATTCAATGTCTGTACCTAATTTCGTGACTAATGGCTGAAAATTACCTGTCTTGGACCTATTGAAGCTCCAAAAATGCGATTTAATAAGACGTAACAGATGAACCATAAGGGACAAACATCCCTTTGAAACTAAATTTCGTTGTTTCAAGGGCATGTATAGCTTCGTCGTAAGAGGGGCCACACGTTCTCGATGGTCTCTTCTGACCCTCGACTCTCAACAAAAAATCGCTAAAACTGATAAAAATACGCAAGTTTTGAGGTCAAGCCTTTTTTTCTTGGCTAGGGGGGGGGGGCTCCAAACCTTCAGCCTACGCCATTGGTTGTTTCAAATGAAACTTATACCGGACCAATAAAATAATGTCTTCCAACATGTATTCTAATTACAAGAACCGTATAACCTTTACTTCCATCCCGAGTACGAATTTTTTCAGTTAAAGTTCGACGTTTATCTCGGTGAATATTGCTGATATAAATTTGAAACTTTTACCATTCAATTTCCCGTCAAATTTCAAGTCAGAAAAGCCATAAATCGCCACGATATGAAACAATAATGGCAACTTTTTAAGATACAAAAACGAAATTTGCGTGTATTTCGCTACATGGGGTCGATATTACCGTGCGATTACGTTTTGACGCGTTAAAATCCATTTGTCGTGTGAACCTACTTTAAAATGAAAACTTAAATTTATGTACTTCAGAGAACATTCGTACTTCGTAGTACAAATAATTACACGGTCAACAGCAATGCGCCACCCCTACTCGTATGAAATGGTAGTGTTCCCCCCTCATTTACAGCTGCTGTTTTAACATACTTATGGCGAATACTCGGCCATTTTCGGGTCGAGAGTGTGATGGTGGCTAGTCTCGAGCCTACCACCTGATATACACGTATATACCTACCTACAGTTGGATGCAGTCCACTAACTTTAACAGTTTTTCCCTCCGATTTTTCCCCCAACCATAACTGAGAACGTATTATATCGTATAGGTATAGGCACGCGGGCCTACTTCTCATTCAAATAAGTATTACTAGGCATTTGCAGATCATACTCAAGCCCATCGAAAGTCGATACGAAATTAATATTTTCAAAAATATTGAAGCCCCATAAAACATCGAATCGCCGAAACACTTTCTCGCGTCCGCCCCTGATTCCTAATATAATAGGTAGTAGATTAAAGGCTTCTTATACGTCCAGCTTTTCGAATTTCGTGTATATTTAAACGAATACGGTAGGTAGGTATACGTATAAAATAAATTAAAAAACAGAAAAAAGAAAAAATGAAACGAACGTAACGACCGTATGTACTTACCATTTTGAAAAATTATTGCACAAATTAACAAATGCACTGAAACACGTAAACGAAGCGACTGAGATTTTTTCGTTTATTACACTTGCCCAGTAAACTACATATAAGGCATGGCCAATGATGTGTTGTATGCGAGCATATTCTAAAAATAATTTTTTATTCGTATTTCCATAACTCTCACACGTATCATCCACCGTTAGGTATAAAATATTCACCAAAGCTGACCCGCGTCTACATTTTTAACGCCATCACAAAACTCGTATTCGTACGCTTTTGAACGATAATTAGCGAAAAGGCCTCGAGAATTGGCGAATGAGATTTCGTTTTTACGTTTATCGGTGGTCACACATACAAAGGTCTAACGTACTGATGTGTTCCAAGGCAGCGATTCTAATGAAATATGAAACTTCTTACAATGAAGTGGACGTATATTTTCTTAGAGGCCGGGTGAATTAATACTGCAGACGAGAAAAATGGAGATGAATTTGAAAATATTGAGGCCTATGGCTATGGCTGTGCGAATTGCAATGCTCATTGGATTGACCGGAATTATGACATTTTTTCTAAATCCAATCAACGAAAAGAGAAATATATTCTATTTCAAAGAATGTAAATACGGTTTCGTTACCGCTCCGGTAGAAAAAAAAAAAAAAAAAAAAAGTGGAATATTCTTCGAGTAAATATTATTCAACCAGTATTAGTCCTCCACACTGTGGTGGAGGTCGCAATATTAGACCAAAAAAGTGCGTTGTGGAGGAATATAATTGGAATAATTATCGACCTAATTTAATCGATTTTGATGGAAATTAATTCCTTGATAAGTCGAGAAAATAAAATAAGAAAGTTTACTACAAACAAATTTCGTTGAACGCCAAATTAATGGTAAAACTGAGGTTTCCCTCAGTTCAGCTTTTTTGTATATTTTTGAAGAAAATCTATATTAAAATTCATCTTGTGTTTAGAACCAAGGGTGTGGGTCGATTTTATTTGTGAGTTTTTTTTACATTTTCTTTTGCTATTCGTGTCAAAAAAAAAAAAAAAAAAAAAAAAAAAAAAAAAAAAAAAAACAGCTAAATTGAAAAGTATGAAACATTTATGGTGAGGATACTAGGTTCACTATATTGTAAATTTTTACTACTATACATTACCTTTGAAAATTTTGAATCACAAATGAGAGTGATCCTAAACTGGTAATTTACTTTATGTCTATAATCATTCTCACCATCGCTACAATCTAATAAAATAGGCAAAATAATCGTAAACGTATGTGTCCACTGCTCCTCTCCACACAACCCCCACTATGTCGTGAATTCAAGCATACACTTCTCGGTTAAATGTAACTTTCGAACCTATTTATTGTACAACTGCGAGCGGTTAAGGCTAGTACTTAAATAAAAAAGACGATATATGTATACCTACTCCGTCCACTATAAGATGATCGCTGACAAACATAAAAAAATGCCAACCAGCCAATACGACCACTCTAAATTGATACATAGTTGCCATTAATAAAATAATGCTAGGAATTTTGCTGTGCAAAATAATATTCAAAGTGTATATTTGTTAGCAACATAGCCTTGAAGCCGGGTATCATCTTATACATTGGACGGAGTATAATACCAACAATTTGTTTGTGTATAGGCATACGTCATAGTACATAAAGTTATGTAAAATTTCTTTGGTCCGAGTTCAAACGTGAACCCTTTATAGCTCCTTCAATCTGGAATATAGGCCACATGTTGAAATAACATTTTTTACTCATGGAGTACCTATTCCCTAGGCTACCAGTGATCAATTCATGGATTTAAAATTCAATTTTCATTTTTCAAGATGAAAAGAGAAAGAAAAAAAATAGAAAAAAACTCTCGACAGCAAGCTTGGCAGGAAAAAGTAGATTTTCTTTGTTTAAAAATCACCTTCATCACCAACATTCATCTAATAAAGTACCGTAATATACATAAAAAATATTTATATTTTTTGAAAAAAATTACCAATATCACACAAATACGACGCATCTGATAAAATATACTCATTCAGTATCATGTTTTCAAAATATTTTATGATTAAATTTTTAATTTTCGTGTCAAAAACTATTATTTTTTTTGTGAAATGAAAAATTATTCCAAGTTCTAATCAGCACGATTTTAGGAAATAATTCGATGGTTCTCTTTCCTGTATAGAGAAAATTGTGGATTATATATAAAAAAAAAAAAAAATTCTATATGAGAAAAATATTCCACATTGGAAAACAAAGTATAGTGCAGTTGTCTACGTTTTAGTTACGAAAATATAAACGGTGATTTTAGTGTCCGTGTTCAAACCTAATGAATGAAGGCGGGTAGGAGGCTGAGATCGGGTTGTTTTCAGGTTAAAACGAGTGCTTTTCAAGATGAAGCATAGAAAATGAATTTTTCAGGACCATTATGAGAAGGGTAAAAGAGGAAAAATCACACTGAATAGCTAATAAGTTGGGAAAAAATTTACCAATCAAAACCAAAATTGGTAGGTCTGGTCCTTGTATGGCAAATATTATTTGTACTAAATTTTGTGACTATTGAAAGAGAATTGAAACTTTTATTAAGGTAACATAAAAAATTACTACCTCCCAATAGCCCCAGGGTATAATGCATGAAACTAATAGGAACAAAATTCGAGAGCATGTTAAACATACTTCAAATCAATACCAGTATTAAATTTTGCGACTATAGTTTGAAAATTACTCCTTTTAAAGCCATTAATCTGCTAAAAATGCAACAAAATCGCTTCTATCAGACGTAGCGTAAAATCTATCCGCACCAAAATTGGTAAGTACTGTCCTTAACTTAAAACCCATATGTATGCCGAATTTCAGGCCTACAGATTGAAAATTGCAACATGTACGCTGTTCAATAAAAAATGCAATAAAAAATGCATATAAATTGACCTACCGGACGAAATATGTGCCCGATTCAAACCAAAAACAATAGAATTCTTCCTTAGGTGAATCCGAATATGTGTTTCAAATTTCGAAACCATCTGATCAAAATTACATCTGGAAATGGACTGACGCAAAAGGGGGTAGGTACATATTTAAAAAAAAAAAGAATTTTCAAGGAAGTGCCAAAATGGTCAGAAGATAATGAAATGAAAAACGTACCCACTCCCACCTCTGGGTCCGAATACTCGGGAAATTTTAATCTACTTAAAAGTTACCGTAATATTGATCAAAATTTCAATTTTCAGATTTTGTGTTTTAGTTGTTTTCAAAGTTTCTAACTTAAACAAATTATAAGAGAGGTAGTGTGGAATACCTTGTCGTGAGAGATATTCTCACCAGAAAGAAATTCAACAGAATTTAAGCGTGTTCAACCACTTCGTACATAAGTACGGGTAAACCAAAACCAAGGCAAACACTGGCAATTTTAGAGCCGGTTCGGGTGGTTTATATATGGCTTATTTGCACGCACACAAACACACATACGTAAGATAATACATACGTCGGTGAGGGCGGCCAGGTCGCATCATCCCCTATCGAGATAAGAGATGGCTGGCTGGTTCGTGTATGAATCGTGACATCATCCTATTGTGTCACGATTCAGTACTCGTACATTACCTGCAAGTACATACAGGTACTTACGATCGAACGTATTTTGTGTATTTAATGTCACAAGGACGATTGTTTGCCTGCCCTTTGGGGCGGCGACTGTTGTTGAGGGATCCAAGCCCCTATACCTCATATGGGAGAGTCCCCACAGGTAGATTGATTTTTGATTTTTCAACAGTCGATTATCGATGTTGAAAATTATGTAGGTATTATACTATCGATAACTTTCAAATATTGTTCATTTTATCGGTACTTTTAGTTTTCATGTCAAATTTATGGAAACTTGACTGTTTGAGTTTCAGAACTCTATGAGAAAATTTTTGAACTCTGTTTTACATTTTGTTAATTTTTATTTAAGACGTTTTACACGTTGACGTCCGCAATGTCTCGCGTCTAAAACATTAATGGCGGACCAAACAAAATTCAAACTTAATTCTTGGTTTTGTCTTTTATTTTTTATAAATATCAAGTAGGTATAAGAATTTAAGGAATGCGTCTCGTGGTCCACATGTGAATGTAAGAGCAACAAATCTCATCACTTTTTTCGCCTTTGTTTGGTGACTGCATTTGCAAGTAAGAGTGGGAGCCTTTTCGTGTGCGAGAATAAATTAGCACATAATGTCTGCACTGACCGGTAGCTGAACGCCTACACACACGGTTTTGGGTAGGCACCAAATGAGCCGGAGCATCAGTTGCACATATCTTGTCGGTGACACTGTTCGTGAAATAGTCATTTCGCGACATCGATCACATCGATTATTCTCTTTTCAACTGAATCGATTGAAATCGATATTGAAATTTTGAAAAATCAACACTACCAATTTGTGCAGACATTTTATGAAACATCCTGTATAACGCGCCTATTGTTTTAAGAGTAATTCTTCGAGAATATATAGACGACGTAACAGTGGCTTTAGTGTTGCACCTGTAGACAGCGCTGCAGATGCTATGTGTTTTGCTTTCTAAAAATCTGATTGGAGAAGAAAATTGTCGCGTGCATTTGTTTCTAAACGCTGGTGTACAAATTACTCCATTCTGGAGAAAATGATCATTTTGATTGGTCGATGTTGATTTTCACAGGTTTCTCATTCATTCATTCCTCACTCTCCTGTGTTTGTACATTGGTTTAGTTAAGTTCATCAATTTAGAAAGTTCATGGTGACTGTGAGGGAGGGGATGAAAGATGTGCACTTGAACCCCCCCACCAACTTATTTATAGACAAATTCAAAACATTGAAAAACAATAAAAATTAAGAAAATAAAAAACCAATTGCACAGCCTTGGAAAAAATTTTTGGTGGTGCCTAAGGAGTTATTTACTTTGAGGGCTGAGTTCATATTTGCAACCCATTTTCAGATTTAACGCTTCATTTAGCCCCCTGTAGTCCAAGAAATGGAATTAAGATAATATTCTTGGATGTTATTGAGTGATACATCAATAATATTGTTTTTTGAGGCTCTGAGTTTACATTTATAATCCATTTTTGGATTGAACACCTCCTAGGCCCCCTGTGACCCCAAACAGGGGTTAAGATAATATTCTTTGATATTATTGAGTGATATTTCATTAATAATGTTTCTTGAGGTGCTGAGTTTAGATTTGCAATCCATTTTTTATCAAACCCCTTATTGAGCCCTCTGTGACCCCAAACAGGGTGTTGAGATAATATCCTTAGATATTATCGAGTGATATATCATTAATAATATTTTTTGAGGTGCTGAGTTTAGATTTGAAATCCATTTTTTGATCAAACCGCTTACTGAGCCTCCCATCACCCAAACAGGTGGTTGAGATATTATGCTTAGATATTATTGAGTGATACATCATTAATAATATTTTTTGAGGTGCTGAGTTTAGATTTGCAATATATTTTTAAATCGAACACCTCATTGACCCCCTGTGACCCTAAACAGGGGGTTCAAATAAAATTCTTAGATATTATTGAGTGATACACCATACCTAATGTTTTTTGTGGCACTGAGATTATATTTACAATCCATGTTTAGATTGAACCACTTTTTTCTTCCTGCAGCCCCAAAAAAGAGATTGCAATTATATCTTCACTTATTATTGAGTGATTTATTAGGTATTGGATTCTAATATTTTTTGAGAACAACAAAATTCTGTAAAACCACTTGCCCAGCTTACTTGTAAGAAAAATAAAATTTTTGTATTTGTACTGAGAAACTTGTAAAACATTATAGACAATATACCACACAATAAAATGTGAAAAATCAAAATTAGCTAGTTATATCTGAACCACTATGGATCACATTATAAGGAGTTGAATGAAGAAATACATGTCAAAATAAAACTTCAAGTCTAAAAGAATTACCAACAATGTATCACACAATATAATAGGGAAATTCAAAATTAGCCCCTTTCAGAGCCCCTGTTTGATCACATAATGGGTAAAATTAAGAAATTACATCAAACAGCAGCTAAAAAATTATTACTGTGGCAGCCGCCACACTACTTTGGTGCATATAAGTACGCATACTCCCTCGAACACCATCACCTGGCACTGTGGCCGAGTGAATACGGTGCTGACTTCTGTGACGGTGAACGAGGGAGGTTTTAGGTGTTCAGCCGGTACAGGTTCGAATCCCCGTTCCGCCTGAACACCTAAAATTACCAATGATGAATTACACTATAAAATATGAAAAGTCAAAATTTCCTTTCATTTTGAGCCTTGGGGGATCAAAAATGAGTCAAATGAATAAAATAATGTCAAATTTGAACTTGGTGCCTCAAGAAACATTACAAATGATGTATTACATAATAATATGTAAAAAAACAAAATTGGGACCTTTTATGAGTCCCTTGGGGTCAAAAAATTGATCAAATTAAAAAATTATTGACAAATTTGAACTCAGCACCTTAAGAAACATTACAAATGATGTATTACATACTAAAATGTAAAAAAACAAAATTGGGTCCTTTTTTGAGTCTCTTTGGGTCAAAATACTAATCAAATTAAAAAACCTAAGCTCCAATTTGAACTCAGTACCATAAAAAATATTTTTTTAAGGCATAAACAAACAATATTATACCACCTTTGCGTTGAGTTGGATAATTTCAGTGTATATATGTTGAAAGTTCCAAGAAAATGAATTTTTGGCCCATCTCTGTTGCCCCTTTCTTATTTTTGGGATTTCAAAAAAAAAAATTAGATGTGATATTCAAGCACCCTCATACCAATTTTCAACTTCTACTACAGTGGGAAATACAAAAAATAAATACAGATAGAAACCCAAACTTATTGAATCTTATTTACTTAGGTGATAATTTAGACTTTGAGCTTTCTGTGCCAAAAGTTTTCTTGGGTCCTGAAATGAAATGTGCGCCCACCCTTGCTTCGAAGTCATTTCTTAAAGTCAATTTTGTTCAGTAAATTTTCACCAAAAACCTATTTAAAAATGAAGTATTAGTGAGATGTATTGAAACTAGCAACCTCTGATAATGCAAAATACAAAGATGTTAATTCTGTGACATCACATCAACAGTGTGCACATCGAGGTACTGTTTTTGGTGCAGCGCAACTTTGACATCTTATATCTTCCTTTCTATTTAATATTTTTCAAAAAAAATTTCAGAACCTTCATTCACAGGCTTTATAGACTATCTCTCCCATTAATTTCAAGTAATTCTGAGAGTCATGTCCGGTACCCTATTGCAAACCCTGCAACAGCTTTATACTGATTTCAGATTTGAATTAGAAGCAAAAATGTGGTTATTCAAATGAGTCAATTTACATTATGAAATTCGATGACTTGTAATTTTCTTAAATGAAAAAGTAGCTCATTGTTCCCACCACCAAATAAAAGGAGGGACTTGGAGAAATAATTTAAGGTCTAGAATTGAGTTACTGAGTTAGCTGTGTCCAATAAAACAAGAAAATTAAAATTGTTGCAAAAAAAACTTACAACTCGAAAAGAAGTCATGTAAAAGATATAGCATTTTATGGAGTACCTAGATTAGTTTTCATATAATTATTCGGCTTGAAATAGAGTTGTTTTCACAAAAGTAAACAAAAATAGGGGAAAAGAAAAGAATTTTGTCAGAAAAATAGGAATTTTCTGCTCTTCCAACAAAAATGGCTCGAAAACCTATGAAAATTAATCGTGATAGAGACAAAAAATACTGAATCATTTCAAAAGAACCCAATTTTTCAACATCTAAACTACAACACGAAATACCTCGGTAGGTAGGTACGTATGTCGTTCACTTGATTTTTTTTCAAGGTAGGTACCTATATGTACAGGAAAAACTAGCTTCGAACTGCTAGTTTTTTGCGAAAATTTTCACTTTTCCATTCAATTTTTTTTTAAACTTAGAAAATTCGACTTTTTTGTACCTACCTATATTTTATCTCGATTTATTCGTCAAAGTCTTCTTCTTCACTCAATGGCGCAAACAGGTGAACTGAATTTCTATTTAAGAAAATTAGGTACCAGCAAAAATTTGTCGAATTTCAACATGTGAATGGGCGATTAGGTACATTCACATTTTCACCTCCAGTTCAAAAACAAAGCTGTAGTTGAGTATGAAACTGCTCTGCAACATGTAGCCTACGTACTTACCTGACTTAACTATAGCAGGTTTGATGTCCACTCCACCAATACCCATGTAGATCGGCATAGCTCGAGCTAATTTAGATTCAGAGGTCTAGGAAATTTTATATATTTGAGACGAAGAGATATACCATCGCCTTATATTTCCGCAGTGGGGCAGGGGCGGTTTTTACTACCTTAATTTTTTTCTAAAAGTTAAGAAAAAAAATTTTTAAACAACAAGAATACAACGATACGAGACAATAGTCGACAGAGTGCATTTCTTTTTGTTCAAGTAGAATTTACATCGATAATTCTCAAAATTCTGAACTACTTTAGCCGAAGGAAAAGGTACCACCATTTTCTAGTCATACGCAGTTATCATCATTACGAGTTAATTGATTTCGGCCTGCCAGTACACAGAATAACGTATATATTTACACGATGGAAATTTTGAAAAGGGTCGTTTATTCTCAGTAAATTTTAATCTGATTGACTGTATCTCTGGGAGTAGTTAATAAATTGAGAACGGCACGTATCTTTAATGCGTAATTGGTTAGAATAAAATTCAGCAAAACCAATAACGATAGGCGCGTTGCTCGCGTATTAAAAGTGTTTACCTAGTAAATGTACATTCGCAGGTGTTACGAAGTGCCTTTACCCAAACTGCACACATTATGCATATAGGTACTTATACATTCACGTACGAAATTTTACTACTTTAATTGGCTTTCATTGCCGAATGGTAAGCTCGTTTGGTTTTATTTTGTCTTTTACTTCCATCAAGAAGAATGACTGAAAACTATAATTAGGTATAACTGATCGTTTAGCTTACAATGACCGAGCAATAAGTACATACTGTATACGCGCTATTCTCTACGTTTGTGTTGTTGTTTTGTTTTTTATACGCTACATAAAGGTACCTATATTGGTTACGATTTTTCTTTTACTCCTATATTGAAACGATAATCTGCAAGTTAAGTAGGAAAAAAAATAGTAAAAATAATCCGAGGCAACTTTAATATTAATATTATTTTAATTAATCGATTTTTTACTATACATTTCATTCAAATCAATTTTTATTTTAAATTTATTTTTTATTATATTATAATTTTATTATTGCTTCATCAACGATTATACTTACATAATATAGCACATAGGTAAGTAGGTATTATGAATTATGATTGCATAGGAAACTGTTTCGCAAAAGTACTCGGATAACCTAACGTAGAACAGCACTTTTCCTAGGGAAAAAATTCCTACTTAGCCTTTACGGTGATCTCTGAAGTCCAAAAGTTTTGGTCCCAATTAAGTTTATTTTATATCGAAACCATCAACATTTCTTCCAATTATAGCTGCTATTCTATGACAGAGTATCCCAGCTGTTTATTAATAGTTTGCGAAAAAAATTTCTATAAACATATCAATTTCAAGCTTAATATTTAAGATCTAGAAATTGTCGACCGTGGGCTATGCCTCGGCGTAGCGGTTTTATTTGAGACTTATAATTCTCTTGAGAAAAAACCGCAGTGAGAGAGAGAGAACCGTAGGAATAAAGAAAAATACAGCAATTTTAAAAATGTTTTTCTTATTTTTTCTCTTTTGGTTATTCGGTTTACAAACAATACGGAAGTGAGGGATGTACTTGGAGGAAAATCTAAAAATTTGTATTTAAAGAAGCTACAGACTTCTACTAAGGCTTAAAATCTTCATTACGACAACCCATTTGCTAAGAGTAACCAACTCCTTAACATAAAATGGCTTTCGTCCGTTCCTCCCTCACTCCTCCCTCGGTTTTCTTCCTTCTCTCTCATTTCATTTTTAAACCATTTAATTGAATGGCCCATGTAAGTAAACAGTAGATATAATATACTTACTGTGGGTGTGTGCGTATGAATACACGACACCACACAAACACCAATCAGGTCGGTTGCGTAATATACGTAGAAGTATGTGCGGGCCGAGCCCAGTAAACAATTAAGCTGCGTAGACGAAATACACAGCCGTGAGCGCAAAAAGGTTGTTTGCGGGTTTTACCCTTTGACTATATAGCTTAATGGACTGCTAGAACTGATAAGAAATACGTAGAGTTAAATGGAACACCGCTGAAGCCACTGTTAACAGGCGTTCTTTTTCGAAAAACGACCTTTGGTGATAAGTGAAAGTACAAACACTAGTGAAACTTAAAAGAATATCGTTCTCACATTGCTTATATTGTTAGGAGTCACGAAAATATAACTGAATACAAATTCAATTTTCACACAAAGTACCTTTTTCAAAAAGTAACGCCTGCATTGTTCGGCTTCAAGATTTTATCAGTTCTAGCAGTCCATAAGCTATATAGTCAAAGGTTTTACCCCGCTGGCCCGCTAGGTGGTCGACGAGTGTGTAAGACACACTCGTTCGTCATCGACCACCCGTCGCCACACTTACATTTTAATTTTTTAACTATTTTGTACTCACTATCTCAGAAAGGGGGTGATACAGAAATATGAAATTTTGCGGACTTATTAATAGGCTATGTAAGTAAATATGTTTAAGGTATAAAAAAAATGTCAAAATGTGTTTTTGAGGGGGTGAAGTGGTCAGAATCCACAACTTTTTCTCCCGAAGAGCAAAGAAATTTTTCTCTTCTGATGGCACATCTACACGGTGAGACCTTTTTTCTAACACTTCAACCACGAAGATCAGTCCATCCATTCTCTCTAACTTAGAGTTATAGTAAAAAAAACCTCATAGAAGTTAAGATATAGATTGTTATAATGTTAAGTTTTTACTTTTCTTAAAAAGTATTGCTCACGAATATAATAGCATAAAAATTCTTGAACACAACGAATTAAAAAAGTGAAGATTTTTTGCATCCAAATCTGTACCTTTCTTAAAAATTTTTAATGCATCGGATTAGCGAGATTTTAACCAGGCTTAAAAAACAAGCTATCAGCTGACTTTTTTAGAAGCTGCGTCTAATATAAACAAACGAAAGCTGAATTGTTTACCATCTCGCTTTTTTAGAAGCTGGCTAGAACTTGTAAAAAGCCTCGGAAAACGCCGCAATTGAATACAAAATGCAGTTCTATTTCGTACCTACATTTTAAGGGCTCGAATTAAACGAAAGGAAAAAAAGGATGAAAAAAAAAAATAGTTCTAAATATTATCATTAAAATGAACATGAAAACACCACGCAACAAAATGAAAAACATTTATTCCATACGAACAGATATTAAAGAGAAGATTTTCAGTTAGAAACAGGAGAAAAAAAGTATTTTATAGAGTTTGAGAAGTTCAAATACAATTTTACGTTTTTCATGGAACAGGTCTTTTCAAAGTGTGAAAATTTCAATTAAACTAGCGACGGAATCGTTACGAAACAATGAAAAAATTTATTAAAAGAAAAATGTCAAGAATTCAAAATCCGTCGTAGTTCAATAATTCTTTGCCAAAAGAATACACCTAGAAAGTAAATAATTTAGAAAACGTACAACAGAGCACGTAGTTTGGAATTCGAGTTCGAAAGAGGTGAACACGACGGACGATTATAAAATTGGCTTCCATAGAATAAAACACATTTCCGTTCATTAGCTTCCTGCTGGCAAATGAATGAAGCTCTTCTCCCGGAAGGCTCCAAAATCAAACGGAATCATCGCAAATCACAGTTTTTTCGCATAAGGACTACTAGTTGGCTTAATGAATCTCCATTTACCGCCGCACAGACATGAACGAATCCATCGATTTTCCCACGATCGCAGAGCGACGCTCTTGCAGGCGTTGACAATTTGCGTTTTACCTTGGCATCGATTACACTGTTTCACTTTATGCGGATTCCCGTCGCCCAGATACACGTGTCGAACGATATCCGTATTTTGAATGGTCTGCACCGATCCGTCCAACGTAAATGTCTCCATCTCGTACGTAATGGAGTCTGGTTCTACGCCGAACGTGAACTGCAGTGGTAACGACTGCCGATGGAAGGCTGGTGAGGCGACATCGCAAATCTCAAACGTCGTCAAACTCAACGTGGGAAACAATACCTGATTCTGCAGCGAATAGCATTCGTCGATGAAGTTCTCATCCATTTCGTTGTTCTGATTACACTGGACTAGACGCGAGATGAGACGAAAAACTGTCGGCATTCCATCAAAATTACCATTTCTGATGAACACTGGCAAAATAGTCGGCTTCATGAAGCCCCAAATACGAATGATGACCAGCATTTCGCGAAGAATATTTAAAGCATGATTGTCGTTGACAATATCGTAACCAAGATTTTTATGATGATCTGGTATTCGACCCAAGATACTCAATGCCAAATGAGCTACCCACTGAATGAGTTGTTGCAACGAGAGCAGCAAATTTGGGTCAACAGTGAACTCTTTAGGTTCAATATTCGTAATTACATTGTTTATGTCGATCGAATACGCTTCGGTCAAGATCATAGACAAACTTTCACCAGGCCCTTTATTCGAATTACTCAAGTCGATGGGCCGCAGCAACGATTTAAAGGAGACAGATATGGAATACAGGGTCAACAACGACATTAAATCGCTATGTCGTTGAGACGAGTTATAAGTCAATCGATACAGGAACGCTTTCATGCTCAAAAATCCGCCGTACTCAAGTTGCTGAATGGCCGGCGTCTGTTTTCCAAAATACTCGTTAAAGCGGTCACACACCATTTCCAACATATGAGGTTTCAGCGAAATGGCCACATCCCAAAAATCGTGGCCGCATACTAAGCAATATTCCAGCATAGTGGTTGCATATGATATGGTTAAGGGACCATTCAGCTCAGCCTGTGGCACCTGCACGACGTAAAAGTTGCCAGCATTATCACAAATCAACATAACGTTTGCCGTCCATGATAAATCGATATCGGCGACGCAAATGTTGCTGAATGCTCGCCGAATATCTTTCATATCCCAGAACAAGTCCAGACTATAACAGAGCTCTTCCTTCAGTAAACGAGACAGAGCCTTTATTTTATTATTCTGCAATGCAACCATGATATAGCACGGAGCCGTTAGTGAGCCAGACATCAATGATTTGGGTGTTGATAGCGAAACAACTGGAGAATCCGATGATAGTGAACTTAAACATTTCCAATTTAACGTTTTGAACACGTCATTACTCAGCGTCGCTTCGTTAAACATATGACTCATATGACACGAATTCTCAGAAAAATCCCACAACTGAATGATACTACCGGAGTCACTGTTGACAACCACGACCATCGAATCAGTCACATCCTTGATGACAAATTTCATCTTCGAAATATGCCAATTCTGACCACTGCCATCCAACGAGTTGCTATCCAAGAAAAATCCAGCTAATGGCTGCGAAACCACAGTGCAACTTTTTTTATTCGAATACTTGATGGATAATTCGTAACATTTGATCGGCATTTTATAGTTACCGCAACTAGTAGCGACGATAAGGTTACCATTTTTACCGTAAGCGATATCAACAACAGATATTTTGTAGCGTACTGGTGATACACTTTCAGTGCTGGTTACCAGGGGCACATTCACATCACCAGTCAGTACACTGGCTATGACAAGACCAGTTGATGTAACAACCAAGCAACCATCCATAGCGGTACCGCCAATTACTTGAACGGTTGGTGTATACCTCACATAATTAAATTTCTCGTAGTAATGAATGCTATCTCGTTTTTCGGCATTTATTACAATTTTTCGGCCGGAATGAAAGAAAGTCCCAGCAATCATATGCTCACCCAGCAAACTGATATGCCCAACGCAGGACCAGTCGTTGAACATGAAGTCCTTGTAAGACCAAATACTCACAGCGCCCGAATCGTTACCAATGAGCAAGTGTTCGCCATACGAATCCCACTCAAGTAGAGTTATTGTGTTATCGTCGGTAAGAATTTTATGGAAGTTCCACGGAATATTCAAATCAGAAACGTAGACACGCGATCCTAAACTCAAGTCTGACGGATCGTTGAGTTCATATTTCGTTACCCATGCAACCACGTTACTCTGAGATATTCGAATCAAACCTTTCACTTCATCATCTACATCCATAAAATCATTATAGAATTGTGTTTTGCCAGCGTATTTGCGAGAGATCATGTACAGCAATTCCATGTTCATTTTGAAAGTGTTGGGTCGACTAATTAATTCAAGTATATCTACGGCAGTTCTGTCATCTGTCTCCGATATATTCCTATAAAAGAAAAAGAAACTCAAAATTTAGTGACAAGGGAATATGAAAAATTAAGCATAAAAATTATAAATTTTAATTTCAAAAAACTTTCATGACTTATTGGAGGTTTCGAGAAACATTAAAATTTATTTGCACGCACTACTGCAATAGGCATTTTTAATTAGAAAAAGTATAACACATTCCTTAGGATTTAAGAAGAAAATTAATAGATTCATGGATAGGACTGTTGGTATTCTGGCATAGCATCCCTCGCCCAGCGGCTACGATTTCAGTTATACCATTGGCTACGATTTTCACTACATGTGCCATTTACGGAGGAAATCTTACTTTCCGAATTCACCAACTAACATCACTAAAATATGACATAAAAATGAGAATGGTCTTCGTTTGTAGCTCAACCAAAATTCAGGCATTTTGTATGGGTAGAAATTACTTTTTTGAGATAATTTAGGAGCAGTTGAATTCGTGTTTTATAATTAATACGATACACAAATTAAGCTATTTTTTACAACGCTATTTCAGTTCTCGGATAAACAAGGAAGCTATGCAAGGTGAAAACATTTCAAAGTGAGAATTTATTTCACACAAACATTTTTAAAATGAAAATTCAGAGTATTTAAAATTTTATTTTTACTGGTGCAGATCTTTTTTTTTTTCGTATTCCTAACAGTAACGATAAAACCTCCTAGGCACTGGGCGTATCTGCTAGTTAAAACATAACTAGACTGCTTTATGTGGAATCAGACTGAAGATTTTAATGAACTATCATGATTTTCAATGATGAGAAAAAAATGAGCGAAGAAAAAAAGCAAAAATCCCAAACGTAAGAGACGATAATCATACGAGTTTACAAACATTAACTTCATCTTTGATTGAAACTCCAAAAAGTGGAGAAAAAAGCTGAGCTCAGTAATCAGTAAGATCTGAAATGATTTTGGCAAAGGAATACAATGCACTGCAATATTATTTTTTTAAAGAAATTGAGAAGAAAATATTTTGACAAAAGGAAGAGTAAATTATTTTTTCTTGTTGGGCCAGCATAAGTAACCCACTAGTTGAAGCACTTATTTAAAATTAAAAATCAATTCTTCACAACACTTACCATCAATATAAAAATGCAAACAAATGATATAGTATTCAACTCCAATAAACAGGGACTAAGATCAATCTTCTTAACAAGAAGGCGAATATTAATTCCGTTGGATGCGAAGTACCTGAATCACAAAAAATGAAACAAATTACTACAACTGTCGATCTTCACAAATCACGTAGACTGTAGACTGAAATATCTTAAAATGCAAACATACTTCAATACAAACATTCCTTCAGCTTCTTAAAGATCAAACCAAAAAATTCCTCAGGAATAGTTGGCATATTTTTCTATTCAACATCTCGCCAATTTTCAAAACAACTTATTCTTAGCTCTGAAAACGGATGTTAAGATTTTTTTTATAAAACTGAATCATTTACTTGATTACGATGTAGGGAATTAAAAAAATGAAAGATAAAATCAAATTGTAAAATCAAATTTATAGAATCTTTCTTTAACAATACTCCCAGCTTTTCATAGAAAAACCGGTCACTACACGTCATATCAACAAAATACCTGCAAAACATAAACTGATGTTTTCGATGAAAATGAAACTCAATTCTGTACGTCAAATTTTCTTTCTTAACAGTATTCTCTGTATCTCGTGTTATTCAAATTTAGTGACCAAATTTAAATAAATAAATAATTGAGCTTAATGGCTAATAAGTTTATAACTACTGGTTGTACTATACAGTAATCAAAGCTACTGCTAGACTTTCAAGTTACAACTTACTTTAACAAGCCTTCAGAGAAAAATTTTGTGAAATTATAATCGGCAATGCATATGGGAGGGTGGTTCACACCGCACTTCTCATTTTCCATTTTTAGTGCAACGAGTGCAACCTTCGACCATATACTAGATGGACTGCGCATACTAATAAAATGCTGAAGGCAACCAAATGAAATGTACATTCCATTCAAAAGTTCTTTCCCTTATCAAACTGTACTTTTCACAATATTAAAAAATCAGAATTCTCAAATTGAACGTGTTTTTAACCAAGTTTTCTTGTTTGAAATAAATTTAGTTATGACTAAAATCTTTGACTATATAGCTTGTGGACTGCTAGAACTGATAAGAAATACATAGGGTTAAATGGAAGACCGCTGAAGCCACTGTTAACAGGCGTTCTTTTTACGAAAAACGACCTTTGGTGATACATGATGGTGATTACTGTTGTGGTGGTAGTCATGCAACCTCGCTCACATCGTCACCTAACAACACGGTAACACTGAATCATTCTTTTCCCACTTTTTATCAAACAAAACTAGAAGGAGATTACTCATATTAATTTCTTGCTTTTTATTCCGTTTAGTCACGATCTCAGTTAAAGTCCAATACTTCATTTTGTTGAATATTTTTATATTGTTATTATGTTGTTGAAGTTTGTGTAATAAAACAAATTCTTTTTCATGTTACATATTTTCGTTCGTTAATTTGTTTTCTTCAAAGTTCGTTCCAAAAACTGATTCGCATCTTCGGCCAAAAAAACTTAATCATCAGATAGGTCTAAGATTAAAGCTTTTCACTTCAATTACAAATTTCCAATTCTGGCTAGAAAAAAATTAATTTTTATAATTCGTTAATTTAGTAATTAAAATTATATTTGCAAATTGAAGGGAATTTGTGTGCATTTAAGAGCTTTAAGTCATCGACAAATCAATGTTATTAAATGCACACAAATCGAATAGAATTTGTCGACAAATTCCATTTAATTCGTGAGTAATAATGACTGATTTGTCGATGAATTCTTTTCAATTTATCGGCGAATTAATGTTCTTAAACACAAGGCATTAATTCGTGTGTAGCCCTTAATTTGTCAACGAATTAATTTTACATACTTCCATGATTCTTTCACTCAACTATATTTTATGATACTTGCCTGTGAAGAAGTAACTCCATGAGATTTTTGAGCATGATATGATAAACCACTGACACTCTGAAATTGTCTGATACAGTATGAACATTTATGAACCTACACATAACGAAACAATTGTTGTGTATTGGGAGAAGATTTTTCTTATATTAGCAGTTGTTTTCTAACAAGCGTGACATTTCAATATATAAGTACGTAATTCTTTGATTAGTTTTCCATCGACAGTAATAACATTTAATCCCATTTGCATTAAAACGTTCTGTATAAAAAAAAAGTAAGAATTACGGAACAAAATAATTAGGTCTAAATATAAAATTCACAATATTCTACCTGATACAAATTCAGTTTTCACACAAAGTACCTTTTTCGAAAAGTAACGCCTGCAGTGTTCGGCTTCAAGATTTTATCAGTTCTAGCAGTCCATAAGCTATATAGTCAAAGACTAAAATACTTTGAAGATGAACAGTCGTAAATTTGGGTTTAAATATTACAAGTTTGTAAATATAAATTGTTAAACTGTCCTTTTATTCCTCGGAGGAAATATATAATTCTGCTCTTTTCTCACACATTACACAAAAATTTTCAAATGATCTCTCAGGTTTTCAAGTTTCAGCATATTTTGTTAAATTCATTAAAATGCTCACGAATATTTAAATTTACTATTATAATTTCATTATTTTAGAAAGTGTCATTTATGAAATATGGTTATTTAATAAATTCCATTTTCCATTGAACCAAGAATTCATCTACGAATATTAAAAAGGAATAAATGACTCTATTTCATTTTAAAAACAATTTAATTTTGTAAAATGACAATGCAAATCCCTCTAAATTATTTAATCAATTGATGTATGATATTTGATAAATCCTGAAAAAAGGGAACTTTAGAATGAAATGTACGCCTTCACGGTGTCTCAATAGCTCTGTTTGATAGGACTACACCAACTTACACCAAACTACACCAGGAGGGCGATTCCACAAATGTAGGAATGTTGTGTGACTTTGCGCCAAATTTTACTTGAATATTTGTGGTATATCCCTACCAGTGTAAGTTGGTATAAGTTAGTGTAATCCTATCAAACAGAGGTCATATAAGCCAATGTTAATTTTATTAGTATGCGCAGTCCATTATTTATATGGTCAAAGAGTGCAATTAACTTTGAGTATAATATATTATTTCTTATGGAGAGCTGATTCGTATACATTTTCTATATGTAGTTACTTTCAGACATAGATAGCGCTTTCAGGGAATGAAATGACTTCTTTTACACACGAGTATATCTATATACTATTCATATATATAGATATACTCTTGTATAGAAGAAGTCATTTCATTCCCAAAAACACTTCCTATTGTTGAAAAACAGAACTTGTTGAATCAGCTCTCCATATGAAATAATAGCTCTGATAGGATTACACTAACACCAACCTACATTGGTAAGGATATTCCACAAATATTCAAGTAAAACTTGGCATAAAGTTATATAACAATTCTACATTTGTGGAATCGTCCTCCTGGTGTAGGTTGGTGTAAGTTGGTTTATTACTATCAAACAGAGCTAATATATATACTCAAAGGCAACTAATCACCCCTTTGGGAATGTACATATGATAGAGACAACATGCTGCTGTTTTACAATGGGATCGACAGTCGTTAACATCTACACGGAGTATGTATACAATGTTGTACAAATTACCCCATATTAATCGTCATCAACCAATCAGAATAATCAGATTCTTTGGAATAGGGTAATTTGTACACCAGTGTTTATAAACAAATGTGGGAGGCAATTTTTTCTTCCAATCAGATTTTTAGGAAGCAAAACATGTGGCGTTGGTAGTGCTATCCATAGATACGACACCAAAACCACTATTAGATTGTCTCTATTACATATATATCCATGAAGAACCACCACAGCAATAGTGAGCGCTGCATGCATATCTTTGAGGATATATATATGATGGAGATGACACATGGGCAGTTTCAGTGTCCTACCTATAGAAAAGACTTCTACAAACACGTGTACTTCCAACTAAATATCTGATTGGAGTAAAATCTTGCACCTGCATTTGTTTATAAAAACTGGCGGACAAAGTACCTTACTTTTACACCAATTTTCAATTCTGATTAATTGAGATTTTCAGTCTGGGGTACTTTATATGCCAGCATGCTGAATCTATAATCTGGACACTCAACTCCATGTTAAAACTGTTCCATGTTGTCTCCATCATATATATTTCCTTGAAGATGCTTACAGATAAATAAATAAACTTGGTTGCATATTTAATATTTTTGAGGGTTTTTGCTTACAAAAAACCCTAAGCTCTGTTTGGTAGGATTACACTAACTTACACCAACCTACACTGGTAGGGATATTCCACAAATATTCAGGTGTAACTTGGCGCAAAGTCATATAACATTCCTACATTTGTGGAATCACCCTCCTGGTGTAGGTTGGTGTAAGTTGGTTTATTACTATCAAACAGAGCTAATATATATACTCAAAGGCAACTAATCACCCCTTTGGGAATGTACATATGATAGAGACAACATGCTGCTGTTTTACAATGGGATCGACAGTCGTTAACATCTACACGGAGTATGTATACAATGTTGTACAAATTACCCCATATTAATCGTCATCAACCAATCAGAATAATCAGATTCTTTGGAATAGGGTAATTTGTACACCAGTGTTTATAAACAAATGTGGGAGGCAATTTTTCCTTCCAATCAGATTTTTAGGAAGCAAAACATGTGGCGTTGGTAGTGCTATCCATAGATACGACACCAAAACCACTATTAGATTGTCTCCATTACATATATATCCATGAAGAACCACCACAGCAATAGTGAGCGCTGCATGCATATCTTTGAAGATATATATGATGGAGATGACACATGGGCAGTTTCAGTGTCCTACCTACAGAAAAGACTTCTACAAACACGTGTACTTCCAACTAAATATCTGATTGGAGTAAAATCTTGCACCTGCATTTGTTTATAAAAACTGGCGGACAAAGTACCTTACTTTTACACCAATTTTCAATTCTGATTAATTGAGATTTTCAGTCTGGGGTACTTTATATGCCAGCATGCTGAATCTATAATCTGGACACTCAACTCCATGTTAAAACTGTTCCATGTTGTCTCCATCATATATATTTCCTTGAAGATGCTTACAGATAAATAAATAAACTTGGTTGCATATTTAATATTTTTGAGGGTTTTTGCTTACAAAAAACCCTAAGCTCTGTTTGGTAGGATTACACTAACTTACACCAACCTACACTGGTAGGGATATTCCACAAATATTCAGGTGTAACTTGGCGCAAAGTCATATAACATTCCTACATTTGTGGAATCACCCTCCTGGTGTAGGTTGGTGTAAGTTGGTGTAGTCCTATCAAACAGAGCCCTATTGAAATCTTTATGTTTTCCCTTTTCCTCCATCATTATTCCACAGCCTGAGTTCCATGTTTAAGTTTTTAACTGTGAAAATAAAATTTTCCATTTTATGACGATATCTGCGAACATTTATTTATTTATTTATTTTTCTTCTTTTCCTTCTTCATTTTCTTTAACTTGTGTTTTGTTTTTTTTTTTTTCAACTGAAAAAATGAAAATAAAATTTTTATCTATTTATATGATGTTATCTGTGACCATTTATGTTCTTGATTCTATTTTTGGGATAAATTTAGTAAATAAAGCAAAAACCCTGTTGCAACATCATATAGCAATGTGGTTTGTATAATTAAGTGAAATAGATGTAAATAATATATATATCTATGAAAAGAACTAATATACTAGGGTGTTCAGAAACTTAACTTGGTTGACATTTGTGCTACCATGCTTGATTGTCACATGACTTGCAAATTAAAACAGTTGTCCATTAGGCCACACCCTTTTCCAAACAACTTAAGGGGACAAATGGTTGTGGTGGACAACCATGTTATTTGCAAATATAAATAACGGTCAACCATAACTTCTACAAAAATTTTTATCATATTCAAATGTTTTTAATAATTGACTTTAAATAACTTCAAGTGAGAAATTGATTTCTGTGCAAATTTTAAATTATATTGTGTCACAAATCATATAAAAATGAGTTATAATATTGTGTTGGATACTAGATCAGGAATGCCATTTATGTATGATGACCATATTCTTGTTCAACATAAGAATAATCATAAGTATGAACATTCATTCCACTTCTTGATCAAAAAGAGAGAATAGCTCTTCAATTGGTTTTGTTTTGTGTTGTCTTAGCTGATAATCTATTGAGGTGCCAGTACACTGTAAAGGAAAATTGAGATTATAAAGTTCAACTTGACTTAGCCATTCCAGCAGCACTTTATATGTTTGTAGATTTTGATTCAGAATTAACCAATATCACCGATGTTGCTGCTGATTCCACAAATGGTATTACAGTTGATGAATCAGTATCAGATGAAACTACTAACGCACAATTGGACCTGAACTTAAAAGATAATTCAGTTGTCACAATTACTTTTAATGGTACAAGTGGTGATTTAATGGCAACAGTTGCAGTATCCGATACTTCTGGTGATAGACCACCAGATCTAGAAGTACAAAACAGCCAACTTGAAGTAGAGTCACATGGACAACCAGACTTACCAAGTACTTCAACTGCTAAAAAAGTAATTCTTTTAATGCCAAAAAATATTCTGCAAGTAAAATGGAAAAATATTAGAAAAGGACGCATCCATATATAGGAAAGTATGTCCAAACCACCACAAAATGATAATAAAATACCGCTGGGTAGTCCGATGCACGCATCCATGAAAATTTCTATTGTTGATTCAGAAAAGGATGATCAACTACTGTTTGAGAAATAAACAGCAGAAGTGGGACCATAAAAAGAACTTGATGTTAGATACGAAGAAGAAATCATAAACATTAATGACTCACCCTTGCACATAACATCATATCATGCTGTTGGTTATACCAATTCAAGAATACCCAACATTTATAATTTCACAGTCTGTGATAATTATATGATCTGTGACTTGATAACTTGTACTTGAACATTATTATATATTTTTCTTTATTACGTTTTTAGTCGACTTATGGTCTCTGATACCTGAACATCAATATATATTCTAGTCACAACGTTTTCATGTGTTTTATTAATTATTTTAACTAGTTTTTGAGTGCTGTTATTAATGGTGTATTCTACCACTGTTCAAGATTCGTGAGTTTATGTTGTGCAATGACACTTTCACTGACATTGTGATTTCCAAACCTCACACATGCAGCTGATTTGAATGAGGATATGCGCACATCAACTGGACCACTGTTGAAACAAGAAGATGTCTTGGAACTCATTACACTGTTCAAAGATGCTGAGGATATATTGAAATCTACAACATGTAAATATTCAAAGGAATTATCACAAAAATCAAAATTATTGAAATTTATATATGTAATTAGCTCAGCATGATTCCTCTGTTTCATGGTTTCAACATTTACATGTCCCAGTCTAGCATGCCATAAGTTTATATCTTTATTATCTGTAAAAGTTGTTGAAGCCAAATTAGTGTCTTTTGAATTTGTGTTTTTATAAAATTTAATGTGATATAGTTCATTTTCTGATGTATGTCATGATTGACTGCTCTATTGTCTTTCTCATGGACCAACTTTACATTACTATTGGAATCAAAAGTTATGTTAATCCCTGATTTATATAACTGTTTTATCGATAAGAGATTGACTGAGAAGTCATCCGAATAGTAAATATTGTCAATTGTATATTTTAAACCAGTCTCAGACCAACAATAAATTGTGCCAATTTTTGTGACATATACAAAAATGTTTTTTTTATATGCTTTAATTTGAATGGGTTCTTTTGAAATTATGTAATATTGTCAAACAAAGAATCATTGTTTTCTATTATGGTTAGTTGCCCCTTAATTTTTTTGAGAATGAACATGAATCATCAGTTTTTCCTTGACTATTCATATCATTATTAGTATTTTGTTCAAAGAAATTGGCTTTGAGAGCCTACAATATTTAGCTACATGACCAGTATGTTTACAATCATAACATGTTACACTTTTCTTACTGTAATTTTCAATGTTGTTACATTCTCCTAGAATTGTATCACCACCCTCCTTCAATTGACAATAGCTCTGTTTGATACGATTACACTAACTTACACCAACCTACTATGGTAGGGATATTCCACAAATATTCAAGTAAAACTTGGCACAAAATCATATAACATTCCTACATTTGTGGAATCTCCCTCCAGGTGTAATTTGGTGTAGTCCTATCAAACAAGGCTAATATCTCGAGGTGTGTACAAGTTTTCCACAGGATTGGATTTAATCTGCCAATCAAAGCTTTCAGTCGATGAATCAAACCATGCAATCATTGAAGACTTAACATCAGACAACAAAGTAACAATAGGTTCAACTTTCGATTGTTGGCTCATCAGCTTGACATACTGATTTAACAGCTTCATTTTTTCCCATTCAAGATCCAATAATGGATCATTTTCTAAGACCTCAATAGTAACATTGTAACTAGCAGGAAATGACATTAACAATTCTTTGACTACATCCTGTTTCAAAAGTTTAACATTGCAGGATCTAAGTTTAATGACTATTTCTTCAAACTTACAAAAATTTTCTTCCATACTACCACCTTCAACCATACAAAGATCCAACCACTGATATTTAAGTAGTATTCTACTTACAATACCTAATTTTTAATGAACTTCATCAAGCTTCTCTATAATTTCAAATGGTTCCTATGCATCATGCGCTTATGAAAGATGAGAATCTGCCAAGAAACTAAAGATTAAAGCAATGCACTTATCAGCTTTCTTCTGATAATCTCAATTTACAGCAATTCTACCAATCCTTCATTACAAACTAAGGTCTTTAACATGAAACGCCAGCTTTCATAATTATTCCCATCGAACAATATCAAATTACCTCAATGCTCTATTGACTCCACTTTTTCTATAAATGATTTTTGCTCAACCACGATGTATTAGAATAGATTTTGTGTGTGGTCAAAAATGTGGTGACTGCCTTGCATGAGCCTGCTGGAGCCTATTGACAAAATCATCAAATTTACACCAAATAATGCTTCACCAAACTTATGCGTGGCCGAGCCCATAATCTATTACATTTATTGAACGAAATTATGAGAAAACACTCAGAAAGAACTTCAGAAACAAATTTATGGCCGAACGAATTTATTACTTCTTTTACAGTACATGTCAGATTAAGAACAGTTGGCAATACAGAAAATACACAAAAATGTAAATTACAATTATGATCAGTTTCGCCAAACAAACAAACACTAATATACTATTAACAACATATCACAGATAGAGACGAGTCAAAATAACGAGCAGGTTTGCAAAGTAATAAACACAAAACAACAACGATAAATGAAGTAATGGAGTGAGGTAGCATGGGAATGGTATCCAAACACAATGTTACAGTATAACAAAAAAAAAACTATATTTTAGCACTAAGTTTACTCACCAGTCATTGCTTCAAGTAATGAAGTTATTCCTATCAGCTTACAATCTTTGATGTGGCTCATACTTGACTATGTCCAATAACTGACACGAGAAATAAATTGATTTTAATGAAATCATAACTAAAATTGAAAATTTAGAATTCAATTGCAAGTAAAGTAGCCACACTTCTTAGGATAAGAATCACCTTAATTCCTCCAATGATAGTTATTATGTTACCTTCAACCACACTACATCACCCCCTAATAAGCTCAGTTAATATAATTATATATAGTCAAAGGATAACACCCAGTTTTAGGGTGAAATGTGATATGGAGATATCGCACAAAGTATGGATAACATTAATGAGAGGTCAATTTGTTTATATTCTATACGTTTTCTACATATTCTATATATTTTACATATTCTACAGATTATACATATTCTACACATTCTTATATTGAACATCACATATTATGTAAAATATTGGTTTCTATGGGTAGAATACCATCCCTGAGTCTGAGCAGCACTTAATTTAATAGTGACTGTAATGTCATTTCCATTATATATATCCTGGAAATCTGATGGTCACTTCAAGGATATATATTTATGATGGAGAGGACATAATAGTGGTTTTGGTGCTTTAACCATATACTAGATAGACATGCCCTGTACAATCTTGTACAATGCTTCCCATTGAAGCACTAATACAATGCAGAGTATGACGTCAGATAGGGGCAAAAAGTTATTTTACCCAGGTTATACAGCTGTTATTTCCAGGTTTTTGAAATTGATTTTTGCCAGGTTGGAGTTTTTTTTGTTGAAAAATTATACATAATCATTTCTTTTTTTTTTCTATTAAAATATTCATATTAGAAAAAAAAAACTTTCTTTGTTTTTTTTTCCTTCAAAAAATCCTATTGGGATTTAACATGAATTTGCCCAATTTTGACTCATTTATATGTGCTTCATATTTTTCATTGAAATGGTGTCTGTCTAGTATATGGTTGAAGTTTTGGTATCGTACCTGTGAATAGAGCTGCTTATGCCGGGTATTTTGCTTTCTAAAAATCTGATGAATGGAAAGATTTGTCACGTGCATTTGTTTATAAACACTGGGGTACAATTTACTCCATTTAGGTGAATCTGATTATTCTGACTGGCCGATGTCAATTGATGTAGGATAATTTATACGCCAGTGTACACATGCTTGGTGTAGATGTTAACGACAGTCAATCCCTCACTTCAACCATATACTAGATGGACTGCGATACTGATAAAATGTTGAAGGCAACCAAATGAAATGTACATTCCATTCAAAATTTCCTTCCCTTATCAAACTGTACTTTTCACAGAATTCATCTACGAATATTAAAAAGGAATAAATGACGCTATTTAATTTTAAAAACACTTTCATTTTGTAAAATGACAGTGCAAATCCCTCCAAATTATTTAATCAATTGACGGATGATATTTGATAAATCCTGAAAAAATGGAACTTTTGAATGAAATGTAGGACTTCATGATGTCTCCATATATGCCAATGTTAATTTTATCAGTATGGGCAGTTCATTATGTATATGGTCGAAGATCCCACAGTAAAACAGCAGCATGTCGTCTCCATCATACATATGTTTTCGATGGATGGTTGTGTAGCGTTAGTAGCGTATCACAATTCACTTCTTCAAACTAAAAAACCTAAAAAAAAAAATCCATGTTGATCTTTCATTATATTGTAAATTCATATTCATGAATTTTTCCGTCCGTTTTGAGATTTAGTTAAAGTTCAAAAATTATTTTCAGGTTAGATATGATTTAAATTAAAAGCCGGTTTTCAATTATTGTCTCCGCTGTGTGTTATTGTATTATATTTTATGCATTCTGCGTTGTTGGAAAATTTTGAAATTTTTTAAATCTGAGCGCGCTTCCTTCTTAACGTATGTGTTAATTTTATTCTACTCATGCATTTTGTTTACTCAAATTGCTCAAATTCTGGAAAGATCAAGTAATCATGTTTTTGTTATCTTCCTACATAATAATTATTTGTGTAGATATGCTAATGCTGCTCCGATTATTTGTGACATCCTATACTCTTTTTGCGAGAAGTAACTTTTTTTGATGTTATGAATGTAAGTTTATTCTAATAATATTTTTCTTCAACAGAAAGTGAAGTTCATCTTTCAATATGGAAAATAATTTGGCAAATTTGGATGGTAGTTTTAAGATGAAGGACGCTGTAGATAAAGACAATGTCGGTTCTCATCAAATTATGTGAGTTTTTATTACTCAGCGTGAACAAACGTATATTTCAAAGACAG